>OZ023273.1:24878761-25206815 GCA_964007475.1 Hybos culiciformis | reverse complement strand
TCTGTATAACGAAAAGCATTGTCGATGATTAGAAACCTATAATGTAATACCTCAAAATACGGTTATTTAAAGTTACAATGGAACTAGTCACTGAAATAAAAAAAATATATTGTAAGGCTTAATTCCCAAATTGACTTTGGATGGTGCCTGTTCGAAAAAAAACATTCTCAATTCCACTCGAGTGGTGATAAACATTTTAAAACCAGATTTCAGAACATATAATTTATTCTTTACTAGTGAATTCGAGAATATTTAACCAATATTTCTGATTTTTTTTTTCCTCCGTTATTAGTATTAGTACTTTCTACTTTGATAATAATTTTACCAACTTGACTTGCACTCGCTTTTGCTATTCAAATGAGAGGCTTACTTGCTACAATTTTTTTTGATTATTTACTGATAATTCTTTATCACTTTAGTACAATGAAAAAAGCAATACCACTTGTTTATAAAATTAGGTTATATGAAGTTTTTAAATATGGCACGAATCAAAATAAATATGTATTTGAAACTCAACACGACACTATAAAGAAATCAGATAAAAGATAAATATACCTACCCAATCTAAAACCATTCACCGTGTGCTCTTTATCTCAACCTAACTTCGGCTACGTGGCCTAAATTTTCGCAACATAACGCCTCAGCGACCTAAATTTCGTTCGCATTGCCTTCTTAAATAAATTTACATAGACGGTAAATTCGAGCAGGACTAGTAGAGTGAGAATGAAATATCTTAATTTCCCCCGCTAATAGAGACCAAATAAGCGAGGAATGACGTTATGCATACCCGTACAATCTTTATTAAATTTTTTTATGATAATGATAGAAAATTTCAATTTCAACAAACTTTACAAAAATGGGAAAGTTGTTATTTATTTTTTATAGACAATACTATGTTTATCTTACAGTGTACATAACATGGTTTAGCCAAAAAATGTGTCATGCTGTTTCTTTATTTTGAATTTGTTAGAAAAAAAGTTGGCTCATTACCAAACTCGAAATTTGAGTCACAAGGCATCTTCCTCGTTAACGTTAACAAATAATATAAACCAGTAAGTGATTACTATCACTAAAAAACTTATCAAACAAGTCTCTAAATAATTTAGTGAAATATTGTCCGATTGATGCGATAAATGACCTTAAAATTGTTTTCCCTTTTTGAATTATGTATAAAATTTTTACAATTTTTAATTAAAAAAAAACATCAAATTAGCGAAAATATATTAATTTGATTAGGTACACGTATACCCATATGAAATAAAAATAAAAAATAAAAAATTTAACAATAATTACGATCCAAAATAAACTAGATTTACCTTAATTTTATTTCTTAATCTGAAAAATTGACAAAATGGTGTAGATAGAAAAAAAAAATTGTATAGATTATTTAAAATGTGTGAATTCTAAGTCCTTTCCTAATACCCTTTCGACACTGCTACTTAATTAAGTCTTATTCAATAAGACGTTTTTTTGTTTTATCTTAATTGTCTTTTTCTTTTTCAATTTTAGTTATTAATTTAGATAATTAATTATTTTTTTTAAAATAATTCTTTTTTTTTTCGTTTCACTTCTATTTTTTACTTAATTTAAATAAATTCAATAAAAATTACAAAACAAATTAAAAAATGTTTGTTTTGCTTTGCCTCAAAATAAGAGGAAAATAAGTCCTATAGTGTGGAAAAAATTCTCAAAAGACTATATTAATGCTCAATTAAGTAGAAGTGTGTAAAGGGTTTTAAGTGATGCTAAAACAAAACATTTTTAATCTTTCATAAAAAAATTATTATATAAATTAGTTGTTTTGAAATTATGCGAAAGGTAATTAATTCGCTTTACAAAATTGATTACAGATTAGTTTAATGCCACTTTTAATTATCGCTACAATTAAAAATTTAAGCATGTGTACTGTGCAAAAGATAAGAATACTATATTTCTTAAATACATACATATATATTCAGTTCGAATGATCCTAATTGTGCTCTTGACTTAACTTTTTGAATTTAAAAACATTTTGATAATAATAAAAAATCTATTATAAATTAAATAAATAATTATTGTTCAATAATTTAAGTAGATGTTATCAAAATCAATTAAAATTGTAACACTTTTCATGTAAGTAGTTAGTTAAACTAATGTTTTTTAATGTTTTATCTATTTTGATTTATATTTTTTATAATCTTAAGTTCTGTTTAAGTAAAAATAAATCAGTCTACAATAGTGATATTTTTACTTATTAGAAAATAAAAAACAAATGCTTTAAAATTGATAAAATTGATAAATAAAAATTTAATGATAATAATAATAATAAAAATAATTTATTTTATTTTAAAAACCTTCTTCGTCGTACAATACTTATTATAGATAGAGTTAATAAGAATATATGTACATATATTTTTTTAACATGTATAGTGTATGTATATATAGAAATAAAAATTTTCTAGATAATAAACATAAAAAAAAAATTATATATAAGTTAAAGTTAATAAAAAAAAAATTAAAATTTCTGAAAAAGGTATAAAAGAGAGCGATTAAAGCTTAACAGAAGGCAATTTATTGAAAACTTTTGTACCGGTAGCGATCATTGAAAATTTTTTTTTATTCATTAACCGCGCGAAAATAAAATTTAAATAAAAATAATATACCAATATATATATTTAGTATGTATACAAAAATATACATAGATATATTATTATTTTAAGAAAACTATACCAAAAATAATAATTTTTTATTTTTTTTTGTTTCGCTCCAAAAGAATTTCCTTCAATTATTCTTTTTTTTTTTTTGGAAATTTATAATTAGAAATTAAATTTTTATGGAAAATCAAAGTAAAAATATTATTTGATTACATTTATTTTCCGTCCGATGATGATGGTTTTAAAATTTTAAATAATCTGTTGATTGAATAGATTAAAAACATTTATATTTTTGTTTCATTTTTAATTTATGTTTTGTGAATTTTACATTTTTTTTTTTAATATATAAAAAATTTGTGCAAAATTAATGAAATAAAAATAACGCAAAAATTGTATAAAAAAAAATTAATATTAAAAATTAAAAGTTAATAAGTTTCGACAATGTCTATGTCGACTATTAAAAATTTTTTAAGGAATTCATACGGAATTAATTTTTGTGGAAAAAAGAAATAAGGATCAAAATAATAAGTGAATTAAGAGAAAATTTTAAAAATAAAAAATAAAAATAATTACATGTACGTAATGACATAAATAAGTGTTATTTGAAATATAAACTAAGAATAATAAAATACAAAAAATAAAGAATAAATTAAATTTTCAATTTTTTAATTATTTATTATATTTTAATATAAAATTACCAGGTTGACTGAATAAAAAATAAAGTGTGGAGAAATAAAATAATTCTGAATATTAAACACAATTTCATTGAAATATAAAATGTTTAATAAAAATTAATTTGTCATATAATATGAATAATTTATACATATATAACTAATAATGTAATATATAATATCTATACAACTACGGAAAATTCACAATATTATTTCCTTATTTTCGATTAAATTAGTTTTTCAGATTTTTGAAGATGTGCATATGAAGTTTTGTTTATAGGCTTCATCTTTAATACTTTTTTTTATTTCAGTTAACGAGCAATGAAAATATTTGCGAATAAATATTAAACCGCGAATTTTATATACATAAATAAAATACATTAATTTAGTTAATAATTTCTGATTAAAATATTGTATTTTGATTTTTTGATTTTATAACTATCTTATAAATAAATATAATCATGTTTATTTTATGTTTATCTTAAAGATTATATAACAATTAGGTTGATTTACTGCGCACGCTACAACTGACGATACTTTAATATTCGAAAGCTTCTTTTCGAATATTCTGAAATCTTAAGCTACCAATAAATAACTTTCCTTGTCTGTAATGAACATCATAAAAACGAAACATTCATTAAAACAGATAACTCTTATAGCCTACCTTTATAGAAAGACGAAAAATTATTTGAGTTCAAAATATAATGTAACCAACCTATATAATGAATTAATATATCATTTTGTTATAATAACTAATTAAGCTTTTTCCCCTAAAAATTATACTTAGAACTATAAGTATCTAATACAATTTTCATTTTTATTTACTTTTTAATTTATTGATGTACATATATCAAGTATGAATAAAAATGATCCTTACATTTTATTTAATTCATTGAATTAGGGAAAAAATTTCCAATTTTATGTGCTAAACATGTACAAGCACACATATGTACACATAGTAGTACATAAACTAAATACCCGTATAATTTTCAAGGGTTATTTTGATTTTTCCAATATACACAAATATTATTTGGAATTAATTTAATGATGAATTCATAAATTATTAAAATAGATTAAAATAAATAAAGAATGTTTTAATAAAAAATGTACGTCTTCTGTGGCACAGTTTCAAGTTTTAAATTTAAAAAGAAATTGGAATATAAATGATTTTTATATGAGTCGCTTTTATGAGACTTGTTTAATCTTAAAAATTAAAATTTGTATTTATATGTAGTGTACATATTTGTACACTTGATGCCAGTATTAAGATTAAATTTGTTCATACTTATTGCTAAAATGTTTAATTTACATATCGGTAACCTATATATATTTAATTATTATCGGATTGTAGATTCAGTTGTTAAAAAAAAATTATGTTCCTATTATTTTTATCACATTTAAATTATAAAAATTTTCAATTGAACTTTAAATTGATAGTGGCAAGCTGTGCTGTCGGACAACATCCTACAATGTGTTAAATTTTTGTTATTTTTTGTGGATTTTCATTGACAACATAATTTTTAAAAAAAAATAAATTAAAAGAGACCCTTCTCATTTTTAAACTCCACTTAATGCGTGGACTTAATTTTTATTAAGACATCATGATAACTACATACATAATTAATCCAAACTCATTAATGATATTATTTTAAAAAATAAAAGAATAGTAATTAAAAATATTTCTAAAAATTTCTTTTTATTTCACATTAATGTGCAATTAAAGAACCACAAACTTATTATATATGAAATGATCTGCGCGCCAAATTTTATTGAATAAAATATACTTAACTAATATCATAGATTAAGAATACAAAAAGATGGGAAGCTTCATACGACATTATTTTTGGTATTTTTATGTGAATGTGTTAGTAAAACAAAATAAAATACGTGATAATTATCAATATATGAAAAGAATTTTATTTATGTTTTACTAACACCTTCACATAAAAATACCAAAAAAGACTGAAAAAATGTTGTATGAAGCTTCCAATCTTTCTGTATTCTTAATCTATGCTAATATCGATTATATTTTTGTAACATCATGCTCGTATTTGGATATTTACATTATATAAATAAAGTTAATGTGTCTTTAAATTTGTAGTAATGAAAAATTATACTCTTTTTTTTGTACGCGTAAAATTTTTGTTTAAGACATTTATTATAAAATTAATAATTTTAAATGGAAATATGTCACTCATTTGCAGAAAAAAGAAGATATTTGCAACCGCAATTGCTGCTCCAAATCTACATTTTCTTACATTAAATTATTATGTTCAGAGTATGTTGAGTAATATGTGCTGTCCCGTTAGTACCGCGTTAATAGTTAATAATTTCTGTACTAATAATAATGAAGAAAAAAATTAAAAAGGGATTGAAATAAACATATAAATAAAAAATTAATAATCCATAATCATTGTTATTGATAAAAGGTTCGTTCTCCTGTTCTAAAAAAGGGTTAAAAGCAATATGATAAATACCATTTTATTTTATCTAAAACCGTTAAGGAAAAGTACGAGGGATCTTTGTAAAATTCATATATTGAAGCTCTTTCTAATCGTGAATAATCATATTTCACACAGCACCTTTACTTTTCTTTCAGGATTCTCTAAAATTCCTTCGCAGACTTCGCTAAAATATGATGAAGACTTACTTCAGAAATGAAAGTAGCATATTTTTTTATTTAGTTTAGAATAGATCAAATGTTTACAAAAAATAATTTTAATTTAACAATTCAAAAATTACAATTCAAAACATATAGCGTATAGTATATAAACTAACTAAAGTATACATAAAGTATAGTATAATAAGTTTTTTGCAAAGTGTGCTAAATTTCACTTCATAATTAGTTTTGTGTTTCGTTTCATTTAGACTGATATGTCCTCAAAATGACCAAATGGAATACAAATTTCAATTACTATTAAATAACCACATAAAGCCATAAACTCTGGGATACAATTTTTCTATATGATAGAATAAAATAATTCTGAAAATACTTAAAAAATAATTGACAGTCAATTATATCCAAAGCGTCTACTGTGGGCATTGTGTCCTGATTTCTAAATTGCCAACCGGGTTTTCCGGTAACTGAAAAACCGGGGTTTATTGTCTTTAGATATTTTTTGTTCAATATCCTTGTAAATTAAATTAATTATTTTGATAGGTAGGTATAAGGTTTTAATTAAATGACATCAGAACAAAAAAATAAATAATGTCTTTGTACATTTCTTTTTTTTTTAATTGTTGCAACATGTTGTTTAAAATTAAGTACACAATTTATATATTTTGATTTAAAAGAAACCGGTTTTTAAACCTATTTTTTCTTTATTTTAAAATTTCAAAGCGAAAAAGCGGTTTCAGAATTTTATCCCAAATTTGCAATCACTAAATGAAACAAATTACAACCATTTTCAATATTTCAGTATACAATATTTCTTGTAAAATTAAAGGTGAAAAAAATAGGCTAATAAAAATTTGAAACTATAAAATTATATTTAAATGATAAAATGTCTCAATATATTTAACACTATAATAATAAGAACATAACTGGTCCAGTGCGTCAGTGTTATTGTTGTATAAGAAAAATAATTTAAAATGTTGATATTATAAAAAAAAATTAATAATAATAATATTAAAAAGAAAAATTTTCAAAATATACTTTCAATATATACTTTTAACTATATAACTAAAATTAACTTAAAATGGATAATGATAGATTCAAAGTTACAAGAGTTCAAGGCCACAGTTATGATCCTAATAATGATGGTGGTGATACATTTAATGCATCTGATCAAATTACTCTTAAGTCTTTTAAAAAAAATAGAAAAGAATCAAGAACTAATAATCCTGCAGATGGTAAAGAAAATGATAGAAAATTCAGTTTAGCCCAGTTAACAAAGTAAGTTCTTTTAAAATTGATAGCCTTAATCTTATTTATTATATTAATCAATTTGAAAACTTGGAAAATATAAACTTGGTAAACACAATTTTACAAAAAATCATAATTTAAAGAAAAGTATGTATGTATATACCTTACTTCAAACATTATCTGAAATTTTTAGTTCACTTCCCGGAAGAAACTTAAATTTAAAAATCAATAGATTTCAATAATGGAAAAATAAAAATAATGAATAAATTTACAATTGCAAAATATCAAAAAAAAGATGTGAAAGAATATTTATTATGTTTTAGTTTTCCAATTTTGTATGGAAATTTATTTTGCTTTTTTCATTAAAATGAAAATAAATTTTTTCTCTCCGTATAGGGGGAAGTTTGGATAAAGTAAACATTTGTACATTCCGCTACATAAATTTTTTTTCCATATAAATTATGTTTAACATACAATTTATGTTTAACATACAAAGTACGTAAGAACAATATACGAATATAATTATATTACACATTATTATTATTAAGTCATATTGTATCGATATTATGACAAATTTTTCGTCTTCTGTCTTGAAGATAAAATAGGCGCCTCCAAGTACATTTCTTTATTCTTTTGTTTTTATTCAATGTGTGTTACATTAGAAAGTTTTTTTTTTTGATTTTTCGATATCGAAACTGTTAAAAAAAGAGTATGTATTTGTTTTACTAATTCAAAATATAAACTTTATTGTCAAAAATTTAGAAAACTTGCTTTAGGCTACAAAAAACAGTTATTTTGATTTATATTCAACTTATAAAAACAATAAATTTTTTTTATGGGCTCAGATTGCCGTTGCATACCACTATTGTGTTAAAATTGCATTCGTAAAAATGTTTTGCTTATTAAAACAGCTCTAATTTCCTCTAACCCTTTGTTTGTGTTATCGTTATCTCCACAAGAGGATCGGAAATAGTAAAATGAAACCGTATTCTGTTAAGCCTATACCGTATTTCTACAAAGTCTATAACTATAAGTCACGTACACAATTTATAGTTTCTTGAATGTGTAGCGAAGCTTGAATAAAATTTCATTCAAAAATTTCATTAAATAAGATTCATTATAAAATGTTCATTAAAAAAGTGACCCAAACCTAATTCACATTATTTGAACCCAATTTCAAATTCTAAAAAAAACGACTACATGTATTTTTATATTTTCCTGCATAATTTTAATTCTAGAAACTCTAGTTACTTACTTTCTTTTTAAATTATATCACTTCAAACTTTTTATTTATTTATTTATTCGGGCTGGCTTTCTGAAAGTTGTAATGACTTTTAATGTGCATGTGATCGGTAAGTTATATTTACAATCGTAAATTAAGCTCGGTAAATGGTATATTACATGCGTCAATACACATGTAATTATTTAATTAAGTAAATTTTATTTACATTCTCCGTATTAAGTAAATTTTATTTACTTACTTCATTTTGAACTTTTGTTTATTTTTTGCATTGCAAATGTATTGATTGCAACTACCTCTCACATGCACATTAAAACAGTATACAAAAAATGTTAATGAAATTTGTTATACAGCTCGTTGTGTATATACACAAAAACACATGGGCACTTGTCAATATTATATCACTCGACCTAACGGTCTCGTGATATAAGTATTGACGCGTGTCCATGTGTTTTTGTGTATACACAACTCGTTGTAATAACAAATTGTCTTAACATGTGTTGTAATCTACTATTTTAAACACGGCATTTGTGATCATTTTTTATAAATAATATTAAAAAAGTTAGTAAATGTTAGTAAATAAATTAGTTAGCGTATTATATCTACTTAAGTGTAAATAATTATACGCATATATAGTACGTGTTTCCAATTTGAAGAATAGATAAAACGAAATATATAATAGTCTAATTTAAAAAATCTAGTCTGGCTACAAAATTAACGCTTTTATGATACAAAAATAAT
The DNA here is from genome assembly GCA_964007475.1 of Hybos culiciformis. Taxonomy (NCBI): domain Eukaryota; kingdom Metazoa; phylum Arthropoda; class Insecta; order Diptera; family Hybotidae; genus Hybos; species Hybos culiciformis. Next base: position 25,197,665 of record OZ023273.1, on the reverse strand, counting down.
AATTAAATTTTATTTGATTAATCAATTGTTTGTGTGTTCATTTATTTATTTCAAAAAAGAAAAAAATCAAATTGTTACCCAAATAATGTAATGTATAATTAAATTAACATTAATATTAATAATAATGAAAAAAAAAATATTTAAAATTAATAAACAGAAAACAATGATTGTCATTTTGGGTAAATACCTAAGAAATTAAAATTAGGTTTTATCTAGAAATGAAAATTAGGTTTTATCTTGATTTTAACTTGTTATGCACACAGTTTTTTTGATAAATGTAAATTAATTCGATTTAAGAGCTGCTGATAATTAAAATAAATTTTTTTTTATATTCTAATCTTGTTTGTAGAATGCCTGATTCACCTGACTAAGCTGTTGATTTGTAAAGGCAAGACCGTAGAAAAAGTGCAAAACAGCTGTCTTTAAAAGTATCGAACCTTAATAGAAAATTTTAATACGGTACTCCTAATAGGATTTAATTTAAAATTATTTGAGATTTTTTAAATGTAATTTATTGACAATAAGACATTTTTATAACAACTAGAAAGCTAATTCTTTAATCTTATTTAAAAAAAATGCTAACGTTTCTAAGTACGTACCTTCAAATTGAAGGTTTCTTTCAATCTATTCAAGCTTGATATTTTTTTGTGTATGATTTTCAATATAAATTAGATTGTGTAATTTTTTTTCTGTATATTTATGTATATGTACATTGTACATACAATAAGGTCAATGCGTTGTAATTATATAATTACAAGTGTCTTAAATTGATTTCTTAACATTATTATTGTTTATTAAAATAAATCTTTCAACATCTTTGATAGAAAATTTAAAACAAATCCATTTATTTTTAGTTTTATTCAAGTGAAAATATTCACATTTTTATTTGCTTTTTTTTTCTTTTTTTTTTTCTTTTTGATGTGAAAAACATTTTAATGCGTTGGGGATCGTTCTGTTGTATTTAGTGCTATAGAATTTAGATCACTAAATGGAGTATTATATGCGTCAATACACATGCAATCATTTAGATGCATCTGCGTAAATAATAAAAAAATTTAGATGCATGAGCGTATATAATGAAAAAATTTAGATGCATCAGCGTAAATAATGAAATCATTTAGATGTTTCGTATTGAATATTACGTAATACCTAAACAAACATAATATCTCTCACAATATTTCAATACAGCCAAATACAAAAAAAAAATGAGAAAAAATGAGAAGAAAAAATATTCTCTCTTTGCAACTACCTCTCCCCTACGCATTAAAACAGTATATTGGATATGTAAACAAAATTTGTTATACAACTCGTTCTGTATTTACACAAAAATACATTGACACTTGTCAATTTATATCACTCGACCTTCGGTCTCGTGATATAAGTATTGACTCGTGTCAATGTATTTTTGTGTATACAGAACTCTTAATTAATAACAAATTTAGTTTACATATACAATAATCTACTATTAAACGCCTTGTAGAATTATAAATCAGCTTAAAAAAAATATTATGAAAATTGAAAACTATACATTTGTTCATATAATTTCCTTTTCTGAATTTTCTAATTTTATTGTTTTCACTCTTATAATAATTGTTTTTAAACTATAAAATAAATAAATACAGTCAAATACATTTATTTTGTTTCATAAGATTAGCCCAGAATATAATTAATTATCAAATTACGATAATTTTCAGATGCATTGATGTGTTCTGCTTATTTCATTATATATAATATGTAATTACACATATATTAAGTATATGTAATAAAAAAAACGGAAAAAAATAATTCGGAAAGGAAAATTGTAGATAAGAAATTTGAAACAAAAAATTTAAATATGTTTCAATATACAATACCTAATGTGCTGTAATTATAATATAATATATATTTAATACTTATACACATTTCCCAGTTTATCTAATATTTTCCCACTTGTCCTCGACAAAGTTGAATAGTAAAATTGACACAAAGACTTGATTCAGCATACTGTAGTTCAAATTTCATCAAAATTAACATTTTTACATTTTTTTTTAAATTCAATTTTTTTTTCATTTAAGTGGACTTTTTAATGACGCTGAATATTACTTCTTTTTTAAATTATTTTTCTCAAAATTTTTTTTTTAAATTTTTTTCTTAAAAAAGTTGTATCAATGGCCCTAGAGAAATAAGAAAAATATAAAGCTTAGGATAAATTTAAAAATGTTGAACAAAAAATATGAAAATAAGAAAATATGAAATGATTTTTTTTATATTTTTGTTTTAAGGGAAGCTTTGCCGAGACTTGACAATTACCGATTATCAAAAAGGGAAAAAAAAAGACCATCGATGGGTGAATTGCATGGTGAATTAAAGGATCCGCAGGTAAATTATAATTTTAAACATTATATTTAATTAATTAGTTAAATGAAGGACTTGGTCTTACGATGACGAATGACAAAACTATACCGGCCACGAGATACGTTACAACAATTGTTGCAATATTTACAAGATATATTGAAAACATATAATAATGTAAATCCTTATTTAGTTTAAAGTCTGTCCCGATTGATTTAATTGAGGATTAAATTAATAAAGTCAATAAAAATTAAAAAAATTTTAGGTGATTTTGAAAAATCATTGATCATTGATCATTGATGTTTTAAAAATGTTACATTTCAAATAAATATTTCTTTTTTTGAGAACATGTGAAGGGAGTTATAATTTTCATATTAAAGTTTTATAAAACAGAGTTTCTTACGATTGTTTGCTCACAAGCACAACCCAAACCATAAATTATAAAAATAACTAGTAACCCACTTTGAATTAAAATTGTTATCGTGTCGTGGGTATATAAAATATTAAATTATTTAATAATTGCTGTAATTAATAAACTTGAAACCTTATCTATGTACAAAAACCTAGAAGTGAAATTTATTTCTCATTCTCAGTAATAAATTCACAAAACAATCAAGAAATATATGTTGTTCAGATTAATAGGTAATGAGTTTTATGTTTAACAATCAACGACTCATTACAAAATTCTTAAATAAAAAGTTTCGCATTTTTTTTTAACACTAACACTATTTTGATATATAAACCAACCAATTTTTGAGAGAGGAAAAAAACGAAAATTCTATCAAAATGATTTTCCTCATACATATTTTATTCACTTAAAACTGTTTTAAAAGAACGCTTTTACAAAACATTATTTTAAAAACTATTTTACTTTTACAATGATAGTGTAAGTAGCAAAAAAATTATTTAATTTATGTTTGATCCGTCAATATTAGTTCAGATTATAAATTTAAAAAAAACGTCGTTTTGAATTATTTTGAAATGAATATCTTCTTTAAATTTTGAATTTATGATGAGATAACTTATATCATTATTAAAACATGATTAATCATTTATTGATAAAATATATACTTAAATTGATATAGATAAATAATATATGTATGTATACATATAATTTATAAAACACTAGGTAATTTTTTCCATAAAAACTTCTGTCAAATTTTTTATACTTCATTAAAATTAAAAACATATTTTTTTAAGTGTCTGCTACAAGAGAATCAGAAAACCACTTTAAACTCGATAGCTCATAATTAAATTGGATGAAATTAAATTTAACTAGCTATAAAAAGTGTTAATTGAAAATATTCTGACAAAAAGTAAATATTTAATTTTTTTTTTTCATTCTTTTTCAACAATACAAAAAATTTTGTATTTTTATTTTTCAATCTTCGTTACCATTTTTGAGATAAAATTCCGATATAATTTATTGTTGAATGAATTTTTTTGTTAGCATATATATAAATATATACTTATATAGCAATAATAATATTTGATAACTATTAATATAATATGTACACATTTTATCATTTATCATTTAACATTTTATTATTATACATTAATGCTGATATGGATTTCTTAGAAAAATAAGGAAAGTAGGTAATTAATTTATTTTTCTTTGAAAATTTTTAATTTTTTGAATATTTAAATTTATTCTGTAGCTTACGGCAAGAGTTATTTAAACTTAATATTTCTATGAAATTTACCTTCCAATTTAATCAAGCACTATTCTTTAGAACTCTCACTGCGAAAAAGTAATTTTGGTTTTGTTTTGATTGTAAGGTTAATACAATCTTGACTGAATTGATTTTTTGATATGTTCGACAAATGTGAGTGATCTGGATTTTTAAATTCTTAGATTTTTGACTGAAATTGGCCTTTGAAAAACTTAATCATATTTGTTGAAATTGTGAAGTGAAGGAAATAAATAAAAAAAAACATAAAATAAGAATAAATAAGAGAAATTCATTCCATACAAAAAATGCAAATTAAAAAAATGAGACAAAAATATACAAAAATATACTATGTAAATGTAGGTCCTATATAATACAAGTATGTAATTACACGCATGAATTTACTTGTTATGTAATAAATTTTAATTTTATCAATTTCAGGATGCAACACAAGATATAGAAACTCATGTACCTGTGGGAGGTCATAGTATCAAATTGGGATGGATAGTTGGCGTTATGATTCCTTGTTTACTAAATGTGAGTAGGTATATATATTTAATATTTTAATTTTGTTCAATAAATACTAATACAAAAATTCTGAATGCACGAAATTTGAATCTTTTTGTGAAACCGAAGGTGACAAGATTTTAAATAAAAATTTAAATGTATTAAAAGTAGGCGTTCGAGAATATAAAGATAATTCTTATTTTTCTGTTTTCCGACAACAGAACGAAAACTTCCTGACGAAATTATTAGGTATTTAAGTGCTTTAATCAATTTATTATTAAATTTTAACTATTATTAGGTTATTTCTCATTATGACGACAATTTAAAGTCTAAGTATATTAAGTAGATATGATCCGTAACTAAAAAACTATAGATACTTCCAAACGTTCTAATGTTTGAAAAGCTAATTCGTGGTTTCTACATAGCCGGTTTCTTTAAATCTAAAACTTCTCACTGTGAATCTCCACTATGTAGAAAATGTAATGCTCCTCTTTATGTTTGCATTTTCTGACTGGCTGTCTGTTGTCGCGCACTTAAATACTTATAAATATTAATCTATCTCTAGTCGATTTCAATCGTATTAATGATTTCTATCGCAAATCGTATAAATGCAAATGCAATTAATGCTCAATTTAGTTCATTTTCTGTGCAAGCTAAAGCATGAGATTCTCCGAGTCTGGAGGTGGAAGTTAGGAGATCTCAATCCGACAAGGGTTCAAAATATTTTTATATAATATAATTTTGATTTTTTTAAAAATTTAAAGTATTAAAAGAATCTAAAAATATGGCTAGGCCCAGATTGGATCCAAGGATTCGGACTGGGGGATGAAAATCGATTTCCATGAAAATAAGTGTATAAGTTGATGTCGACTGAAGGAACAAAAAAAATTAGCGTATGGTTGTGAATATGTGGAATGAAAGTAGATTTGGATGAAAATGGATTAACAGATACCGATTTAGGAAATATCAAAAAATTTCCTGGGAATTTTTTAGATACTTCTTTTGAGAAATACCTATTGTTGCGCATTTTTTATTTTAAGTACGAAAATAATGGCACACAATTTTTGGTTTACAAAAATTTGGTACAGCGTGTAGGTATACATTATCTTGAGAGGTCAAAAATAGTAGTAGCTAGTAGCGAATTCACACATAGGCCCTTAGGCATTATTTTAAAATTGTCAGAAATTCACATTTAATAAAAATACATCTAATTTCTTGCTCAACTTATTCACGCATAAAATTTTTATATTAAATAAAATGTTTATGAATTATTATTCAAATTTTAGTTTTGAGCCTTTTATACATACTTTTATGTTTATTCTTTTTAATAATTTTCCGCACAATATTATTCCAAATAATTTACAGCCCCAGGCTCGGGTCTTATGTGCCTATTATATTAAATGTGTCGGCATCGCTGATCATAACTAACCTTTTCATTGCATTTTTCAATCTCCAAATAAAATAATATGTTTTATTGCTAAGGGTAATCTGAGTTGATTGAAATAATAAAAAAAATACTATGATTAAGTAATGCTTGTTTTTTTATCCATAATTGTCTAAAATTACCACTCTAACCAAAGGATTAAAGTAAATAATTTTAAAAACTAATTTTTTTTTGTAGATTTGGGGCGTAATGTTATTTTTACGTCTCAGTTGGGTAGTTGCACAATCAGGATTAATTTATACATTGCTTATTATAGGAATCGCAAGTGCTGTTTGTGTAATTACAACATTATCATTGTCAGCGATTAGTACAAATGGTTTGTAAATATTTAAATCAAAAATGTAAAAAATAAGAATTAATTAATAAATTAGTTAATAATTTTAATTTTTTTCTACCTAATTAAAATAAATTAATTAAAATTTTTTTTAAATTATATTTTTTTATTTCCTTAGGTGAAGTTAAAGGTGGTGGTGTTTATTTTATTATTTCGCGCTCACTAGGACCTGAATTTGGTGCCTCTATAGGCGTTGTTTTCGCTTTTGCGAATGCTGTTGCAGCATCAATGAATACTATTGGTTTTTGTGACTCCTTGAATGATCTCTTAAGTAAGTAAAATAAAACGTCCTTGATGACTTTTTCATTGGAAAAAACTGTTTACAAAGTTTTGTATAATATTATTATCACAGGTTAATAATAAAAATTAATTTCAGAATCAAATGGCTTGAAAATTGTGGATGGTGGAATAAATGATGTGCGAATAGTGGGTAGTGTTACTATTTTAGTATTAATCTTAATATGCTGTGTGGGTATGGAATGGGAATCAAAAGCACAAAATTTTTTGGTGGCGACAATTGTGTTGGCCATTGCAGATTTTCTAATTGGTTCAGCTATTGGTCCTCAAGGCGATAAAGACGCTATATCTAAGGGTTTTGTTGGATTTTCAAGTAAATATTATGTTGATTTAAAGATTTTTTATAATTTAAATAAAAACGAAAAGTTTTAATTTATGAATTCATCACTTTCCTTTTTCTTTAAATACTGTATTTGTATCATATTACTTTAAGAAGCATATACCCGGTTCTTCACTTTTAACGTTCATCATCGACGATTCACTAAAAGTGAACGACAATTCTAAACAACTGTCTAAACAACCGTGTAATGCTTAAGAAGTAAGCTTCATAAGTAATTTTTTCACTTCATATTTACTTCTAGCCTCCGTTTTCGAGCAAAATATGTGGCCCGATTATAGATTCAGTGAGAAGCAAGATCAAAACTTTTTTAGTGTTTTTGCGATATACTTTCCAAGTGTAACTGGTATTCAGGCAGGTGCCAACATTTCCGGAGATTTAAAAAATCCAGGTGAAGCCATCCCAAAGGGAACTTTGTTAGCCTTATTGATTTCAATGACGTCTTACGCCCTTTTCGCTCTGTTTGCTGCAGGAGCTGCTGTGAGAGATGCAACTGGTAATGTTTTAGATTTAGTTAATGATACAATTGTTGGGGTTGAATTTAATTGTACCAAAGAAAATGTAAGTTTTTAAACCGACTAAAACAAATTTAAAGAATTTAATTTACCAACAGAGAATACCAATAGAGAAAACTCCCCTTGTAGTTAAGGGTAAAAAAAAAGATCATTGATCAATGACCGGTTATTCTTCTAAGTGGTTTCAGTGTTATTCAAAATAAAACCTTTGAGTTATTGCTTAAACTTTCTACGCCATTCATAATTTCTTTGTAATCATCGTTTGTTGTTTCTATCCATCGTTTTTAACAGCGAAATGTAACCGATAGATAATTATCATAATATGTGTCTAAAAAATTATGTTTGGTAACGTTTGCCTGAAAACTGATGATTTCTCATTCTACTTATTCTTTCTATTAAAAATGTAATTTATTGTAGAATTTAAGTATAAACCTTTTTTCTATTTTAGCCTTGTACATATGGTTTACAAAATTCTTATTCAGTGATGCAACTTATGTCGCTTTGGGGACCATTAATTTACGCCGGATGTTTTGCGGCAACTATAAGTACAGCTTTAACAAATTTATTATCTGTTCCTCGATTAATTCAAGCATTGGGTATTGATCAAATCTATCCAGGTTTAATTTATTTTTCAAAACCTTATGGGAAACATGGTGAACCTTATCGTGGTTATGTCTTAACGTTTCTAATTTCTGCTGCATTTTTGATAATAGGAGAATTAAATTTAATTGCACCATTAATTTCAACATTTTATTTAGCTTCATATGCTTTAATAAATTTTTGTACATTTCATGCTGCTTTTATCAAACCGTTAGGATGGCGTCCAACATTTAGGGTAAGTTAGAAAATTCTTAACTACTTTCATATTTTAGAGTACCGTACTTTTGTTTTGACAACAAGATATGATATTATAAATGTTTGAAAATTAAAAAAAAAAAAACCAAGAAATTGTTTACTCAAATGAAACTGACATGGAAACCAAACACAAAAACTAATCTTTGTAAGATTTCTTCATACACCTTTCTCGCGTTTAGCGCGCGATAAAAGCAGTTTAGCGGCAACTATGATAAGTTCCTACACTGGTTTCTGGGATTTATTGAATTTTGATGTCATTGGGAGCTTTATAAATCAAAACTAGGTTTTTAGCAAGATAATAGGATTTTTTTTTTTTATAAGGGGGGAAATGCGTTGACGCACGTAGTGCCGGACTCCCAACCTATTTTGAATTTCGAACTAGTTTGGACTACTGACTAAAACCCTAACCTTCTTGGCTGCCTATTGGAAAGTCAGAGCGTTCCCCTATCCGCCACCTGGGGACGCACCCTCTAGGGATGCATGTCCCTCCGAGGGTTAAATAATTTATTATAATAATATCTAATTGGGTTGATTGTTTAAAATAATGTAATATTTTATCATTTATATTAAATGTCATATTTCATTAAATGTACAGAGTTCTTTATCCATTTGTACTGAGTAAATAAAAAAAAATGAAAAAATCATAAAAGTATATATTCTGAAATTATTACGAGAATGAAATACTTAGTTCATAAAACTGTAAAAGACCAATAACTTTAACTGGGAAACAATTCTAAGTTTTCTAATTTTAATTTCCGATGTTTAAATTATTAGAGTATTTATATGAGTGCGTAGAAAAAATAAAAATATTAGAACCAATAATTTCTTTTCAGAGCTATTCTATTCGCAATAGAATAGAAAAATCCAAGAAATTTTTTTTATAAATTATATTCAATATTTTCACCATAAATAATAATTTCTACATAAAAATTTCTGTCTTAGTTTTACAATGCCTGGTTAAGTCTTATTGGCTTTATTATGTGCGTAACGATTATGTTCCTAATTGATTGGTTATCAGCATTAATAACATTTGTCATCATTTTCGCTTTGTATTTGATTGTAATGTATCGCAAGCCAAGTGTTAATTGGGGTTCCTCAACTCAAGCTCAAATGTATAAAAGTGCTTTGGGCGCTGCTTATAGATTGCAAACAGTGGATGAACACGTTAAAAATTATCATCCAAATATATTAGTGCTAGCAGGTGATCCAAAAAATCGGCCACCATTAGTTGATTTAGGATATTTAATAACAAAACATAATTCATTATTGATAACTGGAAATGTGATACCTCTTCCAATTGGATATAAAAATCGTCAAGCAATAATCCAAGCAGGAAGAAAATATTTCGAAGCACGGAAAATCAAATCTTTCTATCATGTGCTTGATGGTTATAGCTTTGAAGACGGAGTAAATGCTTTGATAAAGGCAACCGGATTCGGTAAATTAGCACCAAATATTGTTTTGATGGGTTTTAAAACTACTTGGAAAGAATGTAAAAAAGAAGATATTGTTTCTTATTTTCAAGTTTTGCAGTGAGTTTATAAATTAAAATATTAAATCTATTTTACGCCAAAAAAAAATATTTTTTACAGCAATGCATTTTCACTGCGTATGGCCGTCACAATTCTTCGTTTGCCTAATGGTTTAGATTTTTCAGAATTGCAGCAAGAAATTAACACTCCGAATGAATTAGGTGGACATCAAAATCCTGCGTTCTTGAGTTCAACTGACAATTTAAATTTAAATGGATTAAAACCACCTACAACCTCTGAAATATTTCATGTGGATTCGAATTTAAATTTAGCGGGGATGGACAGTCCTACTTCGACGATAACAGTTCCACAGCCACCCCCTTTACCAAATATGGCCAAAATGAGGGCGCAACGTTATAAACAAAATTTACCAAATAATGTCGACGTTGTTTATTCAACAAGAGGTTTGTGACAAATTTTCATTTACTTTTTAACATATCTAATACAATAACAATGAATTCAAAAAACAGTTGTACGTATTGAAGAATAATGAAGAAAAGTAAAAGAAATAATTATTAGAGGAAAAATTTACTCGGTCGAGAAATTGTCCTTCAATTTTGAATTACTTTACTCTTTTTATTTTTATCATTTTTATTGCAGGTGGTTCAGAAGTACCGAAACAGTTATTAGATGAGGTAACTGTTTTCACCAGAAAGAACCCTAAAGGATTTATAGATGTGTGGTGGCTTTATGATGATGGAGGCTTAACGATGCTTCTGCCTTACATTATTTCAACTCGATCAAATTGGATAAATAGTAAAATTAGAATTTTTGCCTTAACGAATAGGATTTTGGATCAAGGAGTTGAAGAGAAAAAGTGAGAGATTTTAAAGAACTTGCAACCGTTACTAATATAATAATATCTTTATTTTAGCATGGCCGATTTACTGTCAAAATTTCGCATAAACTATTCCTCCCTAATAATGTTACAAGGTGTGACAGAGCGTCCACAATCATCTACAATTGAAAGACATGAACGTTTATTGGATGGTTTTTCAGATAGTCGGTATCCAGAGTGTTTTGTTACTGAAACTGAAAAAGAAACATTAAAAGAAAAAACTTATCGTCAATTAAGAATTCATGAACTAGTTGTTAAACATTCTTCAGATGCATCCTTGATAGTTATGTCTTTGCCTATGCCGAGAAAAGTAAGAAAATAAACTTGTAAAATTTCTTTTTTCTCCCGAAAATTACTCATATCAGGATTGGAAGGCCTGAAATTGTTAATTTAAATTATATTACATTGTTAACGGTATTATAAATTTTTGGCCGCAAAAATTTAATTCTGATTAAATCATAATTATTTCGATATAAATTATCAAAAAAAGTTTATGTACATCATTAAAAATATTGAAAATAAAAATTATTTATGATTACAGATGGCCCGTAATGGCTAATTACTTAATTTTAAGAATTACTTTTGAAAAATCTTACCCCTTCAGGCGTTATTATTCACCAAATATGAGCCATAAGATCCGACGAAATTTTCGGGCGTTATGGTTCTTTTACATGATCCAGAAAGCCCATAAACGTTATGACTTGACTCACTATAACCACTCAACCTAACTTTTTCAATAAATTCGAAAATATTTTTTTAATAGTTTCCGTTGAACTTTTTGTCAAATAACATTAAAATTTTTATTTATTTATAGGAAGCTATCTCAGCACCGTTGTATATGTCCTGGATTGAAATGCTTACAAGTGGTGTAAAATGTCCATTTATTTTAGCGCGAGGAAATCAAACTCCAGTGTTAACGTTCTATTCTTAACGATATTCGATGCTCCAAAATAATATAATTATTAAGAACAAGCTAAACAGTATGCCCTTTTTTAGAATAAAAATAAGTTTAATTTTATTGTTATTCATTCATTTAAGATTTAAGTTATTATTACAAAAACTTACAAAATTCGGCAACCTTGTTTTAAAAGGGTTTCTTTGTTTTCCTCAATAAGTATTTATTGATATTTTGAAAGTTTTTGAGTCTGTTATATTTCCTCCCAATAATATTCATGAATTTTATGTTAAGTATCTAAATATATGAAACTTTTTTAAGTTGAACCAAGTTCAATGATATTATTCTTTAAGTTAAATTATCTGTTATATTACGGTGATTGAAAATAAATAAAATTAGTAATGTTTAAATTGGAATGTTTGTATTTAAAAAAAAGTTAAAGGCTCTATTCTATTGTTTCTAGTTAAAGTTTGTTAGTATTACGGTCATATGTTATTTATTAATAACTTAAATAATACTTCTACTCAGCGCTAAATATATTGTGTTTCCGTATTCAGTGTGAATTTATGGGGCACCGAAAAAACGGATGCGGAAATAAGACATAGATGCCCTGATTCGGTTCAAAACTGAAATTGGGCATCAATGAACAATTTCGGTTTCTTAACGCTTAACTATTTTCGGTATTTTTCGAAATAGTTCATATGCCCACTTTCGTTTAAAATTCATATAACTATTATCGATTAAAAATCGAAACAGAACATGTATGCACAATTCCGGATTTAACTATTTATCTAGTTAGAAATATTTTTTGAAAATAATATCATCAAATGTGTACTACGATTTTGTATTAAAACTTACAAATATGTATTTTCATAGCTATCAAAAACAGAATAACAAATTTTCAGGACAATCTGAATGGGCTAAGGAATCTTTACTGGGCTACGAGAAATTATTTAATACTTTTTAATTTTAATCCGTTTTAAAAACGAAGTTGTAGATAAAATTATTTATTTATTCCAATAATTTTGTTTGTAAAATTAGGTAAAATGTTCTTTTTTTGAAAGATATTATTATATAATTTCACTCAATAGTTTCTTTTTTTTCATTTTAAAAATAAATATGTAGATATTCGTTACCAAAAAACAGTAAAAATAGTACTACGAAAAAAAAACTAAAATTAAGTTTGTAACTATATGTTTAATTACGTACAATAAACAAATAGTTAATAATTTTCAAATAAATTTTATTTGATCATAAAAGCTTTCTTGTTTTAAATTACTCTACTTCATATAAATTTAAATTTTCTTTTCTAAATCATCGAATATTTTAAAGAATTTTTAATGCATTTATCATTTTCTTTGTATATTTTTTTTTGTAATAAAACGTATATAAATAATTTATTTATTATTATTATTCAAATACTATTATAATATTATATTTATCTTCAAAATATAATTATTAAATTATATTTTCGTAATTAATTCTACTTTTTAGTTTACATTAGTATAATTATTTAAATGAGATATTTAAATTAATTTATTTAATACTTTTGTGAAGTCTAGGTTTTTATCATTAAATTAAATCACAAAACAATTTTTTTGTAGCCCATTATTAATAATTGAAAAATAGAGAAAAATACTTTAAAGTTTAGATTATATGATTTGTGATTCTGTCAACTTAACATTTTATGACATTTAAATCGAAATATTACAGAAAAATAAAATTGTTTAACATTTGTTTAATTTTGATAAAATAAGCAATGTAACAAGCAATCTCGAAACACAAAATAATTGAATGATACCTGTCATACTAGGTATTTATCTCCCAATTTTAATTAAGTTTAATACCTAATCCATTGATACATACAGATGATTTTAATAAAGAAAATTTGTAAAAGGAGTTATGGATTAGAATTATTGTACTTAAATCAATTTTATTAAAACTTTCTAAACTTCACAAAATACATTATCGCAAAAAACAAACTCTCAGAAGACATTTATTCAAACTTATTATATAAATGTATAACCTCGGCGAAATTTGCAGGATGAGAGTTAATTTTTATTGATTTGGAGTTTGTTATCAAATTTAAATTTTATTATATTAGGCTCTCAAAAGTTTTAATTTTCTTAACTTAAAAAATTAAGCAATTTTAGCACATTATGAAATTGATGAAAACAACAATTTTTTCTTAAATGTTTTTTGCGTTTTCTGCAGAATTATAATTTTTAACTTAATTATTCTGCAATTTCGCTGAAGATATATAGAACATATCAAACAAAATCAAACGAATTAAAATTTTTAAAAATAAATTTCGATATTTCACATTCGATGTCCTATTCTATTCTGTTTTCTGTCAGTTTGAAATGAAAACTATTTAAAAAAAGTATACAATATTTAGAAAAAAAACCCGAGCTCGCAATAATTTATGACTTAAAAAAAATTAGCATATATTAAGGCTAAATTTTCGTTACAATATTTATGTTTATAGGTCACTTAATCCCATCTAAATTTGTAATTTAATATGAAGTGGAAATGTTTTCCAAGTGCTTACAAGATTTGTTTTTCCGTACTATACTACTTTTAGAAAAGACTATACCTAGTATCGAAATAGTAAAATATTAATTGACTAATCTGTTCTTTTTATGTAAGGCTTTAGAAGGAGAAGTGTTTTAACAGAAGGATTTGCAATTTCGAAATATTTTATAAAATAAAATTAAGTTTCTCTACTTTTAATTTGATAGCCTTATTAGCAAGCTAACTCTGAAGCTATACTTATTCAAAATTATTATTCTTAAATTCTATTCCGATTAATATATGGAATACATATATGGATTATCGTTATTTTGAAAAAGTATCACTTCAAACTGAGTTAAGGATTGAGCCTATCAGGAAATTATTTAATAGAAAACTGATTAAACAATATACTAAAAATTAAAAATGTTAGATTGAAAAAAATTATCGAATATTTTTATTTTCTAGTACTAGTTGATGACTTGTAAGTTGTAATCAAAGACCTTAGAAAATAAATAAAAGCAAAAAATATAAAAAAAAATTTCAAACCACTTTTCTTTGGTGGCCTAATTCACAAGGAAATTATTGCGAAAATGGTAGAGAGCTAGAAGTTTCTTTAACCACTATATAACAAGAATTTTTTTGTAAGTTTTAAGACATATTTTTTAATTATATTTTATTATTTATTTATTGTAAAACATTTTGGTATAAAAGTTTTTTGCAAAAAAAGAAATAGTAAATAAGAATGTTAAATGCGCGCAACTTAATTTATAAAATATTTATTATTATAAAATATAAAATATTTAATATTATTTAAAATTATAGTAAATCACTGTGCGTTGATATAAAATTGCAGTACAAAATTTTATATTTTATTTTATTTTTTCCATTCGAAGATTCAATTTTTGTATTAAAATTTAAAAAAATCAATTTCTAAATCAAAATATTTTTTTTATAAAAAGTTAGAGACTGTATTGTTTATTTATGATTCAAGCTATTTTAATTTGTTCAAAAATAACTAGATTGCCTAACCTGTTAGATTTCGTAGATGTCAACAAAAAATTACAATTCTATCAGTTGAGTGTGTATTGAATTTTACAGAAAAATATTACGTTTTTAATTAAAAAAGAATTTATTCGAGCGAATTTTATGAAGTAAAGCTGAAAACTAAAGTAGTCTAGTTCAGTGCTTCTTAACCTTTTTAGTTACACGGCCCCCCAATAACCATAAATTTTTCTGTGCACCGAATTGTCATTAATATTTTTCTATAAATAATCGACGTTTTAGTACTGTACCTTATAAACAATTAGATATATCTCCAATAGCTGATATTTTGTTCATTTAAATAATGGTATATATATTTTCGTTGAAAAAATTAAAGACATAAACAAATATAAAATAAAATTACTTAATAAATAGTGTGGAAAACTGTAACTAATTATCTGACTTAATTTGGACGAAACGAAGTATTTTTTTAAATCATTTTGTTTCTAATAATTTATTAAAAGCGAATTAAAAGTGAAGAATAATAAGGAGTAGAATATCGTAACTTTATCACAGTGACATTATTAGAGTATTAAATGGTTGAATGAAATCGAGTCAATATAGTTAATGTCCGATTATATGTCCGATTTATTGAAATTCTACAATCTACAGAATATTAATTTCTATATAGAGAAGGCATTTTGGTTGAATTTGTTTTCCGAAATAAATTTTGTTAATTATACTTTTTCAAACTATTTCGCTGCCCTCCGGTTAAGAATCACTGGTCTAGTTTTAGTTCAAAAATTATAGAGCTTTAAATTTTTAATTAAAACTTATTTTCAGAATTTGACGTTTAATGTCTTTTAAACATTTTTGTTAAACATTTTTTGTTTATTAAAAAAAAAAGACAGGTATAAAAGCGGATCTGTCTTTCGTATTTTAACATAACAAAAAAAAACTATAAATACCTTATCTTCACAATTTTGGTCAAACATTCAAACTGAATTTTTATCGATCGAGAAAAAATTTACGCTTAATGTCTTTTGAACATTTTTATTTATAATTATTTTTTATTTATAAAAAAGGGATAGGAATAAATTCGAACCTATTTTTTCGTATTTAACCTTAACAAAAAAAACTACAAATAAATATTTCGAATTATTAAATAGCGACTAGAATTAATTTTAAAACCTCTCAGTTTTTGTAAACTAAAATATCATGAAAATTAACAATTTTTAAATTAAAAATTTGTTGTACATATTTTTTCTAAAATATATATATATATATATATATATATATATATATATATATATATATATATATATATTAATTGTATATACATATAATAAATATTTCAAGTGTTGAATACGAAATAATTGTATTTGAAAAGTACTGAAATATTTTAAACTAAATTTTTATGATAATTAATTACAATGTATTCAGTAATATTTTTCATATACATATTGTAGAAAACATTTCATCAAAAATAAATGAATTTTCAAATACATGACAAGTAAACAACTATTATGGGGGCAAAAAAATCAATAAAATAAATTTTTTTTTCGTATGTTCTTCAGAAAGTTTGTAATAAACGAAGAGAAAAAAACTCCTATTTTTATATACCTACTTATAACGCTCTTTCTCTTAATTTTAGTTCGTCCGAGTACGAATGTATATTTTAGTACTTTTCAAGTTCAATTACTTTGAATCCAATTCTTTTTCAAACACAATTCGTTTTTAAAAACTGTTCAGTATTTTTCAATTCAAATAATTAATTTGAATTCTTGAATTCATGATTTATTACTTTTTCAAACACAATTACTTTGTGTTTTATTCTGTAAACGTCAACATAATGTTGTTCAATAAAATGAAAAAGAACTATGTTTTGTGAGTCATTTTTCTTTACAAATAAGATATTGATTTTCATATTGTTTCGAAGAAATCCATCATCAATCCAATTAACAACGCTTCAAATTGGAGTTAAAAGTAATTCTAATATAGATACTTGAACTCACTTCATTATAAGGTTACTAAATAAGTTAAATGTTATTTTTATGTTATCAGCTTAACAATTTTATTTTTAATTTCGACTTGATTTTAGTTCAATTGCAGTATTTATAATAATATTAAATTACACTCCTAGTAATTTCAAACGTTTACATATAGTTATAATATTGTTTTTTTTTTATTATTTTTAAAGGAAAAACTAATTTAATCGAATAATAAATTTAAACAAAATTATAATTGTTTTATTAATTGAAGCAATTTTTAATTTTGTAAATCAAGTCTTGTATAAAATAAATAACAAACTAAGCAAATATGAAAGGTCAATATTAGTATTCAATGATATTTTAGTTTTTTAGTATTTAAATTTTACAATTTATGTTTATTTTATTTTAAATATAATTAAATATTAGTATTAATTGATTTATCTATTTTGCAATAATTTTTTCCAAATTTAATTATAATTTGATTTTAAACACTCTTTTTTTAAACTAAAAGCTTACATCTATTTAAATAACTAAATTGGGATGCAAGCGTATTAAAATCTTAATAACATATGAATTTGTCAAGTATCGCAGACTTAAAATATTATAGATAAAAAAATATAAAGAAAAGTTTTCAAAGTTCGTAAATGTAATTAGCGGATATATTTTTATAAGAGTAGAAAAACTTTAGCGGAGTGGTCTACAAATTCTTATATTTGAGTCCACTAACGAAAAAAAAATGCGTTAACGAAACAAATATTTTCAACACAAAAATAACAAAAAAATGTTAAGAGCCCACTAAAGTGAAATAGACTGTTTTTAGTAATGCTCGAATTTTCTTCAAATTTGTTCCTCAAGACAAAATCGGCTCTTAAAAATGAGGTTGCGCCAAACATTCTCCTGCAGTACAGGACCAAAAAATTGTAAAGTAAAAATGGAAAAAGTTACCTTAAACTATTTACCCGTGAGCCCGCCAGAATTTTTTTTTTTATTTCATTCATTTTTTGTAAATTTTTTTAGTTTCAGTACGTTTAGACTAACGATGAAAACGAAAACGAGATGTGTTTAATTTTTGTGCTTTATATTATTTTTATTTTTTTTTTACTGTAAAATTTTTCAAATGTCTCAAACGTCTCAAACCGTTACAAAACAAATTTACAATTATTTTCGTCATATTTTCGCTTTCGTCGGAGGTCTAAACCTAAATCTGAGTCTAGTGGCATGTTGAAGCATTTTCAGAAAAGGTTTAATAAAATTATTGGATTAATTATTTCTTAGACTTATAAAAATTATTTTAAATTATTAAATTCTCAATTTTAAGAACATGTTTTAAATTAAAACAATATGGCATTAGTAATGAACATAATTCTATTTGGATTTATGATATTAAGATCAATATTATATTTTTATTTTAAGTGGACCTAAAAAACCTATTTCGGATATTTACTTATCAAAATTCAAATTTTATATTTTGCTTCTATCTTCTCCAAACTTTTAACAGAAGTAAAATTAAAAATTTGACTCTGTCAATACTATTTTTTTAAGTCAATAATTTTGTTCTTTCTGTTTAGCTTACAAGGATCATTCAATTATATTGGATATAACCAATAATTATTTTTTCCTTACCATAATGCATTTACCTAACAAAAGACACAGGAGCTTGACCGAAATTTTAAAAGTAATCTGTGTTGTAACAGTTATATTTTTAACATAAGCATTAAAATAATGTTTTTAATAAACTAGTATAAATAAATTCAATATTTTATATTAATATTATCAACATTATCATAATTTTAAACTGTAGTGCCATAAGCACTGAAAACAACTCGAGAGCTATCAGTATCTAAACTTATATCTTCGGGGCTAGCTAAATCAACTCTAACAATACTAGAATTATTACGACGACGTGCTGATTGAGATGCTGCCCAATTCGATAATGTCCAATTAAAACCACTGCCAATTTGAGTTTGGGTTTCTTGCGGTTCTATTTTAATAGTTGTACTAACCTAAAAAGTTTAAAACAGAATAAGTTGTTTTTCATTTATGACATCTTGTTTTCATCTATGAAAGATATTAAGAAAAATTTTATTATAATCAGTAAATTTAACCTCTCTGTTACAACACGGTAAAGTTTCTGTTCCACCAGCAGCAGCAACAGATTCCCTTGTTCCTACGCTGCTATCGGAGTCTAAGGAATCTATACTAGAATCGCCACCTCCACGATAACGATTGACAGTTGACACCACCTTAAAAAAATTGTCTGTAACAATTTTATATTTCACTTAATAAATCAATAATATGACGTACTTGAATATCACCCTGGCAATCCTCAATTGCACGTAATATCTCCCAACACATTTCAGAATCCAGTGATACTGGATTTTCGGAATCACGATTATGTACTGCCAAAGCTATATGAACTGGATGAGGAATGGGTAAAGGAATTAATAATTTGTCAGCAACGTTTGTATCATTATTTTTTCGTTTCCACGGCCTCCACGGTTTATTGTGTGAGTTAGAGTCAGTTGTTATTTGTCGATGCGCTCGAACTCGTGGTGTTGTTAAGCCGGTTGTTGTATCTCTGTAAGAAATTTAAATATTTTTTTTTAATTCAATTAGAATTTTCAATCCAAGACTTCAAATTTTAAGCGTATGTTAACCTTTTTTCGGGCTTCCTAAATTGCATTGTTATTCTAGATCTCGGATTAAACGCTGATACTTCTAAAAATGGCAAATGCACTTGCACATTTCCACGAGGAGCGTAAACATTACCTAATAAATCAGGACCATTTGTACCTAGTACATCTACAGCATTCTTTACCATTTCAGTGTAGCGAGATAAATCCAATTGAGAATGTGGTTCTAATTTAAAATATGTGTCACTGTCTGATAACGGCGTTAAAAAATCTAAGCTAAATATTTCTGTATACATAAGCCCAGCTAGACCTGGCCAATCATTGATAGAAAGTCCCTGAAATAAATAGAAAAAAAAATTGTTCTAAAAACAAGGAATCTTAAGCATGTGGATATGGTTGATTACCTTATTGTCCCAAAATTCATCCTCCGTCAATGATAATCGTGCTACAACGTGGGATGGATAATATTTTTCTAGCATATGAGCCGCTAATTGAATAGCAATCTGATAAAAAAAAATTATGTATTTTAAAAGCTCAGCGAAAAGAAATTTTTCTTTAAAATAATAATTGAAAATTTTTTAACAGCTTTTGTTTTTATATTATTGAGTACCTTATTTTAAGAAGAAAAAAAATATAAGAACTAACTAAAAGGTTTTATTTTTTATATTAAAAATTAAAAATGATATGTTGCCAAATTACTAACGAAGGAATTTATCCTTCTTAAGTGACTGTACGAGATACAGAATATTATAATGTAGACGGATTTGCAAGTAATCAATTCACTGCAAATTAACATCAAATCTGAAGAAAAGCTAAGCAATTTTATCAAAGGCCTTAAAACATATACTAAGTAGAGAAGATAATTAAATTTAAAATTGTAAAAATTCTGTATTAATCAAAAGGTGTAGTTACTAATACAAGAATAAATGAAAAAGAATAAATAAAAAATAATAAATAAAAAATAACAAAAAAAAAACTTTTTTCTTTCCTTTCCACATAGATTTTTATTTGTGTACCTTTAATTCAATTGTATTCAATTTTATCCGAGATTTAACACCACTTGTTAAACCAGTTTGCAATTCTCTTCTACGCTTTTCCAATTTTTCATGTAATGAACTCATGAGATCTTGTGCCTCTCGATCCAATGTACGATATGGACCATTCGAATTTTTCGATAGTTGAGCAGAAAATGGTCCAAAACAAGCTTCAACGAATTGAGCAAAATCCTTTTGTGGTTGAAGAATAATTCTTTCGGTAGCATGTTGATAAGCTTGAAGTTCATCTAATTCCATTTTAGCTTCAAAAGCGGCTAATGCTTGTTCCGGTTTAACAATAAAATAGTAATCCAATGCCAATCCTGGGCCAGCGATTCGGCGAACAATAAATGGGCTATCACTGGCAGGAACTCGGCCACATTTTTTAATAAACAAATGGAAAGTCAGTGAATCCCACAGTAATCGTAGAGAATAACGAGCTGCTCCAACTGAAAAGTGAATGATATTTCTAAATTCTTATTTTAATCTAATAAACTTAAAACGTTATAACTCATATTCTAGATTAGATTTTTTTTACATTTAAATTAAAGAGAAATTGTAGATTCTAACATGGTATTATATAAAAATATGAACTCGAAGAATGAAGCAATGTTATTATTTTTGTATAATATTTCTTATTTTAAAAAAATGAACATCAGGATTACATTATAAACTATTTTTTTGTTTTAGTAGCTCAATTTAAAGGTAATAATACTACAGATCGTTTAAAATTTTGATTAGACTCACCAATTAATACAACTACAGCAATAAGCGGGCATAATATTGTGGCAACCAAAACAGAAGCAAATGGTTGAATACATCCTTGAATTATAATGTTCCAAATTAAAGCTTCTAATAAAATACAGTAACGGTTACGAGATGAGTCGGGACAATCCAAGTCATAAATTAAAATCATATAAATATGTAAGGATACTGTGAATGCAGGAACCCATAGTGGTGCTGTTAAAGCCAAAAATATACTTGTTAGGCTTGCTGACATACATACAATAGGGAAAATGAATAAAATTAACACAGTCCCAAGAAAACCTTTTACAAAATAATTCCAAACTCGGTTCATATTCCGCGTAAATCCTTTTCCAATAAATCCTGTATCCGGTTCAGTTTCGAAATGTGTTCTAGCTTTGGAGATATGGCGCCAAAGTTCAATTAATCGCGAAGCCATTGTTTGAGTGATGCTGGTTTTTCTCGGAAACAATGTCCCATTAACTTGCGATAGTTCCAAGTCAGGCATGAATGGTTTCACATAAAATAATGCTCTCAATCCTAATGGACTACACCAAGGCATTAGAATACCTAACATAAACATCATATTCCAAGTCCAGCACCACGTTCGTTGTAATAAATTTAATAAACGCCAGAATGGCCAACGTGTACTAGTGGTTCGAATTAATTCTTTTTCAACTAAAAACACTGGTTGACTCGGATCAGAACGAGGTGTTACAATCGAAGTAGCTTGCTGACATATAACAGTCGGAATTGTTTCCGATTGTCCTTGGAAATTACGTCGTATGCTCCATGCTTTTGGAGACCATATCCGGCAAGCCCATTGGAAACTACGAGTAGGAGTCTTAGCATTTTTTAATTCTTTTAAAATTATTGGCTCTCGTTCCTTCATGAAAGCCATGTCTCTACTCAAAAAATAAGAAGTTTGTTGAAGATTATGTTTAGCGCACATTTTGAGTGCTTCCTCATGTGCTGACCACGTTGATTTTTTTAATTTAGCCACTTCAGCAGTTCGTAATTTCGAACGTAACCAAGGAGCAACTCGCGATAAAACGGAATGATCATTAGATAAACATTTTTGGTGGTCTTCACGAGAACGTTTCATTTCTTTTTTCACCTTTTCAACTGCCTTGTGCATTATAACTACAGATTGAGCTTGCTGAACTAAGAGTTGAGGTATTCCATCGCCCAAATCTTCTAAGTCATTATTACTTAGTATCGACGTATACACTCTTTGTAAATACTCTTTCATAACAGATTCATTAACTTCCTCCTCAATTTCTCTATCTGTTAATTTTTTTTCACGTAATTCTGATATTAACCGTTCTCGAAAATGTAAAAACCATCCACGTGTCTCTCGTTCTAAAATCCCTATTAATACAGGTAGTGATTTTCTCATTATATCCTTTGAAAACAGTCGCAAATCAATTTCTTGACCTTTTGGTGTTAAAAATAGGTAAGGTACTGGTTGAGCTGATTCACATTCGACATCAAATTTTTCCATTGTAGCACGTCTAAGCTGTTTACGCACATAAGAACATAAAGCATCCATACAATCTTCATATTCAGGCTGAAAAAATCTTCCATTTTAGTAAATTTAGAAGCTATTAAACGAAAACTTACTCTGCAAACTAATTCGGCAATTAAAAATCTGCATCGTTCTTCTTTGATCTTATAATCTAAATTATGGGCTAATAAAGATGGAACACCTGGAAATTTACGATATGATCAGAAATGGAAAATAGATTCATAAGGATTGTAATATATAGATTGTCGAGACTTCAAAAACGTATCTATAAATTCTATAATGTTGTTTTCGGTTTCTAAAGTAATTTTTTTAAAAAATGAACATTTTGAGAGACCTTGATGTAACCATACTTAAGATTTTTTTTTTTTTATTTGTCCGACTTATTAATTTTCCTGAAAATTATTTTTAATTAATATGATTTCTCATAATCGAAAAATCTCTTTCAAAATAGTTAGTAGGAGAATGTAATACTTTCGATCATACACATTTTATAGATTTTTTATCAAAATACATATATTGTTATTGTAAATTAATCTGAAATATTGTAATACAAACTTACCAACTATCATGTCAATCAAATTTACAAAGCCGTTTAGCAAAGATTGAATTGAATGAGCTACGGAGAAAAAATGAGATAATATTCTAGCTTTAGCTGTTACCACTATAAATCTGGCTGCTAACGCTAAATCACTCAAAAATGAATCATGGGCTCGAAATGTACCCTTTTGTAATAATTGAGAAAGCCTCCATTTATGAACTTGTCCAGGGAAATTCAAACTTGGTACGTCAAATTCTCTAAATAATAAAACATACAATAAAAAAAAATTGGGAATTAATAAATTTTTATATTACTATATTATTAATAGATAATAATTGTCTAAATATAATGTATAATAGTTAGTAAAAATATAAATTATAATTTAATTAAATGATGAATAAATTTTATAGCATATTATCATTTTTATTTAAGAATTTATGATTCAAATAATCATACATGTATGTATAAAAATTTGTTATGTTACTTTATTATATATCTAAGAATATTAGTTCAATAATAAATATTTAAATTTCGAATCCTGCAACGAAAAATTTATTACTTTTTTGAAAAAAATTGTTCGTTCGTAATTTAAGTCTGCGAAGATCTGGATGAATTAAATGGAAAAAAATTTTAAATATAAGTAGGTTTTCATTAGTTTTATTTTTAATCATGCTTTCTCCAAACATTTTTTTTTAGAGCTAAAATTCGAAGTTTGATTCATATCATGTTATTACTTGCTTTTATTTAAAAAAGGAGTATAGCTACAACCATTGAGTAATAATATTTATAAGAGGGACAGAATTCATACATCAAAAATTATGACAATATTTTGAATGAATTGAGTAAAATGTTTTAACTCAAATGTGTTTATTCTTAATTTTATTATTTTTATTATTGTATTAAGAATAAACACATTTGAGTGTGAAATTTTTATTCAATACATTGAAAATATTGTCATCATTCTTGAGTTATTTGAAAAAAAAATTCTGAAATTTACTTGTATGAATTCTGACCCTCTTATAAATATTATTACTTAATGCTACAACTATAATGTTAAATTTTGTTCCTTGTGTTTATTATAGGTAAATTTATTTTGAGTAAATAAATAAATTCTAAATCAAACCATGTTATTTTAAATAATTACATATTACATATTAACTGCTGATACGTGGTAATATTTAAATTTTGCCAAATATTAGTTCAAAACACATGCTACGCATGTTTGATTCAAAAGCGCAAATATTGTCTTAAGGTTTAGTCAAAACTTAATTCATACATAGACAAATCCACTAAGTGGTATCTGCAACTAAAGTCTTGTCCAATAAACAATTATAAACAATTTACAATAAAAGCATTAAGTAATAATATTTATCGGATTAGATTGTTGTGATTTTGTTTTTAGGTTTTATAAAAAAAAAAAATTTTAAATTTAAAACTGTAGGTATGATGTACAGTACAATGAAATATAATTAATAATTGGTTAATACTTTAATTTTGTCTCCACAAAAGATCATCTAGAGTTTATCTAAAGTTGTTCATTTTTTTAATCATCGTATTAACTTGAAAAAAGCTGAACTTTAAGAACCCTTAATTAGATAAGTAAATAAAATAGGTTAAGGAGAATATTTTTTTTGATGTTATTGAAACATTCAATGTATTATTTGTTAATGGACAAATTGTTTATTGGAGAATATATATATATTAGGGAACTTCAAATTGCAATAGATATTAATAGATATTAAAAGATATTAAAAACCGAAACTTCAGACAATATGCAAATCCCATATTATTTTGAAGACCCCTAATATGTTACACGAAATCTTATAAAATAATAACAAAAAAAAATTTGTCAACTGATGATCACGTATTATACGAGTATAATGAACGTTAAGCGATCCTTAATAAATTGTTCAAGAAAAAAAAAATTTTGTGATGTGTTCTCAACGCTTACAACAACATTCGACTGAATCTTTAATTTCGCAAAAAGATTTATTTAAATATTTTTTAATAAAATAATGATCAATATTTTTTGTTTTACAACAGAACAAACATTTTTCTTATTTCCATAAATTAAGTTAGCTTCCATTTTGAACGAAAAAAGCGTAATAATTATTAAAATAAAGCTTTGGTTAATGCTTGATTAGAACATTATAATATTATTGTTATTTATACAATATTTAAAAAAAATTTGATTTATTATTATTATTAAAAAAAAGTAAAATTAGTTAAAATTTTAAATAAGTACATAAATATAATAGAAAAACAAGGGGAAAAAATTCAAAAAAATAAAAAAACATGCAAAACATATTTAATTCAATTTCTGAAATCACATGTAAAAATATGATATACATATATAAAATGCAATATCCATCCATGCCAAACTTTTAGGTTGTAGAAAATATGTTGTAGGAACCACACACCAAATATAATGATGATGGAACGATGTTAAGACTTGTCACTAAATTTAATAAATTTTAACCGATAATAAATTTAAAAAAAAATACCGGTAGTAGCATATTTGTTAAAAAGAAATTAAATTGAAGCCTGGTTTTCAGTTTTTCACGATCCAAGATCGACCGGACGTTTTTTGATCGTGTAAACAGGGTGTCAAAGTCAACTTGGATCAAAGTTGAGTAGAACATTGCTCAACTTAGTTTGATCAAAGTAACTTGGACAAAATATACTTGGATCGTGAAAACGGGGCTTTAATATTAAAAAAAAAAAAAAAGTTCACACATAAAAAAATTAATTCATATTTAACCTTACAACTAATCTTAACATTAATGGTAAATCAAAATAAAAATAGGAAAAAAATCAAGATGAAAAAATTAGAAAACCTAATTTTATGAACGTGTAACTTTGCGTTTTTGTGATGTCAATTGGCCTCCAAAATATCGTGATCTAACACTAGTTACTGGACTTTTTTTTTGTGAAGCTACGTGAAAGATGCAATTTAAAAGAACAATCCAACAACAATTGTTGAGCTTAAAACCAACATTGAACAAGAAATTCGTGCAATGTTAAATCGTAATTGAAAATTTTGTTAAAAGAATCCATGCCTGTAAGATTTATTTTTTATTTCCATTGTGTTTTGAAACTATGATAATGTAAATTAATAATTACATACATAATAGCAATTTAACAACGTTATGATGGGAGATTGATGGGATAATTCAAAATATTTCTATTCCAATAAATTTACGGTAGGTTAGATGGGCAAAAGTATCAAATTTAATATCGTAGAATATATTTCAACGATTAATTTTAGTTAACTGGTAGCTTTCAAATTCATGAAGAAAAACTAATTCTCGTTTGGATTTTGCTTTAAAAGGTATTTTTTATTAAAAAAATTTTATATCGTTCTTTCTTTGACATTCTTAAAGGTTCAATATCGATTCGTTTAAAGATTCAAATTTGTGAAAAATTAACGTAAAAATGGCTAGGCTACACTTATTTCAGTAAAATCTTTAATTTTAAACCCAGAAAGTTCATAATTTGTGAGATAACGTATTATAGAAACTACCTCATATCATAAAATCATAGCAGTATAACTCGACTAAACTTGCACATATGATTAAAATTGGTAAGTTTAGTCTTTAGTGTTTGTGTATTCAACTTTCAAGTTATAATTATTGCAAAAAATATTTAAATAATGCATAATACTAATACCTAATTGTATATAACAGGGGTGTCAACTAATTTTTCTATAAGATCTACTTCGCGCAATAAAAATCCTCTGCGATCTACTTTCTTTAGAAAAGGAGAAGGCAATATTTAGGGATCCAAATTCTAAGTGTTCGTCTGTTAAATTAGTACGGTATTTCGACTTTATTATTTTCATTTGTGAAAATGCTGATTCGCACAAATATGTCGAACCCAAACAGGGGTATCAATTTTTAGCACATTTTTTCAAGATTCGGAAATTTATCTTCCGCTAAATATTTCCAGAATTTATCTTCGGAAGATCGTGCTTTAACATAAATATCATTTTGTAAAGTAATAATTTCTGCTTCGTATCAAAAATAGTTGAAAGGTTTTCTGCAATTGTTTCTGCTTTAATATTGCTCATAAACTCATAAATAAAACTACATTATCAAGTTTTTTAAAATCTTCGAAACGTTTACCAAATTCTTCAATAATGTTCTTAATTTCTTTGATTTATTTTCATCATAATTAGTAGAAGCAGAACTTTTTAATTGCGCCATGCACATGTTTGGAAAATTAGATACATTTTTTTGATTCTTGAAATTGAAAATAGCAATTTGAACGAAATAAATATCTGAAATATGAATATTTATTGGCGATCGACCTAAAATCATTACGCGATCGACCGGTAGATCGCGATCGACGTTATTGACACCTCTGGTATATAATAAAATTATATTTCATTTTACCAAAAAATCGAGTAATAAAAATGTTGAAAACATAAGGATTCTAAGTCTTATTTTGCTAAGGGTTTTATTAAAATTTCAACCAAATCGGGAAGTGTTTAGAGCTGGCAAAGTTTTCAAAGAGACTTATAATAAACGTTTGTCAAAGAAAATGTATTTGATTGGACTGATTGGATTAATTTTGTATTTTTATTTCAAAATTTATGTTTGTACATTATTAATAAATTAAATGTTTTTTTAATAGTTTAATCTTTTTTAAAAAAGAAGGAACTCTAATCTGTGTTTTTAACTACTTGTAGAAGATATTGTTTCTGATCTTCTTGATTTGTCAAAGACCACTGAAATTTTTTCTGCTGCATCATTTTTTTGCTACTAAATTTTTTTGATGTTAGATTTACTTTTTAATTCAATCATTTAAATAAAATATTCATTATGTTCGTAAAAATGTCCAGAAAGTACTTTTTCTTTAGTAAGGTTTGAAAGCTTCAATTTTCAGGAAATCAATATTTCACACAAAGACACAAAATGCGGAGCAAAATGTAAAACCCAAAGATTTTGAAACTTTATTTTCTTCCATACAAAAGAATGTTACAAAAAAAAACATGAGTCCAATCAACAAAAAATTTAGGTAATGATTTCTTTATTAGTTTACTTCTAAAATCTCAGATTTTTTGGTAAAATTTATGATATTTATTGAGCGTTAGATATTAATTCCATTATTTTAAATAAAATCGTAAATGATAGCTATAACCATACATGTAATAAAGATGATATTGCAGCGAACTCTACAGTCTACAGAATTCAAAATAATTTGAAATAAAAAATATTATTTAATAAAGTTAGTCTATTGAATTCAAAAATAAAAACTAATAAGTATGTACAATTTATGCTCTGCTAAATTAAAAACAAATAATGAAATCTCACTCTTTGATTTTTCGTTGGATTTTGTGTAACCAGACACCGACGCGATCATATTTTTAGTCGCGGCGGCTAAGCAGCGAAATTTTAAATTTTTGGGGGCTGCGGCTAAAAAAAAAATTCTTGATCGCTGCTGCGCCGCTGATAATCAATCGCTAACAAAAAAAAAAACCGTTAAAAAAAAAAAAATTTTCGTCGCTGCTTGGTTTTTTTTTTTTTTTTTTTTAATTTATATGGCTGCTAGCGATCGCTTTCACCTAAAAATTTGGTCGCTGCTGCTAGGCCAAAAAACGTCGCTGCGTCGCTCGCGCTAGCTCGAAATCGATGATCGCGTCGGCATCTGTGTGTAACTAATGTTTGTTTTTTTTCGAATTTTATTCCGAAAAAAATCTATGTAAATAACTTGAAATTTTACTAAACATATGTAGTACAATAATATGCTAATGGTGTACAAAATTCTGTACAATTTAGTTCAGATTACTATAATGTTTTAGAGGAGATTGCAATATACTTTAGCTATATAAAAGTTAATGTCGTTACGAGTAGTCAAAAAACACCTTATTATAATGATTTATATTAATTTCATTATTTGATTTTTCAAATAACCACTGCATCTAACACTCACTTTAATTAAAATTTTCAATGTTAAATTTAAATTTAAAATAAGCTCAAAGTAAAAATAAATTTAATACATGCAATTGCACCACAAAAAAAAAAACAAATTTCTTTCATGACATTATAATTATTTATTAAATTTTGCAAATTTGGAGAGAAAATATATATTAAGCTGAAGAAGAAGAATGCACTTATTTATTTTTTAATTCAAATTTATTTAATAATAATTTAATAATTTATCACTTCAACCATTTCAACAAATAGTTTATATTCAATGGATCTAGCTATAAAATTTAATAATTCAATTAAGCTCCATTACAAAAACAATAATACATTAATGAAAACGACTACAAAAAATAAATATCTAATGCTGATTTTGGAATCTAATTCTGATAATTTATCCCAAACAAAAAATCATTATAATAAATGTTGTCTTTTGTCTTTTAAATTCTTCCTACGAAACAAAAAAAAATTTTAACTTTTTAAACTTAATTTTAGTATCTCCATACACTGAAGTAAATATACAATAGACATTTTTATTAAAACTTCAAGGTAATGAATGTTATGATATTAAATATATATTAAAAAGTGTTTTAATGGTAATATTTAATAGTAATTGGAATGGAATTTAAAAAAAAATTATCTTTAGAGCTCTTATAATTGGAAATAAAAATTTTTTTTTTTTTTTTTTTTAATATTTTACAATGTTGTTATTTCTGCTTAATATAATTTTCAACCAGATTTTCTAAATATTTATCCTCGCTAATGCAATGCAAATGAGGAGATACAACTACACTTAATTGTAAATATTTTAATTAATCATAATATTCATAATGTAGACATTTATTAATTACATTCGAATCCATTAAAAAGATCTCTCATTTGCATTGGAAAAATTTAAGGATAAAATTATATACGATATATTTAGGTATATGTATATTTACATAATTGCAAAATGTGAACGAATTAAAACAATTAAAATTTGTTGGATTGGAAGGAAGAAAAAAAATTTTATTTACATTCATCTTTTTTCTTATTCACAAAAATTTACAATAAAACAGTTTAATTACAATTTTCTTTTCGTAAACCAAAAATAATTAATTTTTTTCTATTTTTTTTGTTATTTACCCATTTTGTCGAATAGTTTCCAATTGTTCCAAACTTAATTTTTTTGGTTTCCCATATTTATCCTTTTGCAAGCTTTTTTTGTAATTTTTTTTCAGATTTTATTTGTTTTAGAGATAATATAGAGATATTAAGCTTAATGAATTATTTATAATCAAATTAATTAATAATTATTATTTAAAATACACTTAAATGATTATGTCATTGATGGCTATTTCATAAATTTTTTTAAATAATATTCCTCAAGTTTCAAGATTTTGTGATGAAAAGATAACTACTTATATCATTATGAAATTAATAAAAAAGTACAAATGTAGGTACTTTTCAAATATAATTTCATTTTAAAAAAGCTATAATATTTTATTACATAAGAATTACATGGTTTACTTAATATCAAAATACGGGAAACAAAAACATTCATTCAATATTTTTCGAGGATGTGCTAGAACCTAGAACCTATTGACCGTCTTGTACTCTCATAAATACTAAATATGTTATTAGAAGATTGCGAAAAAAAAATTTGGCATTTTATTTACATACTCATACCTACATAAGATTCATCTATCCGGCATTCGGTGAACATGAGTTAAGCTAACTAAATCATAGAATTATATTTATTTCTGGCAAACTAAGAAAAAAAAGTGTATTGTGTTTTTATCACAATTGAACCGAATGGTTTTATTGATTTTATAGATCTATGAGAATGAAGATAAAATCTTATGTATTCCAAAAGTACAAAACGCAATTAAAAATGTAAAGGAGCAATATTTTTTTATTTTTAACCAAAAATGAAATAGCCAGCAATAGAACTAATTATTTCTATAACTCGATGATTCAATAAAACGTTTTTATTATAAAATCAATCAATCTAAATATTTTCTTTTTGGCAAATAAAACAATAAAATAAAAATGTAAAAAGTTACCAAAAAATTTAGATATTGGGTCTAATTAAATTTTATAATAAAAATTAATTATTGATTTATCGATTTCGAAAAACTAAAAATAATTGTGATTAAAATTTTTTAAGTGGATGGATAATGAAAAGTAAAAAAATTAGCTAAATTTTTGATTCTGAAAAAGCAAATATGAATGGAATGAATAAAATCTTAAAATTAGGATAAAAAGCAGAAGTTAAAGAATAATGTTTAAATGTTTAGATTGTTTTTAGATATTTTTTTTATTTATGAATATTCAAAACAAGCACTTTAGGTCTAACAAAATATACTTAATAAATTCGTCGATTAAATAAAAAAAAAGTTTCTTTGTTGACGAGATTAAATAAATATATACCTACATATATATTTTTTCAAATAACATAATGAGGATTTGGACCCGCGCCACGAAATTAAATAGAAAATAAAAATGAGTATCGAAAAAAACACAACTAATAAAATCAAAGTTTTTAATATAAATACTTTGTACGGGACGCTTCGGTTTTTTATTGCTAATTTGTTAATGTTTGATTTGTTGAATATGTCTCACATTCATTGAATTATTTATGTCACACTGACACCAAATTAAATTCGAGATAAGTGAAAAATCGTTTCATCTTGATTTTTGAATTTCACTTTTTTATTTCACAAACATTTTTGACCAACCCACTGAATTACCTAGTTTATATGGAGAGTTGAAACCGGGTTCAACTACATGTAAACGGTGGTTGAGTTGAAATTTAGTTAACCGGACTAAACTCAAGAAATTCGCTCGGTTAAATTAACTCTTTCCATGTAAAAGGTTAACCCTGTTAAAAGTAAGCTGTTTGTTTTTTTTTTGTTCTCAGTTCAACCACAGGAATTTACGACTAGATCATGTGAACAGTTAACCTGTTTTTAACCACATTTCGACTCAACCACGGTTGGACTATCATGTAAACTAGGTAAATGCAGCAAAAGCTTTTAACGACCCCCCAATCATCCGATAGAGCTGAAATTTTGATATAATGCATTTTCATCGAGAATGAGTCTATATGCAGTTCTTAAATTTGGAGACAATCAACGCGACGAAATTAATATAAAGAATTATAATAAATTTAAAACTAAACAAACTAAAAGCGAAACAATATAAATTTTTTTGTAAAAGATCAAAATTATTTTTATTTCAGATAACATTTTAATAAAAGTCCAAAAACATTTTTTAAAATACATTTTTTCCCCTTTTGCATTCAATTGCATTTTTGTACTAATTCTTTCAGAAATTTTAATTTTTTAATCTAAATTTTTTTTCAACAATACCGTCAATTTCAAAAATACCATCTGTACACCTCTTTCAATTCAAATGAACAAAAAAAGATATAAAGTTTTAAAACCTTATAACTCACTATTTTGCCTGTATTACAAAAGGGGCAAAAGTTTAAAAATCAAAATATCCGAATTTTATAACATCAGCAAGATTTTACATAAATTTTAGAATTCGTAGGAATAAAAAAAACTGATTTCGATTACACTCGCTTATAGCCTATTTCGTTTCCCTATTTTGGATTCTCATGAAATTTATAAATTTTAGCTAAAATTTTAAAATTTCTTAAGTGAGTTTATATATAAGCTGGTATAAAACTAATATTTTAAATCAGTAAATCAAATAAAATCATCGTAAAAAATGTTTTAGAACTTTTTTAATTCTGTTTAAAAAAGTTTTAAAGAAGACATCTTAAAAATTTTATTACATTTTTGATTTTTAAAAACATTTACAAAATTCGCAGAAAGTTTCCCACAATCTAATGGATTAAATTAACTTTTAAAGGTAAAAGTCTCATCATCAATATTCATTTTTTAAGCTTCAGCTTTTAACTAGTAATATTTAACCTTCTGGTTAAGCAATTACGTAGGGGTAGATCTTTCAAAACAGAATATTAATTATTCATTAGAATTAGAAGTCATAAATGTAGAGAGCAAAAGAATAACAAAATGATTGATTTGTATTAAAACAGCTTTACTTAGTAGTTAGCTACATTGCCTACATTGCACCTATATCTATAATTTGCATTGAAAAGTTCGGTTGTTTGAAGTTAGTTTTTTCAAAATCTAATTTTGTAACTTTAAAATTGAAAAATAAATTATTTTTCGTCGAAGTATTTTCTTAAAAAATCAATTTACTAAAATCTTGTTCATAAAATCTATTTATCGTTGTCTTCACTGTTCAAAATATTTTTTTACAATTTTGTTTTTTTTTTTAAATCTTCTTTTTTAAAATCTTCTTTTTTAAAATCTTTGTTTTTAAAATCTTCTTTTTTAAAATCTTCTTTTTTAAAATCTTCTTTTTTAAAATCTTCTTTTTTAAAATCTTCTTTTTTAAAATCTTCTTTTTTAAAATCTTCTTTTTTAAAATCTTCTTTTTTAAAATCTTCTTTTTTAAAATCTTGTTTCTTTTTACTGATGATAACATTTTTTTTTGAAAAAAGGATTTAAGGCATAATTATTGTTAAAACTTTAAATTAATTTTATAAGTAAAGTGTTTCAAAATTCAATTACTGACAGAACTAGAACAATTAACAAACATATGTAATAAAATGCTCACTTAAATTGCGCCACCCGCAAATCCCATTGAACAACCACCAAAAACAAAACTAATTTTAAATTAAAAAAACAAGATTTTAAAACAGAACATTTTGAGCTAAGTCCAGATAAATAAAAGCATTGATTAAAAATACGAAAAACTGATAATCTTTTCAGTTTTCTTAATCAATAATAAAAGCAAAAATTTTTGTCACTTGGATTTCAAGTAGTTTATGCATTTATTTAAAGCTGATTAAAATCAGCAAAAAAGATCTGTTTCCCTTTATTTTAATGCGGTATTATGCATTATACATCTCATTTATGATTGTTAAGATATAAGATAGGGTTAAATATTTTGTATAAAGTTATTGTTATTTTTAACAAAGCAAATAATGTTTGATCTTAAAAGCTATGCTAACGTTCAAGGCTAACTGACTCATTGTAGTTATAGATACTACATCATGTATATACATTACATATGTACCTAATATCAAATAATTTTTAAAATTTCAAAAGGAATAAGTTTTATGAAGTAACGTAATTATTATGTACATTTGTATTTAATATACTTACCCTCTCTCTCTTAATGATTTCAACTGTGTATTAGTTAAACGACGGGGTTCACCACTGCCATCTGCAGCGACCGCATCTAATTCATCAAAGGGTGGTGCTACAAACAAATCTCGCAAGTTTATTTGTTGCTGACGAAATTTATTACGGCTGCTTATGGAATTAATGTTATTTATCGTTGTTATTGTGGCTGTAGCCGAAATTGATTGTGGAAGGACTGAAAATAAAAAAAATTTTTTTTTTGTTAATTGAAAGAACAAAGTAGGTATTTATGTAATTTACGGAAATCGATTCCTTATACCTTATTATTTAACAATTAACTAGAAAAAATAGTATACCTATACTTAATGGTTATCTAACTATTATTTTATCTTCTATTTTAGAAGACAGCCTTCTTTTTTTTACTGGCTGACCTCTGACACTATTTTACCAATAGAAGATAGTGTAACGTCCTCTATTTTGCATATAATTAATTTAGTTGTCAACAAGATTGAGGTTTCAGTCCAAACTCAAAAATAGAGGATATTAGGAATTTGATTTTTAAACAAGTTAAAAAAATAACCTTTTAAAATATGCCCACGCTTTGTTTCCCATGATCGCGTTGAAACAGATTTCAGTTTTCGTTGAGTTTTTTTTTTAATACGGAAACAAAACATAGGCATATTTTAAACTAGTTACAAACTTTTTTTAACTTGTTTAAAAATCAAATCCCTAATATCCTTTATTTTGGATTGAAAATTATGGTCACCTTAATTGACATGTATATTAAGACAAAAATTGAAGTAGGTATATAATTTCTGTTATTTTATTATATTCCTTTCCTAGTAATCTGTGTATTGAGTCTATAACTCTGCATGGTCCAAACCAAACTCCACATAAATAAATAAACTATAAACCAACAAAAGCAGTAAACGACTTATACATATTTGATACTCTGTACTCTCTACTTTATTAATTAATAAAAGTTAGAACGAAAAGCAAGTATTCTAAAAGCATAGATTCACTTGAATAACAGGCAAGCTTTGGCAAAGCCTTACTTTATTATTATTATAGAAAACACATTTCTATAAAAATTTCTTTCCTGGGAATTTATTTTTATAAGCTTTCTCACGGCACAAAATTTTTTTTATATAAACTACAAGCCGTGGAATGCCTTTTTAATATGATAGTGGCCCATCTGAAATTTGATTATTTCAAAATTTAATAAAAAAAAACTAAAAAAATAAAGCAAACATTTTTTTTTGGCCAAAATGAAAAACGGACTATATGTTTTCATTAAAAGTCCGTCCGTCTGTTTGCCACTAAATTGCTTACAGCAAACCGATTTTTATTCATTGAATCCCAAATCTTGAGTAATCTCGTTTTCGTTCTCGTTCATCTCAACTAAAAGCTGAGATTCTGAAGTTCCGGAGTTCTAAATAGTTTTCTTACAAAATTTTTAATAATTTTATTAGATTAAATAGAGTAAAATTCTTATAAGGGGTTGTAGATGTGAAACATCGATTAGAGGAAGTTAAAAAAAATGGTTATAGCTCAAGGATTCTGTTTTAAAATTATAGTATCATAAATCGAAATGCTGGAAATGAGCCCTGTACTTCATTTGTGAGGTACGTACGTACTGTTTTATTTGAAGAAAATAGAAAACTGATAATTCTATATATCGTATTTTTTAGCCCCTGCCTAAGAGAAAAATAATATTGCTTATAGATTATTGGTAATTTTATAGAATGGCATAGGCCATAGGCAACAGAAAATTGTATCATGGTATTTTATTAATTTAGATTTGAATGCGGGCTAATTTTTCACAGTGTACTTTTCCCACCACCACTTATATTAAATAAATATATTTTTAGTTGTAAAGTTCGCTTTTTTGTTCTTGGAAAAGAATATTTTTCTAAGAATCTTTAGTTCTTTTTAAAAATTTCGAAAGTTCAAAAGTGCAAGGAAAAGTAATATAATAATGATTTCTATTAATGGTTTTTTATATCAAAATTTTCAAATAAATGGCCAACGACATGTTGGTCCTATTCAAGGTTCAGGATTAAATTCTGAACGAAATTTGGAAAAGGAGGTCAGTATTATGGAAACTGTAGGTATTATTGCCTAATTCATATTATCTATGAAGATTTGATTTATTTTTTAGAATTTAATTTTTCAGATTTGGTTTTTTTATTGAAATTTTAGTTAGGTACCAACCTTCCTATTTGCGTTTTTCATATTCAATTAGGTATCTACCTACATATGTTGGTAAATTTATATTTGTATCTATAACCACAGTGTTGTTCATAATTTGTATCTAATTATTATATTTTGCATTTTTGAATCATTTTTAATAATCCCAAAAGAATTATTTTATTCTTATCAAACTATTCCTTGAAGAAAATTAAACATAGGTTGGTAGGAACCTTGGATTTAGAAACTTCTTTTCTTTTTTTTATACTTAGATACGTAGGTACCAAAACTGGATTTTAAAATGACTTTCTGCAACGCCTGTTAACATATTAATTTTTTTTCAAGTGATGTGTAGGCAGTGTGGCTACATTTAAATTCTATGTTAATTGGAAATAGAAATATTAAAACCTTTTTTAATCGCGTTAAGTTAAAAAAGTAATTATAATTAGATACAAATATTAATCGCACTTCATAGAATCGATAGCTAAGTAAATTTTAAGATGTTTATAGGAAATAATAAAAAAATCCAAAGTAAATTTATTCTGGACGAAAATTTGATCGCGTTTAGAAAATATTTATTATTATATACCTACTACTCCCTATGTACGATTTTACATAATTTGTAATTAATGCAAATATATTTTTACTAAATACACAGATTTGGATTGGAAATATTCCCCAAGATTGGAATGAAATAATGTTAATGCAACATCTTCAAAATGTTGAAATTATCTACTATCTCCGATTTATGGTTCGATTTTCAGGTGAATGCCGCGGTTTTGCGTATGTACAGTTCATAGAAGCGAAACCAGATATTATTATGAGGTAAGTGAAGAACATCTTCACAAGAAATTATTTTCGTCGTGTACCTACATACATAAATTAAAATTTTCAGATTGAATTATTATTTTCGAAACCAAAAGACAAATGTTTTTGTTAATTGGTCTTACAATATCAGGAAATTGGAAATTGGAAATTTTTATCCCTATTTTGAAGAGAAATCAAGTTTTATCAATTTAGTTGATCATTTAAAATCTACAACTAAATGTCAAGATGTACAAGCAATAAAACGTAACAACAAATTGGCTATAATAATAACGTATCAGAGTAATCGTCACGCTTGCTTAAGTCGCAGACAATTGCTATCAAACATTGAAGTCTTTGGTAATAATGCTTATGTAGCATGGTTTGATCGTTCTAAACAACAATACAAAAAAAATATTTTTAAATAAATAATTACATTTACAGTAGTAATTTATCGAGTTTTGTCTCCACAAATTTCTTAAATTTTTTTTAAAATCGTTAATTTTTAAATCTTTTTTAGCTTTTATTAATGTTGTAGGTACGTTAAATTAAAATCTTTTGATAAATCTAAAAATCTTATGATAAATCTTATAATAAATAATTTAAACAAATAATAAATTGATTATAAATTATTGTTAGTTCAAGAAAACTAAAATTGTTCATTAAAGTATGAATATAAGTACAAAAATGTAGGGAAAAGAAAATATGTAAAATGTATTCTTAATGTGAAGATTTTTTTTATTTATTCGTGAAATCTGGCAAAGAAATTTTCGGGCAGAGGAGCTTTGTTGAACTAACCATTTTACATATTTTATCAACCTTGAATATTATTTTTTCTTTAAAACCCATTTTAAATCATTGAGATTTCATTCGGAAATTCGTAACTAAAAATGCAATAAAATTTGTTTAAATTTTTTTTTTTTAATTTTGACTTTTGTTTTTATTTTTAAGAACGCTAATAAAAAAGAATTAGAAATAATACAAAATTTGTTAGTAATCATTAATAAATAAAAAAATAATATAAAATATATAAAACAAGAAACAAGATTTTTTTTTATTTTTAGATTTTATTATTAATCAAGAAGGCTTCTAAGAGCCTGTTCCAAAATTAAGAGAACTCAAAAAGTGAAACCTCTGCGAAAATAAATTTCAAGATTTTAAAAATAAAATCATTTTGACATTTAAACTGTCGATTCTGTAGAATCTTCTAAAATAAAATATATTGTTTTTTTCGCATAATTTTCATTGATTTTTTAGTTTTAATTAAGAAAAAACTTTTTTTCAGCCATTCCCGGTACAAATTGAAATTGATGGAAACATTAAAATTTCCCTTTTCATAGTTTAAAAAAAATGTGCTACAAACTCCAACGAAAAATGGAAATCCTAAAAGTTAAAATTTTATTTTAATTTAATAAAAAGTTTTTTATTTTGGAACGGCGTTACGTTTTTAGACTATTAAAATAAACAAAATGGTTTTAACAATAATTATGGTGATATTTTCAAAATTCTTCATGTATCATGTATCTACTACGTAATGAAACTAAAAAAACCATGTCTGACAAAAAAAAATTCTAAATTTTATATAAAAATGTTTATAATTGTTATAATATGTTCGAGGACTACTTGATCTTTAACCCTTTGTTTCCTAATTACAAATTATTTAATTTTTAATATAAAATTTTAAGATTTGATAAATTTTTTGTTAATCTTTTATGTAGAGCTGATTTTAATATCTTTGGAAGTTCATAATTAGTTTTTTTTATTTAGTCTTTCTAAGTTTTTATTTTTCTCATTTAAATGGAACATTGATACAACTTTTTTATAATTTTTTTTTTGTTTATTTTTGAGATAAAAAAAAAATTTCCAAAACTACATTTTTAGGGTATCTTACAATTTTTCCAATAATATCATTCGAAAACCAATGGATGTAGATAATTTTAGCATTTCGAATTTACGTAAATTTAAATGCCTAAGAGGAAAAAAATTTAAATAGGCTAAACTCTAAAATTTATATAAAGTAGAATTATAAGAAGTTATAAAATGTTAAAATAATTAAATAGGTATTATTAAATTAAATTACCAATTGGAAAAGTTTTCCAATGATATAAAAATTGTTCAGCTACTGATTTGATATGTTCAACAAGTTGTACTGCTTCTGGAGGTGCGCCTAAGATATTAATTGTAAAATTAACCGGTTCTTTTTCAGGCGCAATCAATGATTGTGGACGTAATAGATACGATGCTGATGAACTATTTTCTAATGGCAACATTGCTCTCTCATTTCCATTTCCATTTTGAGTTTCATTTTGATTATTTCCACTACTATTTAATGTTGGATGCATTTTAAGCGTTTTCGAATCAAAATATATTTTTTGTATTGGAAACTTATGCATTCAAATATATTATACGTCATCCATAATCATTTTACTTTTTAGCTCCTTGTAAGCAATTCACAGATGTTTTTTGATTTTCATAACTAAAAATAAAAATAAATAGAAAAAACATTAATAATTTTTAAATACAAATTCAAATTGTGTGTGTTGAAATTTTGTTCACATTTATTTTCGACCCACCGACAGATTGTTGGTCGGTCGGCAAATAAATTTGTTGTTGAATTAGAATGGCTAGAATCTCCATAGTAATCAAGTCTTAAGTCAATGTCATATAAAATCGTCCAAAACTTCAATTGATTACTTATCAGTTGTATCATTAACAATTCATTTCATAACCATTATTTAAGCTTAAATTTTATTTTATCAAATTTTTATTTCTTCATGACGAAGTAATTTTGCAAACCTTAAATTAATTTAAAATAATTTTGTTCTTTTTTCTATGATATTTTAAAATTAAAAGTTAAAACAAACAAAGTTATATTTTATATGTTAAGTAGTTTAATATAAATTTTTAAAATTTTCAATTAAATATTTTTATTTTATGTACATATGTGGTAATTGCCGCTTGAATATTTTATGTTATTTCAATTTAATAAACAACATTAAAAATTAAAACATTCTTCCGACACGTGTCCGGATTTATTTAAAGATAAAATTAGAAATTATGTATTTTTTGTGCAATTTTCTAAATATGAAGAAACGTTTTCTATTTTTTAAATGGTTTATTAACAACAGTTTAAAAAAATTAATAAAAATTATTAATTATAAACAAAAAAATGTTTTATAAAAGTTTTCTTTTTTTAACGAAATACATGTACCTATTAATGTCCCTGTTCAGATTTTCGACCTAATTATTTATTATCTTTTAAGATTAAGACCATCTTTTTTTTGTACTATTTATTGTCTCATGATATTTCTAATGATATTTCTAGGATGATCTCGATTTTAAGTTAAGTGAGTATCTATAATTAAATTTATTTAACGTCTACAGTGGTAAGAAATAGAACAAGCACTAAA
Source organism: Hybos culiciformis (assembly GCA_964007475.1). Taxonomy (NCBI): domain Eukaryota; kingdom Metazoa; phylum Arthropoda; class Insecta; order Diptera; family Hybotidae; genus Hybos; species Hybos culiciformis. The sequence continues at coordinate 25,156,651 of OZ023273.1, read as the reverse complement.
CACAACTTTTTCATCCATCCGATGAGTTGTAGGGAAGTACACATTTGACTGTAATAACGTTTGACTATTATATCATGTTTAAACCTAAAATTAAAACTAGAAAATTTTAGTTTTAGCTAAACCGTTCAGATATAAGAACCAAAATTGAAAAATTTGAACACCCCAGCTATAAAATTATTTTTCTCTTAACAAATAGAATCACAAAATTTCACAGTTCAACATTACAAGAATATATAACAAAATGTTTCTTTAACTTTCAATTTGTGAAACCAAGCACAAATTTTCTTTTTTTATGTTTTAAGACCCTTTGGCTAATCTTTTTTTTTATTGAATGAAGTTATTTATATTTTTACATACAGTATAAAATTTTCTTTTTGGACATACCATTGGTTAAGAATACCAAAAAATTTTTCAGTTTAAAACATCGATTGCTCAGCTTTTTTTTGTATTTTTATTTGAAGGTTTAGGAAATAAAATACTTTCCATGTATTTTATTTTGTTTTGCTAACAACTTAAAAATACAAAAAAAAAAGTTGTTTGAAACTGATAATCTGTTCACTATCTTCATCAATGGATGTAACTTGTATTTTTATATAATTACACTTCTAGAATTCATAAAATATAATTTACATATTATATTAAGTAAAAAATATGATTAAAATGATTGACATAAAATTGGTAAGTAGTATTAAATTTAGAATTTTGAAATTCTTACTTAAGTACTTACTATTTAAATATGAATTATGCATTTTAAGTATCAGTTTTATTAATTTCCAACTAATTTTTTTTTTGTTTGGAGCACATGTTATATATCATGTTTTATTTATCCTTAACTTTTTTTATGAAATTTTATTTCAATATTTTTTTTTTATTCGGTCAAATAAACTTTTTATGTGCATAACATCTGCAATGTGTTATTGGCCAAAATAACATAGATAACAATTGCTGTATATTTTGAATGATTTACAGTCTTAAATTATCTTCTCAAATTTTACTTACATTGAATTAACATATTCTTTCCTCGTGGAATGATTGTTAAAATGATATCAGAAAAAGAAATAAAAGAAAAGTACTGAAGTGGTTACTGGCTTGATCATGCTTTGATCACAGCTAATTTACCTATTTTGAATAAAAGGTACCGTAAAAATCGATTTTCTGTTATTATTCTTTATATTTAAATCAAATTTACAGAAATACAAGATATTAATTTTATCTATATATGTTAAAATATTTAAGAGACCTTACTGTGAAATTTTAAAATATTTTTCTGTTTTCTATAGTTTTTTTTTGCTTTATTTTACAGAAAACAAACGGCCATGAAAAATGCGACAAAAAACTATTGCGGAATTTCACAAAACTAACCTCTGATTTATTTTAATATCTTTATAAGTACATAATGTATGTATAATAATACTTAAGTGTCCAAATTAAAGTAAACAAAAGTAATGAGGAAATGAGCATAAAAAAATAATCTTAATTTCGCATTATTTAATCAACGTTTATGTTAAAAATATTTGGTGACTGTTGAGAATAATTTATTTTAGTTAAATATTATAAATCATATATAATATACAAATGTAATAAAATCCAGTTGTCTAAAACCATCAAGGAGTTCAAACGAAAAACAAACAATAAGAGAAGCAGCCCGACGATTTGAACCTTGTTGTGCAAGAAACCAATAATAAATGCTTAAACATGTTGTTTTTTATACCAGCATTAGCTATTTATAAACTCATATTTTAAATATTTACTATTGTCCTTACAATTTGATAAATTATTATAATATGTATATGTAAATAAATAAATAAATAATAATACAATATAATACATAATAAAATGTATTTAGAAATACACAATATCTGCTTGTTTAGAATAGGTTTAAATTTAGGTATTTAGTTTTCAAATTGACCAAAACGCAACTTTGTACAGCCAAAAAGTAGGTATTAAAAGAAATATTTATAAGATGAAAACAGAAATTAAATAAGTTGTTACTTACTTATTCGAAAATTAAGTACTTAAGGGGGCTTATTTCATTTTTTTCCTTAAGCATATATAATTTTTTTCTGCTTGTATTTTTTTTTTTAAATGGTCAACATGTTTATTGAGATGTTGTAGTTTGTAGATATTATTTAATTTTATGCCATTTGAATCCTAAGTTTCAGAAAATAAATTATTAATTTTCAAATCAAAATACATAAAGTTTTTCTGTAACAAACGCAAACGGAGTTTTGAAAGGTTATTATGAATTACGATCAATAGTAAAATTCTTACAATTTTATTCTAGATTCGATAGAGTAAATAATTTTTGAATTAGATTTTTACCATCGATTGTTAAAAATTTAAATTAACCTATCTGTCTAAGATAGAACAATTACCTAAAAATTGTACATTGTATTGTATCAAAATTTGAGAAAAAAGTCGAATCTATTATATATAGTTATGATATGAATATTACTTATATTTAATACATTCACTTTTATTTGTTATACTTTTAATGTAATTTTTTTTTAATATAAGATAGATTGTGTATAAACTTTTCTAAATTACTATAATATTATTTACTTAATTATGATACAAAACAATAATAAAGTGAAGTGACAGACAAATTAAAAATTTGTTAACTTATGTTATCCGACTACTATTATTACATCATCGGCATAAGAGAACGAAAACGAAAAACATAAAAAAAAATTTCTTATTACAAATATGTATTCTTTTGAAGAAAACTTTTAAACAAAAATTATTTACAATACATAAATGTACATAATATAAACATATTATAATGAAAACAAAAAAATAATAATAAAAATGTATTCGATCGTGAGTCCGAAAGTAAAGCATTTGCCTTTTCATAAATTAAAGACAATTTATACAAAAATTATTAAGTATAATTCTTTCATTTGATAGATACATATATAATATGCAATTAAATATATTTTTATTTTTATACGTTTTTATATAAAAGAAAAAATCTGAAATACACACTTTAATAGTGTATAATTTCGATGGTAATGAATTTATTCTATTTAAATTAAGAAAAAAAGTTTTTTATTGTCTCTTGCAATAAAATAATGGAATGTTGAGAGAGATGGGGAAAAATATAAAATTATTTTCTTGTTACTATCAGCTAGAAGATGATACAAAAAAAAAAACATAAAATTACCATTCATTTAGTTCAACACCCAATTACTTAATTACGAGTTTTACGAAAGTTGAAATTGATTTTGTAGAAGAAATTTTAAAAGCAATTCTTACTCTCAAAATGTCTTGCATAGCCAAACAAAGTTAAATCAACAAACGACTTTCAAATTGTTTTTAAATTGCAACATATAAATTATTTGGCAAGAATTGTTCATCACACAATATATATTATATAGTAAATAAGTATGTACCTAGGTACATACATAAGTTTTGTAGTAAAATTTGTAAATATCTTATATATTTAAAATAAAAAAAAAAAATCTATAATTTTATACAATTTTTGTTTATTATTTTGATTGTTTGATAGAATTTTATAATTTAAATTCTGCATTATTCGAGATTTATGTTTCCCATGTACATTTCGTATGAATAGGTATATACTTACGTACCTAAGAAAAAAACAGAATAAAAATATTATTAAAAATTATTCTTTACTTCTTTTTTATAATATTTTTCTAGGCAATTTCATCATTATGTTTTTTTCTTCTTTCATACTTAAATTATTAACCCAGAAAAAAGGGAATTAAGCACACAAGAAAATTCTATTTCGCTAATTCTTTTTTTTTTTTTTGTATTCTACATTTTTTTTTCTTATTTTTTTTTGTCCAGAATATAATTTCCATGCTTTTTTTACTCACAACAATAATCATAAATTCATAAATAAATAATAATTATATGCTTAAATTTTTTTTAAAGATTTGTAGAAAACGAAGAACGTCTACGAATAATCATAAAGAAAGAATCATGTAGAGAGTTATGTTCATATAAGTATATACAAAATTTTGTTTAAATTGGATCCAAGATATTGATTGCATTAGTGAATAAAATATAAATAGAAAAAAATCACTAATATTACAGGCAATAGATCGGAGCAATTTAAACAAAAATGTGTATACAAATTTTATATATGAAAATAACTCTCTACTCTATATTATTCTTCCTCTATGGTATAATACACCTAAAATAAAATAAAAAAAAGAAATTAAATTAACATTCCAGAGCATAATAATTTTATAAATATTATAAAGATAAATTTCTGAGTAATTTTTCTTACTTTCAAGTTGATAAATTTTAGTTTTATCAATTTTTGAATTTATTTTTTAATAGGAAAAAAAAACTGAAGACAGTTTACTCACTTAGTAATAAATGCTAACTAAGCAGGTACTAATACTTATTTAGAATTATAGAATATTGCTACGTTTTCATTATCAGGTTGAAACAGAGTTGGGTTTTCATTGAGTTGATTTTGATCATGGAATCGTAACATTTATTAATTTATTTGATTTATGCGTAGAGAGATTTCTGATGTCCGTTTAATAATTGACCAAGATTAATATTAAACACTCATAATGTAAAAGAAGAACACAAAAAAAAAAATTGTGATAATTGCAAAAAATTAGCAACTGTCGGCTAATTTCGAGTGTTCAAAAAAGTGGAATAGAAATTAGTTTCCTTTTTTACAAAACCCAGACGGAGTTTCTGTTCCAATTTACAGAATACTCAAAATTAGCCGACAGTTGCTAATGTTTTTTTTTTATTATTATTAGGTAACATTTTTTATTTTTACTTTTAGAAATTTAACTGAAAAATGTATGAAAATTTTAAAGCGATTGGACCGGCTAAACCCCTGCTGCTAACAGGCTCAAGCTCTTATTTTCCCACATCCACTGTATAGGCTTTTAGAGATCCTAGAGTGGGCGGTTTTATGAGAAAAGTTATTGAGAAAATTGAAAATATGAAAAAAATCAAAAACTATAGGTACGAAAATTTTGAACTAATATTAGATAGAACACAATGGGATAGATACTTAATGGTACTGCTTATTGAGTATTTTACATATTATAGTGTGCTCGATTATAAAATGGAATACAGGGAATAAGTATACCTACTTTTTAAAATAATAAATTTTAAGAAACATAATATCATCGTTATTAAGTTCTTATGAAGAATTAATAATATATATAGCATCCAGATGATGACAAATTGACAATGCATAAAAAATGTTTTTAGTATGATACTTACATATGAAAAATATTTAAAATGAATTAAGAGTTTGAAATTTATTAATGTTTGTGTCACAAATGTTTTTATGTTTGCGGTATAATTTATGTATATACATATCTACTAAAACAAAATATTGTAAATAATGAAAAGTATTCTCACAATTTCATCTGCTTTAAAAAAATGTATAAATTAAACAAACACCCAATTTTGAAATAAATTAACAAAACTTTATGATTTATCCTCAGATTTATCTAGTTAGCTAACAAACTAACAAACCAAGTTCACCATAATTCAACTATTTTTTATTTAGGTAGGTATATGCAAGTACAGAAAATTTGTAATTGAAATTATGAAGTAAAGTTTTTTTTAAAGAAACAGTCCTACTTCAATAGGTAGATAAAGTGACCTACCTATTTTAGGACTTTGAGCGGCCATATCTCCATAACGGGCCCTTTCTCCTAAAAATGTTTTTGGATTCGGTGGTTTGGACACCGCCTCTAGCCCATCACAAAGTTTCAGCCAACCTACTCGTAAACTGCATTTTAGCCAGCCTTTCTTTCCCATATATATACAACCTAGGCATCAGCCTTTCTTTCCCATAAATACAACCTAGGCATCTAGGTTTATTTTTAAAAAAATTAATTTATTATAGAATTCGTTTTTTTTTTTGTTGGCAAACTATTGGTTTGTTCGCAGCTTTTTCATCTTTTCCTCCATACAGCAACAGCAGTTAGTACAAAAAAAAAAAAAGCTTGAAAAATCATTAAAGTGGAACACTTTTTTGTTATTTTTATATTTTTTTATTATCAAAAAAAAAAAAAAAATTGAATTATTTTTACTAAATCTAAATGCTTACCTTTATTTTATTTTTTAATCCAAGAATATAAAATATTTTGATTAAATCAATCAAAAGGCTTTTTTAACTTTATGCCTATATTTTCTTTAAAATAAATTTAAATTAAAATCTTTTCTTTTCACATACATTTTCATCATTTTTCTTAAAAAGAAAATTTTTTTCTTAGTTTTGTTTTTTTTTTCTCTTTGGATTCAATTATTACCAAATAATTTTAAAATTCATTTTCACATAATTTAAATATTTTATTTATTAAAATTAACAGAACAATTAAATTAAATAAATTTTATGTTTTTATTTAATTATTTAATTAATTAAAAAAAAAAACAATAAAATAATTTCTTAACTTTCTCCCGAACAAAAATTCAGCAGCAGCAGCAAAGAAAAAAATTTCAACGACTTGTCGTCAACTTCAGAACCGAGTCCGCAGTATTAAAAAAATTTTGACATTAGATAAATTGACAGTGGGAAGAAATAAATAATCAAAAGAGAATATAGAATGAGAGAAAGAGACAATATGAAAACGTTGTGCATATGGTTGTGCATGAGGCGCGAAAAGAAAAATTAACTTGTTTAAACTTTTAAATTCAAAAAACTGAAAACTTAAAACTTTTTATTTTGAATTTAAACTACAAGAAAATAAAAAAACAAATAACCATAAGGAAATAATAATTTTTTGAAAAGAAATAACTGAAAAATATCAAATTCTATAGAACTTTATTCTTAAAAGTGATTTATTTATTGGTTTTATTTTAATAAATTTTAAATTTAAATGAATAAAAGATTTTCATATATAAGGCCCTGTTTCAGAAATTCACAATCTATAAAAATTCCTTCTACTTTCGAAAGACCTTTCTGTTTTCTCCCTTAATGAAAAACAACAGAAAATTAACCAAAATACTTAGGTTCTACGCAGAGGCGCGTTATGACATTATGGTGCCCTAGGCAATTAAAATTTTTCTACATCAAAATTTACATGAATTAATAAACAATTTTAATATAATAAGGAATGCTTTCTTTAATTCATATATGTACATATATTTCTTTATTGATTTATGTAACCAAATTATAAATAATGAATAGAAAAAGAATTGAAAAAAATTAAAATAAAATAATTAAATAATTAAAAATGAATAAAAAAATTCAATTATACACTTAGAGCTGGAGTGGCCCACCAAGCTAGCGGAGTTTGCCGATGGGCAGTGCCAAAATCCGTTATCTGAAATTTGAATGTTTCTTTTAACCCGGCCTGTTAACTTTTTTTTAAGCGTAGAAAATTTTTCTATATAAATAAAAATTTTGATTTCCCGGTCCTAAATTATTCCCAGTCACAACGATACTTTTCTCACTTTATGCTCCACAAATTCATCAATAAATCAACAAAATTAATTTTTCTTGTGCTCCCTTTCAATACATACTAAAATTTGAATATACAAAATAATCTTATGTGACTTGTCACAATCTAAGATTTTTCTGTTTTAAAAGAGTTAAAGGTAGCAGACAAATGAAAATTAGTTTAAAGTATTACATGTAAAAAAATTATTTAGTATTTTGGTGCCCCCAAATCATGGTGCCCTAGGCAATTGCCTACTTTGCCTACGGTGTAACGCGCCGCTGGTTCTACGGTATCAAAAAAAAAAAACTACTTCACTTTCCATTTTTATACTGAAAAAATACGAAAATGAACAAACATTTTTGTAGGTAAGGTAGGTAAGGTTAGCAAATTTGGAATTGGTGTTTTATTGCATTTGATTAATTAATTAATTGTATATACCTACTTGAAAAGTACCAAATAGTTTTCCAAAAAAATATTTGTTATTGACAAAGTCGTGAATACAGTAATTATATATATTTGAAAAGTAATGGATAGGTATCTACATTTCCAAAAAAAAAAGTACATAATTGCATTGGAATTTTTTTTGGATTTAATAAAAGAAATGAACTTTTGGTCTATTTTATTTAAATAAAAAATTACGATTGCTTGTCGCAGCAAGAGTTAGTTAGTTAGGTACCTACATCAATGAAAAAAGTATCTAAATAAAAAACAATTTATGAATACTTATATCTACATTTTCAATTGTACATATAATACATAAGTATAAATTTTTAAGTCAAAAAGTTCTTTTTGTATTTGAATTGAATAGCTACTTTCGACAACATTATTTTCAACAGCTACACATTATCTTAAAATTTCGTACAATAAACTATATGATTTACGACTTGCGCCGCTTTAAGAAGAGTGTAAATGATTACCTCCTAACTGTCCCACTTTATAATCCCGTCTAAACTTCCTGTCCCCATTACCAAATCCATACTTCTCTAAGTATAAAAGGTATCCCACCTAGTGATTTGGTAACTTTAATAAAAAAAAAAAAAATCAACAAAATGCGAAAATAAAATTCTTTTTTCCGAAATGTTTTACGAGGCATGAAATTCATATCTGAATTGAAATCTGTTAAATAATTAAAAAAAGTTGAATTTTAGAATTTTGAAATAAACCTCATTAAGATGCATATAAAATATAATTACTGCATAAAATATTACAACTGTACGTAATGTATATCGGAAATGTTTATTATCTATTTATATACATAAAAAATTATGCTCATGCAATTTGCACAAATTGATTTATTTATGCAATTTGTGCAAATAAGGAAAATTTTCTGGCACAACAGATTAATACACGAGCCACATTTATCGGCATGGGCTTTCATTTTCATATAACGATTACTTCCACAAATGTGATTAATAAAAATCAATAGGCGCAAACTACATGAGCCCAACATATCCAAAAACTCAAAGACATCGTGATAAATAGGTGGCGCCCAAGTTACACTATCAAATGTACTAAACACATGATCTCGACGTTCAGATTATTGGCATGTTCGAGCGTCGGAAAACCGGAAAATTGCGACGCAGGGCATGGTGGAGTGGAGATCAGTTATTATTATATATAGGTGCATTAAAAATTTGGAATTCTAATCAATAAAACTACTGCAATTGCAAAACTCTGCGTCCTTCGTGTCTTAACTACACATACTAAGGTTTTGACGTTAATGGAAATTCAGTAAATGTTGAATAACACAATGATCACATTATTCTTATGTGTTTATTTAGGAGATTTCCTAATTCGTAATCATTTTAGAGATGTGTCGTTCGTGAACGACCGAGTTAAAAAGAACGGATCACTAAAGTGAACGATGACCGATCGGTCAGTAAAAAAAAAATATATCGTTCATCGTTCACCGTTCATCGGTCTTTTCTAAAAAAAAAAAAGTTCTGTAGGTGTAGAGAAGAGATAAATGTTTGAAAAGAGCAGTACACTTATTTTTCAGCTATAAGGAAGAAAGAGAAATTGTGTTGGTGTTGTTAGATTGTTATGTAAGTGTAGCTGTGAACAATAGCTACCTCTTTACTGGTCTGAAAATTATCGTCTTTTTCAATTGAAAATGCCACACGATAAGAAAGACAATAAGAAAGACTGACGGGAAACAGATTAAATATTTAAAGGAATGTTTTATTTTTCATAAAAAATTATCCCAAAAAATATAACAAAAAATATTAATAAAAAGATAAAAAAAAAATTGTTTTTTTGATATAATCGGTTATTGCTAATATAGATACTTGAATAATTATTAGTAGATTAATATGCTCTAAATATTTTTATTTTTTTTATAATAAAAATAAATCATATTAACTTTAAAAATAATAGATGAATTAATGCTTCCTAAAGTTCACAGTTCACTTTCAGTTTATTTCATTTGGTATTTTTTTATTTTTGCAAAGTTCATTTTGATTTGAGTTAATTTTATCGGTCGTTCAATTGAGCTATATTTTTAACTCGGTCAGTAAAAATAGTACGTTCATTTTTTAACCCGTTCAATATTTTTTAACTCGGTCAGTAAAAATAGTACGTTCATTTTTTAACCCGTTCAATTTTTTTTAACTCGGTCAGTAAAAATAGTACGTTCATTTTTTAACCCGTTCAATTTTTTTTAACTCGGTCAGTAAAAATAGTTCGTTCATTTTTTTAACCCGTTCAATTTTTTTAACTCGGTCAGTAAATTGATTTGAGTTCATTTTTTTTCGGTCGTTCGCGAACGAGAAAATAGGTCGTTCAATTGAACGATATTTTTTAACTCGGTCAGTAAAAAAGAACGAACGAGTTAACACAGGTCACTGAAGTGAACGAGATTTCCCATCACTAAATCATTTTCTATTTCGTGAAAAACTTAGTTGGTACGGTATATTGATTTGATAGAATTACTTCTTCACCTATAATTTTATTTAGTTTGGTGTGTGGGAAATACAAAATTATAGCATAAAATAATTTAATAATAGGCATAATGTAAAAAAATTCCGACCTAGAGTAGCAAAATAGTTTTTTTTTCAAAGTTTATTCCTTTTTGTATTCATTTTAAAAACACTTATATTTGAGAGTGAATGCATAGAAATTTATGTTGACAACACCCAAGCAGGGTTGCCACTTCTGTGTTATCTAAATGCAGTAGATTTCTGAAAAAAACGTAGTAAATCGAGTGAAATTGCAGTAGATATTAAAAATGGAAAATGTCCACGATTTTTTTTGTATGATGACTAATAAAACTCAATAGATAAAGCAAATTTAAAAACAAATTTAAAAAAAAATGTAAATGTGTTTTTGTAATACATATTTTTTATATTGTACATACTTCATATATTATACATATATATTTTATTTTATATACATATATTTTACATTATATATATTTTATATTATATAATATATTTTGTATTATATAAATTTTAAAATATTCACAATTTATAGTATATAATATTTTGTATTCTATTATTATATTAATATTTTTTTATATTTTCCATCGACAAATTTATATAAATGAAAATATTTTATCAATTCATCTGGCGGTTCATATTTATCTGCACCATATCTTTTCAATTCTTTAATAATTAAAACAGTGATAACTTGTACTGTAAAACAATGATAACTTGTACTGTACTTGACTTGATAAGAAAAACTTTAAAAATTGTATTGTTCTTAACAATAAAAAACTACCATTACCAATAGACAGATATTACAGCAGTATAAAAATATTTTTTTGTGATTAACCAGCTAATAATAATAAAATGTTGACATTTTATTGTCGTTGTATAAAATTTGCTGCAAAAAAAGTACTAAAAATTTTAAAATGGACTTTTGCAGTAGATTTCGTCTCTTTACAGTGACGTAGTAAAAGCAGATGAAATGCAGTAGATCTGCTGTAATTACAGTAAAGTGGCAACCCTGCAGCCTGCACCCAAGATGTTTTTATTAAAGTAGAAACAATTAAGAATGAAAGGCAAAGTATTTTCAGTTACTGTATTAACATTATTGAGTGTATCTAAAGTTAAATCAATCAATTTCGTGGATTTCATTTTATTAACTAATATTAATTGAATATATCTACCACCATTACAATTAAAAACCACATTTTTTTTGTTGTGACTTGTGATAAACATAAATATATTACCTTGCAAATGAAAATGCATTCATGTGCCAGTTGTAATTTCCCATCGCAAGTGAGAGTACGACTTTGTTTATATACATTCTTAATTTTATTTTTTTAAATTTTTTGGGAAACAAATTTAAATAATTATGAAACAAATAAAAAAATTAATAAAAAATCTTCTGATATTTACATTATTCATAATACCAATTAATAATAGTCAACAGTATGGAAAACCAGTATGTTTTTGATTTTATTAAACTTAAAAACATCTATGTATATAATATTTTAAAAATAGTGAAAACACCTTTATTACTATTGTAACATACATAAACGCCGAGATATATAGCGACAGAGGCAATAGAAGGATTATTATTAATTTATGTTTGGTTGTCAAAAACTCAAAAACCTACAAATATGAATATGAATGGACGGATTCTTAAATTGTTTTTTAAATTCTCAAAAGTTCTTTGATAAACGTGGTAAACATTGTTCAAGAGCTTTTTTTTTTTTAATTTTAAATATTTTTATATTTAGAGTGTTCAGTGGACTATTTTATTACCGACATAAAACCATATATTAACATAAAAATCTAACGAAAATTATATTCTCCTTTCCATTCGAATGAAATTAGGAATTTAGTGAGAAGAGTGAGAAGAATATAATTTTGTAACATTCCTTCGTTCGTTGGTAATACTTAATAAACTTCTTCTAATTATACAAATAAACTTAAATATTCATTACATCAATGAAAGGAAGGAAATGTTTACAAGTAAAAAAAAAATTCAATGTTTTGTTTTCAAGATTTAGTGATTTGTTTTTACTGAATTTTCTGCTTTTTGAACATAAAAATGGACTTTTGATATACAAAAAAATACTATAATCGTTATGCGAAAAAACTACTTATTAATCATAGGTAGGTATACTAATAATATAGTCGTATATAAGTTTGCCTATGTACATACTTATAAATCTTAATAAAATCGAAAGTATATTTACGTATTTATAAACATGTTTTTTTGTTTATCCATTTTTTTGTTATTCATTCATTTTTTATTTTATGCTAACGTAAATAAAATAGTAGTGGGTCTTAATAGGCATATTATACAACCAACATGAACTCCTTTTTTAAAGGTTTTTTTTTTTTTCAAGAATAAAATAAAATTTACTTTACATTGAATTTCCATTACCATGAATCACTTTATTTTTAAAAAATTGAAAATCTTAGAATTATATAATTATATTTGTTATTTAGTTTTTTTTTTGAACCTGTCATGTGTTATTTTGTCGTGAAACTAGAAGAAGACAGAATGTTCATTTTCGACATTCAAGTATCTACAATGTTAAAAATTCATTGATAAAAATTTGAATCAACAAATATAATGTACGAACAGTATGGCTTAATATAAATAGATATGAATACAATGGTAGTGCGAATAAATATCAAGAAAGAAAGCAATTATAATCGAAGAAATATTTTTATGCTCTAACTTGAATTAAGGAAAAGACTATCAAACCTCATATTTGTTTACGTGTGTTATATACATACATATACCATTATGCATATTAAAGTATTTATTTATCTTATCATTTTTATTTTTATTTATTTTTATTTAGCTGAAAGTGATGATACTTTACGAATCTTTATGTCCGGATAGCGTACGTTTTTTTAAGGAACAATTAAGACCAAACTATGATCATTTCAAGGATGTTATTGATATAACTTTAGTTCCATTTGGAAAGTCTAGAAGCGTAAATAATGGTCAAATGTTTGTTTGTCAACATGGTCCACCTGAATGCGCTGGTAACATGATTCAGTCATGTGCTTTGGCTCAAACTCATAATCAAGACATTCAGGTTCAATATGGCGTTTGTCAAATGGCTGGGGAAGCTGATCCCAGTGGTGAGGAGGTAAGAATTTTTAAACTTGTACTTGAAAAACTACCAAAAATAAAGTCTTCAACTTTAAATTCTTAGCCATATGCTTATAAAAATCACAATTCCCTTTTATAGTTAATATTATTATTGATCATATTTTATTGAAGTCAAGTTTAGTTATCAAACCTTATCAGTCTGAACTGTGTTCTGACATATCAAATATTGTAAAATATAAATTGCATAATTCTACTGTAAATAATTTTATATATTTTTGTTCGAATTTATGATATAATATGATGAAATTAAGCTGGTTAAAATTTTTGAATTTTCTGCTAATTCAACACTAAGTGAACAGAGAAAATGAAATATTGACGAAAACAATATAAATAAAAAATTATTTAAACAGATGTGAATTTCCTTGAATTATATTACTAACTTGTTTGTTATTTAAAATTTTTAAAAGTTGATAAACTTTTTCCTCTTATAGTGTGCCCAATATGTAAATTTTCCAGTCAACGAAATCAAAAAGTGCACAAATTCAAAAATTGGAACAGACTTACAGTTGCTAGCTGAAGGTTAGTATTTTTGTTTTTTGATGTAATTTTATTTGCAACGTGATTTTTGAATTCTTGGAAATACAAGTACAAGGTACTGAAATCTATCTTAAATTTAAAATGTCTGCAAAGTACATTGAATAATTACTATGGGGATGAAATAAATAACATTTTAAAATAATTTTTTTTAGTATTAGCGGGGCTTAGGTTAAAATTTAAAAAAAAAAAAAATCTATTAATACATGAATACATAATTATTAATATTTAAAATAAATAGTATAACAACGTCCATAGACTTGGTCTTTAGTGATAATTACATTAAAGACCTTAATTTAGCTAATAAAATTTCGTCTAAAAGGGAAATTCATCTTAAAACAAACAATTAGTCTAAAAACTATTTATCTAATAACAGTTCTTCTAAACTACTTAGTTCGTTTTTAGAAGGAAAATAACCATTCTTCTTAAATACTTAGTTCAGGGGTGGGGAACCTGCGGCCTTAAGGCCGCATGCGGCCTTTTGGAGGATAAAACGCGGCCTTATGCTCCGGTTGAAAAAAGGGTAAAATGCAGCTTTCTTGGCATTAAACTTCATTAAAGTTAAACAATATACTTCTAATTTATCTTTTTTTCACAAAATACTTTTTATTGTGCTTGTATTTATTTATTATGCAAATATATACATATTAAAATAAAAAGTATAGCTAAGAATCTAATCATACCTACTTATATTCAGCATTAAAACTACTATGTGCGGCCTTCTTGGGAAATGGGCATAGTCAATGCGGCCTTTATATCTAAAAAGGTTCCCCATCTTAGTTCATTTTAGAGGGAAAATCGTTTAGAATATAGAAAACGTAATGAATTATTAGAACTATTTCTTAAATTGTATCAAATTTTAATTTATTATATTTTTATAACATCTATAAAATTTAATATTATTTTTGAGTAAGAAAATAATTTAACGTCATCAACTTGTATGTTTTTTATTATAAATTATTGTAATTACTTAAAAATAATAAGAATACTCAAAATTGATTTTTTTTTAAAACTTGGACTGTTTCGAATTGAAATACATAATTCGTCTGTAAATTATTCGCCTCCCTAAAATAATCCGTCTAAGAGCGCAATTTATATGCAAAATTTTGTTAAATAGGTTGTAATCCTTTATTGTCGACTAACTGAAGGTGGAAGAGATATGAAATACACTTGGAGATAAGACTGCCGAACACTACGAACTTATGACCCGGTCGAATGAGACATAATTGCGCCTTATTTTTTTCCGAAATTGTCACCCACTACAGTGGAACATAAGTTCACCGGCTTTAGTGAGCCATACGTCCGCAAAAATTTGCTCCAACTATGCGCAAATGTTTAAGATATGTATATTAATATACGAAAAAATCGATTCAATTTATCACTAAGCGAACTAACAATTTAATATGAATGATAATAGAAAAAACATTTAATATTTTTATTTTTATAGCGATCACACACTCATATGCTCCGCAATTTATTCCAACAATTATATATGACGAAGTAAGAAATGTTTCTTTCTCTAAATTTTATACTATGTAAATTAATGCGTGCAAATATTTTTAGGTTTTCGATCAACAGTTACAAGAAGCTTCAATTGAAAATTTTGCTGTGGTTCTTTGCAAATTATTGGCGTTAAAGGGGGTATATATAACTGGCTGTTAAAATTTTACAAATAACTAGAAATACTACTTTTATTTAAACCTAACTATTTTATACATGATGAGTGATATAACAAGATTTACAATAGAAATAAACTGATTAAAAGTGAAAAGTTATTAAAAAAAAACAATTAAAAGTAGAAATTTGAACGAATAAAAGTTATACACATGGTCAAATTCACATACCAATTGCTAGTAAGTCGGAATGAATAAGTAATAGTTTATGAAATTTTTTAATAATATTATTATCCGCATTCATTAATCACAAAATTTGTATTTTTTTTGTAATACAGAATTATGCTTAATAAAAAAATAAAACAAAATATATGACTTTTTATTTTTCACGAATTTGCAAGAAAAATTAAAAAATTTGGCAACACCAAAAAACAATAACAAACATGATTTTGATAATCACGGCGTAAAATACTGGGAAAGTTAAAATATTTTAACTTTTAGGCGCTTAGCTACGTCTTTGAGTTGCTTTGAGTAGAAACGTCTCATACATAGTCATACAATATGATTTTTTCATTGCGTATACGCCCGTGAATTACGTCGACCTTATCTCTAGCATTATTATTATTACAGAAATTATTACTATAGGGAAGGTGAAAACACAATTGGTATTGGGGCGACGACGACGGCGACAGCGATTTTTCATATAAAAAAATCGCCTCAATTGTTTCATTCTCATACAAATATATGGTTTTTGACAGTCGCTATCGTTGTCGTTACGCTGTCGCCCCAATTGTGTTTTCACCTTAAAGGTGAAAACACAATTGAGGCGACAGCGATAGCGACTGTCAAAAACCATATATTTGTATGAGAATGAAACAATTGAGGCGATTTTTTTATATGAAAAATCGCTGTCGCCGTCGTCGTCGCCCCAATTGTGTTTTCACCTTAACGGTGAAGGGCGATAACATTACTTTATCCAAAAATCACAACGCTGTACCGCCTAGGATAACTCAACGCGACGGACGCGACGTAAACGTTAATGACGCTAAAACCATATAATCGCATAATTAACGTCTAACTGTCTAAAATGTATGGACGCAAACAGTCTCGAGTTTGCGTCCATACATTTTCATATATTTAATATTTCTTAAGTCCATACATTTTCATATATTTGATATTTCTTAAGTCATTTGGATCGCTTCCGTCACGTGCGTTGTTCCAATTAAAGAAAAATCTTAGCCACGATATTCAAAATAAAAAATGGCGGCGCCAAGCGTGAATCGCAAACAGCGTGATTTCTTTGTCGGCGCCACAATCTGTCTTCGAAACTGAACTGTCATTTTTTAACTTTATTTTAATGGGCCTGAAAACTCTGATTGTGATGCACTGGAATTTTTTTTATCAAATTTTAAAAAGTTTTGTTAATCCACCCACGATACAAGAAAAAAAAATTAAAAACAAATTTTACTTATAAATTTATTTATTTTTTTTTAATGCAAGGATTTAAACCTTACATTCAAATCAAAATAACAGGAAAATACCTTTTGGCAAAATGAAGAAAAAAGTAAGAAAAATTAAAAAATTTTTTTATCAACATTAGGTAGGTACTTTATTTTCTTAAACAAAGTGCGCTTACGAAAATTTGTACCTATATCTACCTATATTCTATTTCCTCGATAAAAATGAAAATTAATCTATCTACATATTACTTTTTTTCAGGTACTTTTGATGGGAAAAAGTGGTTCAGGCAAAACCTCGATGAGATCAATTATATTTGCAAATTACATTGCTAGAGATACAACTCGTCTGGGAGCTACAAGTAAAACAAAACCACTAATTTGATAAGAATTTATCTATAAATTTTTTTTTGCACATCTGTATTTTTGTTATTTGTTTTTTTTTAGTTGATGTCGAACATTCTCATGTAAGGTTTTTGGGAAATTTGGTGCTAAATTTATGGGATTGTGGTGGTCAAGGTAACAAATTATTAACTAAGCATATGTTATAGGTACGAATAGGTAGATTCGACTCATCAGATCGTGAAAAAGTACGTAGGTACCTACCTAATAGAGGTATTTATTCAATCCGAACAACGCAAAGGATGTATGTAAACTACCGAACTATAAAATTTTTGGTTTAAAAATAATATAATTTAAATGAGCAAATTGTCAGAAAAAAAAATAATTTAGTGAAAAATTAAATAATTATTTTCGCGACAGCTGTTTCCAAATTGGAAAAAATAGACATGGAATCAGTTTCAATCATGCGAACTAAGTATTATGCAAGTTATTTTCTATAATATGAAATTGAAGCTATTATGCTCTTATTCTATGTTTGGAAAACTTTTACTTTTATAAGTGATTGTCAAATTTGTAAAGCTAATTAAAATCAAGGTGGGATAGATACATTTGGTTTTAAATTTCTTCGATAGAAAAAATATTTTAAACCATTTAGGTATACTTTTTTCTTTGAATTTTTAGAATCATTTATGCAACAATATTTCGCATCACAACGAGATAACATTTTTCGAAATGTTGAAGTGTTGATTTATGTGTTTGACGTTGAGAGTCGAGAATTGGATAAAGATGCCCATTATTATCAATCATGTCTTGAAGCAATTTTGAACGTAAATAATTTAAAATAAATAATTTTATTAAAAAAAATAGGTATTCTTTATTCATAGAAATATAATTTCCAAATCTTAAAAAAAATTATTAAAGTTGTAAAATTTTACCTAACTAATATTATTTATGAAAAAGAAAATCTCAGCAGGGTTATGGAAAAAAATTACTGTTTTAGTTATCTGACAGCGCAAAATTGCTTATTTATTAAAATAATTAAAGAAAAAATTATCAAATCTAAAAATTAAGCACACAGTGAATAAAATCATAATGATTTTTGTTTTTAGAATTCTCCAAAAGCAAAAATATTTTGCCTAATTCATAAAATGGATTTAGTTGCTGAAGAACAACGTGATGTCATTTTCAAAGAACGAGAAGAAGACCTGGTTAGATTATCTA
Organism: Hybos culiciformis; assembly: GCA_964007475.1. Classification (NCBI taxonomy): domain Eukaryota; kingdom Metazoa; phylum Arthropoda; class Insecta; order Diptera; family Hybotidae; genus Hybos; species Hybos culiciformis. The sequence goes on along the minus strand of OZ023273.1, from coordinate 25,138,009 downwards.
AGCCATTGGATTGTACATGTTTTCGAACAAGCATTTGGGACGAAACATTATATCGGGCCTGGAGTAGTATAGTTACAATGCTTATTCCAAATGTTGCAGCTTTAGAACATTCATTATCATATTTTGCAAATATAATAGATGCAGATGAAGTTTTATTATTTGAAAAAGCAACATTCCTTGTTATTTCTCATTGTCAAAGTAAACAATACCGTGATACTCATCGTTTTGAGAAAGTTTCAAATATTATAAAACAATTCAAATTATCGTGTAGTAAATTAGGAGCAAAATTTCAATCGATGGAAGTAAGAAATTCAGCTTTTGCTGCTTTTATAGACACATTTACTACAAATACTTACATTATGGTCGTTATGGGTCAAGCGGATAGTAAAATGCCTTCTGAAGCAACGTTAGTGAATATTCGAAATGCTAGAAAACATTTTGAAGAATTAGAAAATCCAAATAATAATACCTCATCAATTCAATATTCAAAACAGTTTAATTATAACGTGTAAGAACTGAATATAAATGTTGGGTAAGAATTCTATTAAATAATTTGCTCTAATAAATCTAAAGCTCGAAAACGATTCAAATTTATATGTAGAATTTAATTTTCACTTTAATTTTCTAATTTCATTCATAAGCAAATGATAATCTGCAGACAAAAACGTAGCAGTATGAGTTTGTCTTATACTTCTTAGTTGTAGATAGGCTCAACTCAGTATAAATCAAAAAGGTTATTTAGAAAATTTTGTTTATTCGTTATTTTATTCAATATTTTTGTTATCATTTGTATTTAATAAAAATATAATAATTAAAAAGTTTGAGTCTTACAATTAAATGATTAACTCATTGAGTTAGGAATTTTTTGCTTTGTTATTAATGTATACAATATAATATTTTTTAATTATATAAATATATTACTTTAAATAAAAGTATTTACTAATAAAACAAAATTTTGCATTCTAGAAGATACAAATTTTGAAAAAAACTGGAATATCAAAAAATTAAATAGTTGAAGAAAGTTTGTAAACATTTTGTAATAAAAATTTTTTTATGAAAATATATTGTAATTAAAGTATAGTTACTAAATGTACAGAAAAGTAAAGTGTTTATTCTTATTTTAGAATTGAAAACTAATTTTGTTTTATTATATTGAACTATAGAGTGTTAAGTCTCGATAAGATTTAGAATTTTTAATCATTACTAAATTAATCAACTTGATAGGAATGTATGAAGGCGAAAAATTGTTTTCAAGATTTAAAAGCCTTATGAACTTTTTTTAATTTTGAAGCTTCTTTTTTATATAATATACGTAAGGCTTTGAAAAATACTAAGAAAATTATTTTTCTGTAAAATTTTTATATTTCACTGTGGTTACTGCACGTTCACGAACGTCTTTACGTACCTACAAAAAAATAAAAATTTTGAATTTTTAACGTAGTTTAACTTTATTTATAACTTTAATAAACCTTTTTATTGACGAGAAAAACCAGTTTTAGTTTTGCGATTCAAAAATTTATACAGATATAAAATTCGTTTTTGCATGTGCTTCCATTTTGTTGGTCGTGCAAGTGAATACAATGAAGATTTTAACATTTTGCGTTTTCGAAGTAAAACTTGATATTCATTTCCAGAAACTCCCCTCATCCACGATGGAACTGAATACAAAACTTTGGTAGGATGAAGTCGATCATTACCTAAAATATCAATGTAGTCGTTTTGACCAAAAAGAGCACGTTTTTCGGTATAAGGATTTTTTGGCCGGTATTCGGGCATTGGAAGCTTTTGACCGTTATCTTTGTGTGGTAATAATCCTTCTTTGAATATTCTTTCTAAAAAAATAAAAATAAATAACCTTTATTTCATTTGTAGTACAAAGTTGTCATGATTAGAAACAGTAAATGAGATGGTGTGATAGGCATACAGATTTAATACAAGTTATTTTATTTTATTAATTTTTTTAACCCGTTTTACGTCAAAAATGAAAAAAGTCCGTCAGCTCGTCACTAAAACTAATATAACTAGCCAATCGATTTTCATTTTAAAATATCTACCAAAACATGTACAATGTCGTTCACTTTCACCTCAATTAAAATTTCGGGTCCCATCATTTCGGGTTTCGAAGTCAAAGGTTCTCACCCGTCCAAGAGTCTTAATAATTTTCCTAAGTCAATAATAAATAAAAAAAAAAATCTGAAAACCGGCCCTATACTTCATTTGTGAGGTACTGTTCTATATTTTTTAAATAGGTATCCTGTCATCATGTTATTATAAATCTAGAGAAGACCTCATGAATTAAAATCATAAGGTTCGAACAATGGTTTTAAACATCTTCAATGTGGGTAGGTACCTTTATAGCCATAACGACGAATTAATGGACCTTTTGCAACTTTCTCTGCATGATAACGAAATCGAACTGATGTTACCATTGGATTCCAATTATGCCGTAATGAATTCATTAAATTTGAAACACCACCACTAATCCACGACATTTTAAGTTAATAAAAAGTAAAATAAAATAAATTAAATTAATTAAAATCAATTTATGATTTTAAAAATAGTATTTTAATGTTGAAAATGAAATCTCGTTCTTGTTGACTTGAATAATCCAAAAATTTTAATTAACCCAATTACGACGCCGAAGTTATCATTTTATATTGTCAAAGTGTCAAAATTTAAACCCAACTAGCGACATAAGCGACAAATTCAACTTTATGATTTTTTTAAGTTGGTGCGTGAAATAAAACTGTGTAATAAAAAGAAAAACTTTGTATCATTTTTTCACACCATGCATTCAATAAAATCCTCATACATACAAAAAAAATCTTAATTTTAATGTTCGAAAATATCCAGTCTAAATAGGGGGTAAAAAATAATCATTTTGCTCTGTCGCCATTAAAAATTTAGAATTCGAATTTGTCGCGTCGATTATGTCGCTGGCTAGGTTTAGATTTTGACAGTAGAAGTGGAAATGGATTGGATCTATGCATTACTTTGCTTCGCCTTCATAACAGAAATTGGAGTTTTTGGTGATAGATTATAATAAAATAATAATAAATATTGTATCCTTTTCATTTCCTTGTTGTATCTTATGTTAAAAAATTATAACGAAAAGATTTTTATACACCTAGGTAGTTTAAAAAAAAAAAAAACTAAACCTTGTTAAAATTCTGAAACATTCAGCTAAATGAGCAATCCAGAATTTTTAAATAACGAAACTTGGGAAGATTTATCATCAATAGCGGCAGATATTTGGCCTGATCGACGTCAACGATGTGAACAATGCAGGTAAATTTTGGTTTAACTTGCGTACCTTGTCCTCTGTTTTAAATTGATTTAAGGCCCTCGAATATTGACGTTTTTTTATATCTAGATAGGTTAGGTATTCGGTTTCTCTATTAGCCTATTCTTTAATAACATTTTTTTTGTTTCAGACGACCGATTACTGTATGTTGGTGCTCATCACTGCCTGATCCCCAGCTAAATCCATGTTCAAAAGTAATTTTATTACAACATCCGGCTGAAGAGAAACGCTCATTACGTACAGCTAATATGTTACAGTTGGGCTTAATAAGCGGGAAATGTTTAGTTTTTAAAGGTAAAAGGTTCCCATTGCCGGAATCACGTTATTCGCCTGATTTAACAGAAGTTCTACAATCTCCAAAGTCATTGCTTTTATACCCAAGCAATGATTCTATTGGAATTGAAAAAATTGATCCAAAGCAAGGACCATATAATTTAATTTTGATTGATGGCACATGGCCCCAAGCAAAAGCAATTTATGCTCAGAGTCCAATACTTAGAAAATTGAAGCAGGTTAAACTAACGAAATCTGGAATTAGTTCATATGTTATTCGAACTCAGCCAACGGAGGTAAATTTCCTTTTATTTCTTCAACTATCTTATTGTATTCATTTATAAGCTTATTATTAAGCTATAACTGTGTTCTTTGTTTTCTGTTAAAAGTGTGAGTGATAGTTTTTTATTTCTGCTTTGTTATATTAGAATATTTTTTAAAATTATGTTAAAAGAATATTATTATATACTGTTGATGTAAGTTTAGTAACATTTTAATTCGTTTTAACTTCTAATCAAAAGAGAATCACAAAAATTATAAAAATAAATGTTTTTTTTTTTAATTATTATAATAAAATTAAATACCTATTTTAGGGTTGCTTAAGCACATTGGAAACTGCTGCGGAAAGTTTATCAATTCTAGAAAATAATCCCATTTATCGAGAAAAACTAATTAAGCCTTTACACGATTTATGTCGTTTTCAACTAGAAAATGGTGCATGTGAACATCAGTCAAAAGAATATTTAATAAAAAATAATAAGTATCCTAAACTAATAGGGAAACGATTAAATAAATTGTTAAAAAAACCGGAGTTATCATCATCGGGAACATCATAATGGAACATGATAATCATTTTTTTTTTTAAATTTATATTTTAGATGGATTTTGTTAAAAATAATTTCAGAAAACAATTGAAATGTTTTAGCTACTGAATTTAAAATTGTTATCTGACTTACATTTTTTCTTTAAAAAGCTCAAACTCGAAAACAAGTTACAGAAAAGAGAAAAATTTGATCTATTGATTTTTTGATCCTTTTTGAATTTGTATAGCATAATATTGAGCATAATAAATATGTATACGTAGCAAAAGTTGGAAAAAAATTATGTTTTAATCCCAAAATTTTAGAAACTAAAATCTAGAGTAGTAATCCAAAATTTATCTTCTTGGAAAAATTCAAAATAATTTTGTAATTCAAAACTTTAAAGGTCATAAGATAGGTTATTTTTTTACCCGTAACTATTTACAAAAGATCTGCGGACTTACTTTAAACAATACCTATACAAAATAAATATATTTAAGTTAAAGTTAATGTATGCAATAATAGTAAATTAAGTTAACTAAAAGAAAAATTATTAATCAGGTTTTCTCACTGTGATTTATTTAAGTAAAGCCTGCCTTCAATTTTTTTTCTTTGATTTTTAAATAAAATAATAAATTTCATACTATTTGAAAACATTCGTTTCTTTTCTACAATTCTAAGTTTTATTTTTTTTTTCTTTAATTATTAATATTTATTTTATGAGTTGCATTTAATGGATTTTTTTACGATTTTCAATGTACCTAATAATATATCCGGAAAAAATAAGGTGGCCTGTTTGAAAATTTTACGACCGTGAAAACTGCCCCGGTAAAAACAAAAAAGAATTGTTCGTAACGTAACAGCTTAGAAAGAAAAACTTTACTCCGTTGAAATAATATGTAAACATTTTGAACTATTGTAAGAAGGGTGTACAGAAAAGTGACGCAGGCCTAACAAAAATTTATTTTCTTTTTTATCTGGTGAAATGAAGGTAATCTCTGTGGAAATTTTTGGAAGTAGGACAAGCTATGTACATACTTCCCAGCAAAATAAAGGTGGCTGACCTCTGTAAAAAATTCACGTCCAAGCTTGTAAAAAATTGTAAAAAAAAATTGTCACAGACGAAATGATTAGGAAAATAAAATTTTATTTATAAAAAATTTTTTATGGGAAATAAAATAAATACAAAAATTTTAAGATTTTTTGGTAGATACAACGTTAGCTAAACAAAAGTTATATATTAACGGGTAATCGACTATTTTATATTAGGTACGTAGACATAAATGAGTCTAGAAGTGTACACAGCAGCTAAATAGCAGATTATATAGCTAGTACAATTATGTTCAGTGTTCACAATTGAACTAGCTAAATGTAGATTTTCATCACTACTACCTTGTTATTTAAGGAAAAACAAGTGGAAACTTTCATTTCTAAATGTACTTTTCATACTTGATAAATGAACAAATCGAAAACGAAATGTTTAGTATCAACCATCAACTCAACAAACAGACACACTGGCCAAAACTTAACAAAAGACCAATAAAATTTTGAAATACTAAACGAATTTGTGCAATAAGGCATTTATTTTTAACGAGGGGCCCACAGTCCGTAGGAAGTTTACCAGAGATCCACCAAATTATTTTACATAATATATACATACATACATTGTTTATAAAATATTGTTGATGTAAATTATAATGTAACACACGCTCTTCAGAATACATTTTCCGACAAAAAATTCAATTCAATTTAATTTTTAATATTTTTCATTATTTTTATTTATTTCAATTTTGTACAGTTCTTGAATTTTTTATGTATAATATTATTCATCTGCCATTATATTAATTGAATATCATCTCTTAAATTTTATATTTAATTCACCATAATAATTTTATAATGTAATTTTATATAATTAATACAATATTAGAATGTAAGATTATTATTAAAAAATCATTGAAATTTTTCTTTTATGTTAAATTAAAAGTATTAAATAATAACACAAATTTTTTTATTCAAAAACAAATTGCATTCCTTGCCTTTTTACACACAGCTCTTATTTATAATAACAGAGAAGGCTTTGGAAGGATAAAAATAGTATATCTTCTTCACTGCAAGTTATAAACCGAATTATTAAACAAATTCATAATTCTTCTGATTTACCTACTACATACATATAATTATATATTTCAGAAATCCAAGTTGAAAAAGTATGCATAAATTCATCAACTCAAGTAATCTGATGTGTGTTCCTTCAAACTTTCAAAATTTTTATGGTTTAGTGAATTTTAAATATTATGTTTAAAATTTAAAAAAATTAAAATAATTATTTTAATTTACCTTCTATTCCCTCTCTGTAGAAAAAAAATATAAGAAAAAAATTATAAATTTAAATGAAATTATTATCTTAATATATTATAATTTATATATTTTTCCATAATTTTTTTTATATATTTTTTTAATCTTCATAATTTTTTTTATTTATATATATATAAGAAAATAAAATTTTTATATATTATTTAACTTGATTTTAAGTGTTTGATTACATTCAAATTTATATAATATTAATTATATATTTTTTAAAAACTTAATTTTTAATGTAAATAAAATGATAGATAAATCAATAATTGTAAAAAAAAGAATAAATATATAACTTTTTTTTTTTGAAGATGAAAGCTAATTTAAAAAATAAAAAAAATTAGGAATAATATTATTTTTTGAAAATAAAAAAAAAGTAATGAATTTAGATTAGTCTAAATATTTATTTTAATTCAGTTGAATAAGTTTTAAATCTCTGTCTATTTATTTTTTAGTTATTTAAAATAAAATTTATATTGGAATAAAAAATTTTTTGTTCAAGTGAGAAGGAAAATATTTCATTTTAGTCATTTTAGGTCAAACGTTTACTGTAAATTTTGGGAAATCAAACTTAGATTAATATCAATGTAAGAAATTCACATAATATATACATGCAATATTTTAAAAAGTCTGGTTATTATCTGAAGCTTAAATTCAATTTTAATTTAATCTGGTTTTCGAAAGTTGTTATACAACATCGAAATATTTATGAATGATTTTTCTTTTATAATAATACATTTTTTAGTGTGCAGCCCAGTTTGTCTTTAATTTTTACATGTATACGATTTCTATTTTCAAATATTTACCATTAGAGTATTCTATATAATTTTTATTATTTATAAATTTAAATTTTATCCCACCCTTCTTAAAATTATCTCATTTCCGTCTTTGTTGCAGTCACGTTTTTATTATTGGAAATTTGAAGGTATTCGAAATCATGAGTATTCACAGTTTATTTGGTGGTTTAGACAGGCCTTAGAGTGTCCATATCATATTTTTAACGAAAATATTGTTTGCTTGAGCCTTAAAAAGAATATTAAAGATGATTGATCTAGCTGAGTTTAATGAAATTATAATGGTTATAACTACAAAGTTTGAAGCAAGTTTTAATTTCCATATGTTAAGTCCTATGATTATAAAGAATAAACATTTTGATATTTAATAATTTCTTAGATAAGAAATTAAGATAAACTGATAAGAAATTAAAATTAAACTAGAATTAAGCAATATAATTTTATTACATTTTTTTAAAATATTTATTAGTTTTGCAGAAAAAAAATTATTTCTGTATATATTTTTGTCTTAAAATTAACTACTAAAAAATTGAGTATTTGGAATCGCAAATTTTAATTTTAGTGATTTATATATCTCAAACAAATTTCCGGGGTCTGTCTTGTTTGAATTTTAGTATATATCCAAAAGTGAAAATTACTTTTAATCCAATATTCTCAACTTTATTACAAAAATTTATAAAGTTATATTTTTTATATTAGTAGTTTGAAATTTTTTTTTTTTTGAAATATTTACATTGGAAATTAACGTAATGTTGTAATGCAATAAAAAAATACTAATTTACTCTAACGGAACTAAAAAAAATTAATGGAACCGAGTCTCTAATGTTTTATTTTTCCTTATGCTACTTTGATTGTTGTATAAAATATGAAGACGACATTGAAAGTTCCTGAATGTTATTGTTTAGCTTCACCTCTTCTTTAGTTATAAAAAAAAGAAGGATATTAATACGGACACATCCGTTAAATCATATTTGAAAATGGTTCCACAAATCTTGAGTTTCATAATTGCGAACAATAAATTCTTGGTGAAGTATGAATAATGAAAACTAGATTTACATACAAAATTCAAGGTCAAATTAGCTGATATTTTTACCATGCACCAAAAAATTTGATTTTGATATGATAAATAATAGTTACTAACCAAAGGAATTCTCGGCTTGAAGCTTCAATACAGTTTTAATATTAATTAACATGTTTGAACTGCTTGAAATATTTTGAGCGCTAAATTCAACAGAATTATTTTGTAGTTTTTTATGTTTATTATATTTTTTATATATGTTTTATAAGAAGTATAAATTTTTAGTAATCTAATTTTAAACTTTTTTTTATTTTAATATGACATCAAAAAGATTTTGCATTTGGTATTTTGAAATTTTTTTTGGTTTTCTATATGTATAATAAAACTTTTACAAGTCTTCTCCAATAAGAATGTCAAAATTATAAATAATAATTTATTTGTTAATTTTAATGCTAATTATTTTTAATTCACTATATCTATTATAATTTTCTCTCTTTTACAAGTTAAAAAAAAATTAAATCTAGACATATCTCATCAAAAAAAAAATTAAAGTAAACCTTTTTTTAAGAAATTTTATCTATATGTTGAAAGTAGAATCCAAGTTCTATTCAAGATTTAATAAAAATAATATATTTTTATATTACATATTTATCTGATTTAAACACATCCAGTATTATAATTTGAACTTTTTGACTAATTACAAATCAAGGTATAATAATTGTAAAGATAGATGTTCATTTATTGTTCATTTTCATATTTTTAAAATTTGTTAAAAAAAAGTCTGTATGAAAAGAAGGAACTATTTTTAAAATATTATGATTTAAAAATAAAACAAAAATAAATCACTTAAACATGCCTATAATATACACCTTATAAAAATATAAACTTTGATAATTAATAATATTAAAAATAAAATTTTAATTTTACAATTATAAAATAATTGAAATGTAAAAATAATATAACCAAGTATTTCGAAAATTGAAAACATAGAAAAAATAAAAAACTATTTATGAAAAATAAACATCTTATTCGTGCAATTTATGCCACTCTGCAATTTGTCTTCGAGGTAAATTGCACAACTCATTCCAATGGTTCAATGCCGTTCCACTGCATTTTGGGCCACCCAGTTCTAGTCTTCCAATCACCTGAAAAAAAAATTGCGATTTGAAATTGAACTAAAATACTTATTAACTGTAAATTATATTCTTCCTTTACTTCATTTTTGGTAACTCGATCCCAGTCTAACACCAAAAATTCTAATGATACTCCTGATAGTGAAGCTCCATTTCCCTAAAAAAAATATTTTTATTAATTGGAAGCTATTAAAATATTTTTTCATCTATTTACCTCTGTCGTCGGTATATCAAATGCAAAACTTTCATTAAATACTGGGCTTAAAGTTCTTTTTTTAACATGAGTTTTCTTCTTAGCAATTCTCTGTCCATTGTATAATAAATAGATTTTAACATATGGATCAGCCAAACCGGTGACATCCATTCTTGGCAAGTTTCGTGCTTTTAATAGAACAACTGTTAATCGTGCTGCAGCTGGTTGCCAACATAAAGATAGTAAAAGATCACCACGACCTTGAGTTTTAATTTTTAAACTGCGTGGCTGAATTTCTTTGCTTAATGCAATTTGCTGATTTTCAATTTGACTGATATCAACGGTATTCAATGGGCAAACCACTTCACCAATAACATCATCACGTGAATATCGATCAAAACTCAACACAACAAAATGAAGTGACATTGAACCCAAATCCTGTAAATCCAAACCGTAGAATGTGAAGTCTTCATCATATACAGGATTACGAGTGTTTCGGACAACTCTGAAAAAACAAAAAAAAATGTATGTATAGGTAAATATGCGCATCTCATACATAAGCATTTAAAACAATAACTAAGCCTATGTTATGATATGTATAATAGTTCTGCTGCTAGTTTGTTTTGAAGCATAATAATTATTATAGTTTTGAAATTTATAGTTGGAGATCCTTGGTGTAAATTTCGACGTCGACGTAGAATTGTCGTGATTTCTTAATTAAAAATCCACCGGCCGTGTATAAAACATTCAAATTATAATTCATTCTATTTCAATATTTATAATTTAATGTTCGATTATTATACTTTGAAATATCTAAAATATTTTAAAGTGATGCCTTAATTAATTATAAAAAATAATATCTTGTAAAATTTCAACATATCAGGCATATAATTAAATTTAACAATATTAACTGGATTTCATTCGAGCTTGTCATACTAAAATAATGTCGCTGTGATAAAGTAACGACATATAAAACTCATATTCTTATATTTTGAGATCTTTCATTTTTAATATTGAAACGACTCTTTAATCAATTATTTTTTGTGATAAATCTAGCCGTTTGTGAGCTATATAAGTAAAACATTTAATGAAGAATAAGGGCCGTAAAAAATTATGGTTATGGTTATTACAAATAAAAGGTTAAGAACCATTGCTCTGGATTGTTCTAAAAGTTCAAAACATTCCATTATAGATATTGTATTAATACTTTATATATATAATACGTACATTGTGAAATATTTGGAATTTAAACGATATTGGATTTTTTTTTTTAGTTGGAGAACGTATTAAAAATATATTCTGAGATTAAAACCCAAATAATCCTTATCTTAAAGAAGATTTTTAATTTTATCAAATTTTGATAGACTAAAGTGAATGTATTTGAAGCATGTCTGGAAAAATATTTTATTAAAAAATGAGAATTTTTAATGTAAATGCACTTAAAAATATAACATAAAGCTTGAAGATTTCACAATAAAAAATCACATTAATATACATAATATATACATAACATAATATTCTTTTAAAACAGAGGGAATGAAGGATTTAATGAATGGCATTTTTCATATAACAAAAAGTCTAGGATTTTAAATGAAGAAAAACCTTTTATTGGAAATAAATCTACACACTTTATTCGTTTTATTGAAAAAACATGCACGTTGTTCATTTCATTATGTATATATGTGTTTTATATAAATATATATATATAAATACATACATAAGTTAAAAAAATAATAATAGGATTAAAAACTATGAGATTTATTTATTTAAATGAAAGTTTGCCAATAATTCAAATCTAATTTTAAAAGAATCTTTCATTAAACGCGATGCAAATTGACATAAACAAAATGTTTGAATGAGAGAATGATCAGATACTTTATATTTTCAACAATGTTTCATTTATATGACCACCACGGCTTCGTTTGACAAAGTCAATATTCGAATTAAATGAATAAATAACTATAATGCACATATTTATTGTTCATGAAAAAAATATTTCACATTTAGAGGAAGTACCACTGCAACTGTTTTCGAATATATCTCAGTTGTTGTTTGTCAATTTTTTTTCACCAAAGATACATATAGAAGCTTTGGTCTTTCTCCTTTACAAAAATTAGTTGAAAAGCCAAATATCTCATGTTATTCAATAATTATAACTTAAAATGTGGAAAAAGTCCAAAACGCCAGTTGTGCGGTTAATTTGGACCATAGCATCGGGTAAAGTGGACTAGCTTTAAATTAGAGAGTTTTGCTGGTCATTTTCAAAATACAAAATATGCGGTTAATGTGGACCAGTGTACCACAGTACCGACATTGGGTGGTTCACATTACCCGCATTGGTTATCGTCACAAAAAAAAATTGAAAAATATGAAAAACTTAGACTTAATAATACTTATTAGACTTCTTCGAATGCTGTTTGTTTTACTCTGTTCAAAAAAATATTAAATTTTAAAATTCAATAATAAATGAACTTTTAAGCCAAAAAATTGTTTTCCCTTTTTTTTACAATTTTTTTGCCAAAATCAACTATCAAACTAAAACTTTTTTATTGAATGAGTTTTTAATGAGAAATTTTTTTTCTCTTTGTTTTTTAATAATGTGCAATTTTCCACATGCTTAGATTTGTTACTTAAATTTAAATAGCTGAGAAAACGCACCGGTCCACATTAGCCGACCGGTCCACATTACCCGTAATTACCCTATATTTCAATTGATGTACCTATGTATAATTTATAATGTTCAAATTTCTTGATTTTTATTTATTTATAATTATTTTCTTTATTTAGTTTAGACATAATCGTGACATAATCTTACAACTTTTTAGTCATGAAAAAAAATCTTAAGAAAAGAATTAGTTTGTAAAAGATAAAAGTATACGTTTTCATCTTTAAATAAGGTAATTTGGAATTTTGTCGCTGGTTTGCTTTTGCTTCATTTTGCAATCTTGTCTTGTTTTTTTGCACTTGAACGATGATTTTTGACAGCTTCTATCATCGTCGCAGTTATAAAATTTAAAGTACAAAAATAATAAACATTCAATTGCCTTTCTACTAGCTCTATAGTCACACAGTTAAGATTGGGCAACGCTTCTTTAAAAAAATTCAAGAAGAAGGCCGAAGAAGTAATAATGTTTTTTTTTTCAAACTTTTGCTAAAATATACAGCATGACAAGTAAGTTGGATAAAGTGTCCATCTAAAAAAGAAAAATCTAAAATTTTTTATCGAAAATATAAATTATTCTGCATTATTGAATTATTCCGTAATACGTACAATATACATAGATAATGTTTCAGGTTTTTGGTTTTGAATAAAAAAATCCTTTTTAAATTTCAGCGGGTAAGTTAGATATTTTATATTAACATAATTTAAGTAAAAACATTTGTAAGTTTTCCTTTATTTTTAAATGGTGCCATAAACATATAAAATTGTTGCTAAATAAATATATAAACGGTGAATTGTAATTCCTTGCATTAATAATTTATATTCAAAATAATAAAAAAGAAAAAAAAAAAAGTCTTGGCAATTTAATATGTATTCAGTAAAAGGTTTATGCGACGTACATACATCAAATTGAATACGAGTACGGCAAAGTTAAAAAATATTTAAATAATATTCATGTGGGCTTCAGATTTTTATGTTTTCTTATATATTTTTAAAGATGAAAAATAATTTTGGCATTACATTTGTTTTCCATCCATATTAAGCTTTATTGAAATAAATTAGAAGAAAAATATATTTTAAAAAATTCTTAGTGTAATAATATTTAAAATATTTTCTTGATTTTTTTATATTTTATTTTCAACTGACTAAAATTTTATCAAAAAATTCTAATAAATAATCGTATTCGTTTATTTTAAAGATATCCTTTTATTGCGCTGCAATTAGTAATGAATTTTTATTCTACAAAATCCTGGACATAGGTAAAATTTATAATTTTAAAAACAATTTATACTGTGCGCACAACAAGTTATTAGAGAGGAAATAAAAGATAATAGTAAAAAATATAATATGAAATAAGTAGGTACATTGCATTGATATTTTGTGCATTGAATTAAAAAATATTAAATAATGTTTATTATTATTTAAAATTATTTAGTTATCATAAAAAAATTATCGTTGTTTATCTAATGCTTCGATAAAAAATTACTACCTACATGCATTTCCTGTCAAACTTTAAGATGGCCTTAGGACCATCTAATTGCAAAGTTCAACGTCACTGTCCATAAAATAATGATAATTACTTAATGATCGTAATTACAACAATTTACATTCATTTTTATCACTAAAGAAGGAGGAGCTGGGTTAAGATTGAAAAGATAAATATTTTTTTTATTTGCATATTTGCTCACAAATATTTTTTTTTCATAATTGTGGTCAAGTCTGGTGTACTTACCTATAAATTTTTCAATATTTCTACATATTTTTGAGCATTTAGAGATAGTTTCGTAATTGAATAATTTCTAGATTTCATAAACTAATCAAGTTGAATTAAATTGAGAAAATAAATCTAAAAAAATTAAATACGAGAGAGAAAACATAATTGAAAATTAAAAAAAAAAAATTGGCCATTTAATACTAGTAAAGTTAGTAAATATGAAATAAGAATTTACTGAATTCACTGACTCGAATTTAAGTTCCAATAAATCTTAAAACTAAGAATTAAAGCATTAGATAAACAACGATAATTTTTTTATAGTGGGAATATAACATTTACTTCAAAATGAAACATAGAAACAAATTTTAAATTTATTTAGAACAAAAAATTATGTACTTATATATTTTCCTTTTTTTAATATCTGTCATATTCTTTTTTGTTTTAATTAAGTTTCGAAAAAATCAAACCTCTTTCAAGGGAAATTTTCTGATAATTGAATAATTTTCCTATACACAATTAGTAGTGTTAAATAAAAAAAAATAAAAGAAATTAAAAATTTTAAAAATTTTGGTATCTGGTTTCTAATGCCACATTTATTATAATTTTTCCTTTACTGTTTTTAAATGAAATTGTTATGTGAATTTCTTTATGCCTACATTTTTTAGCGATTTTGTTTCCACAAGGGATCTAATTAATTTAAAAGCAGAAAATTTATTAAAAAAAATTTTTTTGTAATTTTGTGAGCCTTAAATTTAAGAAAAATAAAGAGAAAATGAAGGTACCCATAAGATAGTAAAAGGAATTTGGTTCAAATAAACCAAAATTGTTTCTACATTATGTTAATATTTTAAAAGTATTAAAAAAATACAGCAACTAATATTCGTAACAGTATGAATTCTTTAATTTTACGCAAATAATCTGTTCTCTTTTTTTTGTGTACATAGGCCTTATGGTAATATAACATTTCCCACCCCATCAGCAATCACAAATAATCATGTTGTGCCTAATTGAGGTTGTGTCATTTTCATTTTATTTTATTTTTTTCATAGAGAAACTATACAGAAAGGATTTTTAAAATTTACCCCACTTTACTATACGAACGAATATAATATTCTTTGATAAAAAAAACTGTATAGAAAATTATACTTATATACTTTGAAGTTTCTAAATACATAGTTAATTTTTTTGTTGTGGCTTAATTTGAATGTGTACATTGTAGTACCGTACCTTATATTACAGTGAAGCAAAAACGCATAGTTTGTCAATGTAGTCATATGGAGTTTTGGTATTTCTATAAATCGTTTGATACAAATCAAAACGTAGTTTTAAAGACTTTCAAGAGGTTTGAACATTTCACTTTTATTTAGACATTTCACTTTTATTTTTCGTTTATTTGTACCATTGCATTTTTTCTTCGTCACAACAAAAATTACTATCTTAGAGACCATCAGCCTCAAAAAGACAGTTTGCAGAAATGCTTCAACTCCCTGATAAACAAACCGATTTTAATAATTTTTACCGCTAAAAAATGTTTCTAAGCGACCCACGTATACCAAACATTCTACTGATTCATTATATTTTCAAAATAACAGAAACTAACGACTTTATGTTTACCTTTCATTTGGAAACTTTTTCTTAAAATACAACAAAAATATCAGATAAATTATTAAAATTATAGTATACTACTGTTGTTAGTTCGATTGCATCCTTCGAGTTGAATTTCTTCATATTAACTTTCCCTATATTATTTACGTTATTTCAAAACGGTGTGACGTAGTATTAAATTAATGTATAAAAGAATTACACAAAATAATGATTCTTTATGAAGTATCTACTTATATAGAGTTTAATAAGAATAATATAATAAGTGAAAATAAAGTAAAGGTAGTCTCATCACTCATTGTATAGAATAAACCTGTAGTACGTAATTAAAAATGAAAATGGTGCATATATTTATGTAGTTTATTCCTATTCTTTATTGAAAATAACTGCTGCGATTAAAAAAGTATGTATAAGCATAAAAATTTTATTATGCGGAGTAGGTATGTTTGTGTACAGTAGAGCTCTTAAATTTTTCAATTTTGCAAATTATCTTTTTATAATACTAGATTGAAATTTATTAGAATTTAATTTTGTATGTACAAAGAAAAATGAATTGCATCATCGTTATGCATACGTACACAATACACATACATCATAAGCTTCAGGGTACATAGATAAATAATTAGTATAGTGCAACAGCTTTTGTGCTTCATAAAGTTTATTGAACTGCACATACATCTTATATGTATAATTTTTTTTTGTTTTTTGTTAATTGAAAAACCATTTGGGAATTGAAATTTTTGCAAAGGAAATTCGTTTAAATGAAAAAAATAATACATACCATAACTGCTGCGAACTTTTAAACAGAAGAAAATAAACTTTGTAATAAAATTTTTAATATACCTATATTACAAAACTGATACAAGCTTTGTGAACGATGAACGTGCTTGAAGTTATTTGATTTGTAAATAATTGCTGTGATACGATGCGATGATTTAAATTTTTTTTAAATAAATTCAATTTGTACATACATTTTTTAAAGGTTCTTATTTATTTTAAGTTTGAATACAATTTTGAGTGTATTATGAAATATGGCTTAACTATTTATTTTGAGAACTTTAAATGATTCCAGGGACATTACAACACAACCTTAAGACGAAAGTCCTTATTTGGATATACATAACAATCTATTAAATTTATACTGACTGTTCAACAGAATGTTTATTGATGAAACGCATTCCATGTTTTATAAAGTGAATTACCTAAGTCTCTTACAATAAAAAAGTGAAATAATTTGTTCAAAAAGGGGCTATTTTTTATCATTTTGACTTGGATTTAAAAATAACTATAACAATTAGCACAATATTATAAATAATAAAACGTCTACTATCTTCTATAATTAAATATTATATCTTATATAATATTCTTTAGCATCTTTTTTTTAGATCATTTTGTTAATAAAATGGTGCCAAAGTGGTTTATGCACTATTAATTTTCTAAAAATTTCTTTTCTTATAAATTTTGTTTAAAGAAAATATTTTTACATAAAGAAAACATTTAAGGTATTTTTTTTTAAAATATAAATTCAGTTTTTTTTCAAAAAATATTTATGAGGATAAAAATTGTATAGTGACAGGATAAATTAACACTATACACTACATATTGTAGTTGTTTTTCCTATTATTTCAAGATTATTTGTAAGATATGTAGATCAATAACTTTTGTTGTTTACTTAATAAGTTTGTATATACTTAGTTTTAATCCACTTCAATAATAATAATAAAAAATCGATGCTTTCATTTCTTGTTAGAGCACGTTTTCTTGTAACTGAAATTTTGATTTTCCTTAAACATATATGTATATGTATAATATGATTATAAAAATAAAAATGTCTGCATTATATATTGTTACTAGCTGTACCCGCACACACGTTGTTGTGGAACATACGTTTTAAATGAAATTTATGTTGTCAGATTGATGAACAATTATAGGAGCTAGTTATTTTATAAATTTGGGAAAATATCTAAGAAGAATTAATATTTATCATTTCTACTTATTCAACACTTAAATTGTATGAAATCGAAAGATATTCTTCCCTTAAACAGGTTTCCAAACCAAACCAAATTTGTGTTTTTATCCATTTCCTCTTTTTATTAATCAAATTTGAATGAAATCGGAAGAACTTTTGCAGACCTCCGCGGGAGGGGTTTCTGGTTAGGGAGCCATTCAAATTTTAAAATAGCCTATAACGAACCCGTGACAAAGAGACGGTAAAAATTTTGAAACGATCGGTTGAGTGGTTTAGTTTTTAATATTTTGTAGTTATTAGTAATAAAGAAATTGATTTCTATATATTCGAAGAGACCTCCTAAAAAGAGGGGGCCAAATTTTTTGTTACGAAATTCGTGTGTTTAATCATTTTTATGCACCAAATCCTCCCCTAGGGTAGGAGGTCAATAAATTTTTTGTTACGAAATTTGTGTGTAATCACTTCATCTTTTTACGTACCAAATTTGAATGAAATCGGACGAACTTTTGAAGTCCGCCCCTATGGGAGGTCCCTGGGTAGGAGGTCAAAAAATTTTTGTTACGAAATTTGTGTAATCAGTTCTTTTTACATACCAAATTTTAATGAAATCGGACGAACTTTTGAAGTCCGCCCCCATGGGAGATCCCTGGGTAGGAGGTCCCTGGGTAGGAGGTCAACAAATTTTTTGTTACGAAATTTGTGTGTAATCAGTTCTTCTTTTTACATACCAAATTTGAATGAAATCGGACGAACTTTTCTAGTCCGGCCCGATGGGAGGTCCCTGGGTAGGAGGTCAATCAAATTTTAAAATAGCCTATAACGACCCCCGACCTGACAGAAAGACATGGTGTAAGTTTGAAAACGATCGGTTGAGCGGTTTAGGAGCCTATTCGGAACATACAAACAGACAAACAGACAACTTCAGTTTTATATATATAGATATAAATTTTGTTTCCGATCATTAAGAGCCCTCCATGTGAAATTCTGTTTGCTATTTCTGTTTTCTATTTTTGCAGTTTTTTTTGTTTTATTTTACAGAAAATAAACGGCCGTGAAAAATGCGACAAAAATTGTACGAAAAACACCTCTACCAGAAAATCACAAAACTATATTTGAATTTTATTTCTGTGCAGAAACAGTAATTTATCAAAAAAATAAAAAAATTCTTAGAAATAAATGAAATTAATTAAAAATTGTTTAGGAAATTAAAGAAATTCAAAATTTCACGTCACCAGCCCTGGAGAGTGGTATTTTAGCTTTATTTCTGCGTTTGAGATTTTTTATTATCTTTTACCTTTACTTCAGAATCAAGGCAAATATGTTCAAGTTTTTTAAAGGCTCATTTGGGCCAAAAACTCAAAATATAAAAAATCCGCCTCACCTACCCTGGAGCCAGTTATATACTCTCTAACATATCAAAAAATCACTTCAGTCTAGATTGTAGTAACCCTACAATCAAAGCCAAACTAAGACCAATTTTTTGCAATTTTTCACATTGAGGGCTCTTAAGTATAAAATTATAATTTGCAAAAACTTAAAATGGGAACGAATAATATTACGGTCAACAGTAAAGTCTTAAGTATACTTTTTGTAAAGTAAATTAAAAAAAAAAATCAGCAAAATAATTATCGTTAGTCGTAGTAGAATTTTCACCTTCAAGCTTACAAGACTTTTCCTTAATTTATGTGAAAATAATTTAAAAAAACTTAAACTCTTTACGCAAAAAGAATGATGATGATGATCCAATTGTTTAATAGTCCTCAATTTCAAAAGTTTGCTTAACTTTTCTAACAGTTTTTAATTTCACACACAGCTATTCTATTTTTGGTGTTTAACATTTATCTCTTATATTATACGATTACGAGTGTAATACTAATTAAAATTACTATAATAAAGATTAAAATATATACATATATTAAAAATATTTAAATTGATTTAATAATAAAATTCACAAATATTACTCAAAATAGCAAAATATTTATATAAAGATTTACTCAGATTAATATTAGACATCTTCAAGTATTTCCCATATTATTGGAACTTTCAAAAACCTGGAAATACTTCATTCAGTGCTAATATTAAAACACTTTTTCACTTTGTTATTTATTAAGTTCTTCAGGGCAAAAAAAAAAGGTATGCTTATTTCATTATTTCAGTTTCTGTTTCTGTTGATTCTTTTAACTTTTTGTGCTGAATTTGAAAAATAAAATACCTACATAATTCTTAGGCGTAGGTGTGTGTATATATGTTTTTTAACTTTTTTTTCCTTAATTTTATTCAATTTTCAAGTTGTTATTTATTTTTAATTATAAATTAAATTTTGTAGCTTTTTTATATTGCCTCTTGAGATTTTCTTAAAAAATATTTTTTTTAATTAATTTTGATACATAAGGTTCAGAATTAATAATTACTATATATAATGTCGTATTGGTAACCATCTTCACGTTGATATTATACCAATAATATCGATGAAAATTCAAGATTTATAGTACAAACTTACATGCATATAATTTTGTTTCTTTACTTTTTATTTTTATACATATATTGACATCTGTGTTGACAACTTCAAGGTTGTATCAGAGATGATAGAAAATGTAAGATATCGCATTGGATACTAAAATGACATTTTTACATTTTTTTCTTTGGAGGTATCAGAGCAAGTCCACGAACATGCTAAATACAACATCAAACAATTTGTTGAATAGGTTATTGAAAAGCCATATACATATATATAAAAGGTAGTGAGTTCGATAAATAAAAAATTTTATTTTTCTTGCTGTGCTTTAATTTTTTTTGTTTTTCTTTAGACAGAATATAAAACTTTATTATTTTCATACATTATTTAAAAAAAAATTGTATTAAACATGTTTGGCGACGTATAGGTAATGTGATACGCCAAAGCAAAAAATGTAAAAAAACAATTTTTAGTACCCAATACGACATCTCATATTTTCTGTCATCTCTGGTTATATGCATGTACTGTACATACATACAAGAATTTTATTTTACTTTGAAAAAAATTTCCTCACATATTGTATGTAGTAATGCTGTATATAATATATATTATATTATAATGTGAAAATGAATTATTTTAGTAAAATAGAAAAGGAAAAATAAAAGAAAAATCTTGATTTTTGTTGTTTGATTTTATATTTAATTTTTTTTTTGTTTTAATAAGTTTTCATAGATGCGATAAGAATAAATAATAAAAGAAAATAATTTAATCTCAAAACAAAGTTTAATTTTTTTTTCAAGGCATACACATTATACTCAATTATACTATACAATGTTTAATATAAAGATATGTGATGGTAACATTAAACAATGAATTTTCCTTTTCATTGCCGACATAATATTAAACATAGAATGAGTGCGAGTGAATATTAGATTAAATATGTACATTATAAAGCACATTGACCAGTTGAAGACAAAAGTAACAAAAATTTAAAAACAAATGAGTTCAAATTGTCAGTTTTTCCATCTTCAATAATCCCAGAAGGGTTTTGAACATTAGGTTTATTAAAAACAAAATTATGTATATTAATGTCTTGTGTAGACTAATCAATCACATCACAATCATAATCTTTAAATACAAACTATATGTGCAGTATATATATGTATATATATATATTTATTTTATTTGAAGACGTCAATGGTCAATGGTTATTAAAATCTGAACGCACAGTTGTCACTTGTCTCAGACTGCAAAATCGATGAAAACATGCATTTTTCTGTATACAAATGAAACCGAATCACATATATGCAATATTATTAAATTGTAGTAAATTGAGTCAAATCAATTTTTTTGACATACACATACTTATATATGAGCACTTAAGTATTTGCATATACAATTTTATTTCACTTAGTTGTGATAATCTTTCAAATCATTAATTTTATTTTTCTAGGTTCTGATGTTTCAACATGTTGAAATACATATTCGCTAAAGTCATAGAAACTAATACTTCCAAAAGTATTTTTTTTTTTGATAACATAAGCCCTTATTGCCGCAAATTAGTATTTCACAATATCATTTAAATAATGTTTTTTATTTATGGAGTGGATAAACTAGCATACATAGTACATTATTATATTGTTATCATTCTATTAATATAATTGGAAAAAATATATTTGATCTGATATTAAATAATTTAAAACTTTCATTGAATACTTTGACCCAATTTGTTAGCTATTGTGCATATATATATATTTTATGTTTTACCACGGACAAATATACTGTAGTATGTAGACATACGAATAAGTTCAAAATAATTAACTCCATTTCAATTTGTATAAATATTCATAACTTTTACTATGAAATGGAGTTAATCGATAGCTGTTTATATTTTTATAAAGTTGTATGAACTTATTTCGTCTGCAGTGCATTTGGCTGTGGTCTTACATTATTGCTTCTGTAAATAAGGTAATAATATATTAAGAGGTCTAACTATGTGACGATTAGGGTGTATGTATATCAGTGTATGGAAGATTTATTGCCGTAATTTAAATTTTAAATTATTTTTTACGGGAAGTACTTTAAATTAATGTCTGTATAAAATAATCATAAATTAATTCCAAATACCTTTAAAGAGATTAATTTGTTAAATTCAAGCAGGGCTGCCAGATTGAGGAATTTTTTCCCCAAACTGAGGAAATTTTTAATTTCGGGGGAAAAAAAAAAGTTAAAAAAAACGTGGGGAAAATTTGAGGAAAACGTTTTATTCTGAGGAAAATTTGAAGAAATTCAGAAATATTGTGCTAACGTTGGCAATCAATAATATTTAAAATTTCAGACTCGTAAATTTTTTTCACCCTAATGATTTTAAGAAATTTATATCATTACCATATTCTTCTACGTACGTTGAGCTCAAAATCTATTGTTGGAACTAAACTTTTTGATTTACAACATATAAGTACCGCATAAAATCTGAACACATTAAAAATTTGAGGAAATCTTGCAAAATCAAGCTGTTTTTGGGGAAAAACTGAAGTGAGTAAAACCGTTATACAATTTATTTTTTTTTCTAATTTAGGGCAGAAGAAAATTTTAGTACAGAAAAATATAAAAAAAAATTTGAGGAATTTTTTTAAAAAAGTGTCTATTTTGGGGAAATTTCTTGAAAATTTGAGGAAATTTCATTCATTCCATCTGGCAGCCCTGAATTCAAGTTTTCTTTTTCAAAATTAAATCAGTAGCATCGAGCATTTGAAAACAGAATAGTAGATTTTATTTAACCGATAAGAAAAGTTGACTTGATTCAAGAATTTCCGTATCCCAAAATTCTTAACTTTACAAATTGGGATAATTTTTTGGTAAGTATATAGTATATAGTTTGATTAATTGCATATGTACTTCTGTCGTCTAGTTTCGAAGCTGAATATTTTTATGTCACATTTCCACAACTAGCAAAAAAAACTTATCCTACACCTAGCTTGAATAAAGGTACTCCATATTATTGTAAGAAAAAAATGTTAGACATTCAAGCATCAATAAATCAATTTTTTTAAAATTCGATTTGAGTACAGAAAGAAGTATAGATACCTTACCTATATTATATTACATTATATTATATTCGTAATTCACGAATTGATAGAACAAACAAAAGGCCCTGCCATAATGTCTATGACAATAATATGTACGAAAAAACGACATATGACTATCATACAAATTCTTTATGTCGTTTTTTTTTTTGGTATACATTATGTCGTGTAGGCCTAGGCATTATGTGGTTTCAAATTTGCAAATTAATTAAGATATTTATTTAAGATAAATGTAGATTTGGTGCAACAATACAAAGTGACAAGTGGTCAATAAACTTTATGGCTTTTTCAAAACAATATAATGAAGTTAAATGATTTTTTGTTACTTTATTTAATTTGACACAATGCCTAAGCTGATTGAAACTGATAACAAATGTTTGTATTAAATTTTGCAAAAAGAGCAAAAATATTTTTTTTTTCCTTTTACAGCAAAATCCAAATCAATTGGGATGTGAAGTCAAATAATGTTCTGTCAAGTTTATTAAATTGGTATACGTGGTTCAGAAAGTGAAATAAATTCAATTGATCTTATGCGACTTGCCATTATTCAACTCCCTATGTAAATATCTCAGTTTCTTTTTAATATAATCGAATTTACAACTGCAAACTTTTAGGCTTTATTTATTTTTTCAATTCATCTATCGGATTACATCCTTCACAGATTTTCAATTTAAATCAAATAAAAAAAGATTAATATTACAGATTTAGAATAATATTATATTAATTCATATTAAAATAACAATTAATTATAGTTATTATTACAATTGACAACAATAATATACAGTAATCTAATTATACGTTGAACACTATTTGTCGAAATTCAGTCTTAAAAATATAAAGTTTACGAATGGTGTGTACGAGTATAATAAATAATATTTAAGTTTATTTCGTTAGTACTGATTACTGAATTATCACCATCAATTCACAAACATGTATGTATATGTCTATATATCGAAGTTGAAATATTGAAATAACTATTAAAATTCATTAACCAAAATAATAATAATTAGCAATTGAATATTAGTATTCAAGTGTAATTTTCCAATTTTCAAAAATATAAAAACGTTTTTGAGTTGCATTAACTCTATTTTATTTACATGCAGTTTCATAGAATAACATCCAAACGCTTTACATACATCAATATGAGATATGCAGGATAAATCAAATTTCTTTACTTTAATTTTATATTTCAGCCTATTTCAATAAAATATACATCTATATTTATCTTTTTATTTTAAGTAAGTTTTTAAATGAAATCGCATTCAAAATTCATTGTGCGGAAATGTTTTGGTACCTATTATATTTTAATTAGGGTAAAATGGATTTGACAAGTAAAATTAAAATTCACAGAATATAAGGATAAAAAGGTAAAAGAAATAAATTCATTGCATAAAACCCATTATCAATTTATATTTATTATATTTATATTTATTATAATTTTGCATAAAAAAAGGTTTTTATTTTTTTGGTAATTTTTTTTTATTAAAAAAAGGCAACTAATTTAACATTGGACAATTTTTTTTACCTCTAAATGAAATGAATGAGAGGAATTTTCACAAAAAAAAAATTTTTAAAAGCTTTTAAATTTCCATTCATAATTATTATCAAAAACATAAAATTATTTTTGTGTATTTTTTTTTATAATATTTTTTATTGGAGTTTCTGCGAAAGCGAAAGAATCTAATAATCAAAACATAACAAAACCTTTATATCTATAATTGTATATGAAATAATAATATTTTTAGGACATAAATATTTTTTTTTTATCTTTATTGGTTTGGTGCAAACAATTTTGAAATCAACGGAGAGGTAAAATTGATTGGCAGGTGTATTTTTATATTTTGCAATTGTTCAAATAAGTTAAGTTAAAATATATACATTTTTTTTCAACCGATAGTAGAGGTATTTAAGTGAATTTTGACTTAAGCAAGGCATCTATTTGATTATTTAAAATTGATTCTGAATGTTTTTTTTATACAACATTCACCTTAAATATTTGTCTTGTTAATTCTTATACTATATCAAACCTGAGAATAGTACTGTCGTAATTTCAACAATCGAATTTTTAAAATAATTACACGCAAAGGTTCCTTAATATAAATTTTATATTCATTTTATCTGAATTTGCATTTTCGTTGTATTATTCTATAAAAACTAAAAGATCAAAAATTACTATTTAATTTTAATTTTATTTTTCGCAATAAAAATTTGTGAAATGAAATTCAAATATTCGGTATCTACACTATTGCAGGTAATTAGATTTGGCCAACATTAGTTCTAGAATCTGCTTAACAAAAATAAAATTTGGTGATCAATGAAAAATGAATATTTTTTTTTTTAATAAGAAAATAAATTTGTGTTTTAATTTGTAACTTAAATTAAAGCCGAAAATTAACTTATATATGGTGCTATACAGAGAAGAAATTCAATAGCTTATTTAATTTTATTTTCATTCAAAATATTACGATGTGAAACATGAATGAACGAAAATGGAAATTTTTAAATTTTTTCGAAGCAAGAAAAAATTTGTATTTATGTCGAACAGTAAAAAAGAACATATTAATAATAATAATAATAATAATAATAATAATAATTATAATTTTAATAATAATTTCTTTTATGCGTTAAATTAGGCATTTTGAACTTGTTGAATGGCACAAATTGTTTAGTTCCCCCATTTCATGTTAAGGCTTTGATAATAATAAATAAATAAAAACATAAAACCAATTTTCAACATTTTTTTTTATTTTGACAGAGAATAAAAATGTATTTTTATGCTTTATTAAAGGAATTATCGCACTCACGCAAAAACAAAAATTTTTTTTTGGATAACTTGCTCCTAAAAATAGGTCATTTTAATAAATTTTATAACGAAGAGGGATTAATATTGTTATTGGGTGAAAAATATCTTATCATCATATCATAACATTTATGTATGAAATTTGTCACAGCACGGAAACGTGACTAATCAATCACTGAAAATGCTATAGTATAGTTAAGTTATATCTTGTAGCTTGTACGTTGTATATATGTAGTTTGTATATGCATATTTTTTTCTTTTAGATGTTCTAAGTAATCAAAATTATAGTATACAGATCTATTATACAGAACATAACGTGGAAACGAAATATATCGTAGGTAACTTTAATAAAATCATAATTTTGTTAAATTACTCTAATAATTACGAAATGGTGAATAGTTAAATTAAAAAATTATTAACTTTAATAATGTACATTTACATACTTTCTCATCTATATATAAATCTGCTGATTTTTACCAAACAAACCTTTTTGTATCTCAAAGGGCGACATTTATTGACCGGTTTTAATAATTTTTTCTCTTAAATCAAGGTATCATAACTTTGTTAGTGCCACTTTTTTATATTATTGATTAAGGTGTTTTTTACCTTCAAATCGACGATATATTTTTTTTTAAATTACAACAACAAAAATAAGATGGATCATTCAATCCATAGTCAAATAAAAATTTCGAGTGCAAGCGATTATTAGTTTAAAAAAATTTTCATACCTAGTTTTGACTTTATGCTGTTTTTCTGGCAACAATTGTAATTTAACATAGGGATCAGTTGCTGATTGTGTTTTGCCATTCATTCCAGTTGGAATGTCACCAGTTCCAGATGGCCCAGGTTTTCCAGGTAATCCACGACAACGTACAATTGAAACAACCAATGCATTCTTTTCAGTTAAATAACGTAATTTAAAAACTACGGTACCCAATTTACCGTATTCTCCATCAATGTGACTTCCATCTGGGCTTTCAAGTTCAGCAGATTTACCTAGCTCGCCACCACTTACATAAGTATGTGGCTTCATTTCATTTTCTTCGGAATATTTAATGGTATGATGTTGACCCATTGGGGATAAGTCTTGTGGCGGGTGCAATGATGATCCTAGAAAGTGTAAGTAGATTAGTTTTTCGATCAGTTAGAGACTTGAAACTTTAAACATAGGTCAGAACGGATCTACTCGCTTTCATTGTGTATCTGTTTGTTTGTTTGTCTGTTCGGTATAAATATTGAAATCGATTTTAAATTAAGTTCACGATTCGAGCTGGGAAACTATGAAAACATTGTTCAGAACTTGATATAATATTGGTAGGGAGATATAATAATTTTCTATGATTATAGGTGAAAGGAAACTTAAATTATCCTGAACCACATGTCGGTGTCATAATCTTATTACTATTTTTAAAATCGACTGCTACATTTCATACCCACAAAATTAAAAAGCAGATTATAATTATTTAGATAAAGAAAAAAATTATATATAACATTATTTTTGACCCAGCTTACAGTCACTAAAGGGGCCTACAGCCACTAAAGGGTTCACCGGCAAAAATAATGTTCGGCTATCATGTACCCGAAGAGACAGTAGTTTATTCAAATTCAAGCCCGTATTGGTGGGATCGTTTAAAAAACCATATATTCAATTGAGAAGAGTCTCCTCTACTTTTGGTTCGTAAATCTTTAAGTTTGAGTAAATTTAAAATTTTAAAACTAAGCACTTACCATTAGATCCAGGTGGTGGCTTTGGATTCGTTGGAGATGGTGATTTTTTTAAGTAATGTGGTGGTTGCCCACTTGGAGATCGAACAGCAGTCGGACGTCTTGGTGGTTGAAACGTTAATGGCGATTCATGATTTATACCTTTAAGCTTACGTTTGCGCTGACGATATCGCATGACAAACCAAGCTACAATTGCAGCACAAACACATCCCGACAGAATTCCTGCCACCAATGTGATTTCTGAAAAAAAAAAAATTTACATTTAAAATCTCTTTAAGCACTTTATTTTATATCGTCAACATTCAGTAAAAAGAATCTTGCGAAGGAATAACATTTTTAATTTCATTTTCTGGTTTATTATTTCATAAGGCAACTAAATCCTCACTGACTGTAGTAAATTAACAACGGACTATGTACTGTACATTATATAATTGTACGTACATAAATTATCTCTCATAGATATACATTTTGTTCTGCTGCCTATATCACAAACATTGAATAAAGTAGAATGTTTTTC
This sequence comes from Hybos culiciformis, assembly GCA_964007475.1. NCBI lineage: Eukaryota > Metazoa > Arthropoda > Insecta > Diptera > Hybotidae > Hybos > Hybos culiciformis. The sequence goes on along the minus strand of OZ023273.1, from coordinate 25,109,609 downwards.
ATTATAATAGCTGTAAGCCATAATATTAATAATATTACAATTGTCCTTGTTTTATTATTCGAAATGACTTAGCTTTCATAACTTGAATAATTCTTTTATTACAATTATTATTATAAGAATATAAAAAATAAATTTGTTGACATCTTATTTATATTATTTTTCACTCTATTAAAAAAAATAGCTACACAGTGTTATACCGATTACATGTTATTACAATGTTATACAAAGTTATCCAATTTCAAATTAAATCATGAACTGCTTAATATATACGTATTAATAATATATGTATTTTGTTCTAAATTTCCCAGGTTGAAAAACTTTTATTTACTATATATTTTAACAAAATTTTTAACTTATAACACAGCGTTTCTCAACCTTTTTACTTTTGCGACCTATAAAATATGAGTACAAAATAACGCGACCCTTAATCTGAAAATGGTAGAAGAAATGAAAGACACCTTTAAAATGTTTTATTTATTTTTATTTTGATGACTTATTTGTTGTTGACATTCATTTGATAATTTGTTTTTTTCCGTACGGTTTGTTTAAAGCGAATGAATTTAAAAAGCTGTTTTCTTATTGTCAATGTAAGAACAGAGCAATCTATTGGGAAATAGATGTATAGATTAATTCTTCTTACATAATCAAAATATTTTATTATTTTTGAAAAATATATGTAGCGTTTGAATAGAATTTTTCCATCAAAAAGACCCATTTAAAATCTTTCGCGACCCAAATTCGGGTCGCGGCCCTAAGGTTGAGAAACGCTGTTATAACATACATTTATGTACGGAATTCACGACACATTTAGTACGCCAATGCTAAATTTTTGAAATTTGTGCCTATTCCAAATGCGATATAGTAAGTGGGATCTTAATTACTATATATGAGGATAGTATTATGTCAATACTCTCATGATTTACCTAGTTCGCCACCACTTACGTATGTATGTGGTTCATATAAATTTCTATCGTCTAAATATAGCATTCTATTGTCTAAATATAGCATACTGAATTTTGTGTCTAGATCACTAATTAATTATGCCAAGAAAATTTTGTTTTGGAAAATCTATTTATCAAAAAATAAATTATGAGTTCTTTATATTCCACTCTGCAGTCTGCATATTTACCACTCGTAGTATCCCAATATAGTATCGCGCATCATACAAAGTCGTCGTTTGGAAAGGCGTAAATATTTGTATTAGTTAATTTAATTTTTTTTTACATAAATATGCTTTTTATAGACAATTCTTATTACATGATAGGTATATTGTATAATTATACTTTTTATTTTTATTTATAATTCGTATTTTTTATTTATAATAAGCAAGCTAGACCAGACAACGTTATAATAAAGTTATGTGTGATTGTATACGGTCTTTATTTTCATTTATTTTTCATCCACATTTAATTTTGTTTCAGAAACAAAACAAAAATTGTCGCAAAGGACAAGCTTACTTTTTTTGTTCTCAAATAAAAAAGGAAGTTGTTCGTTAATGGCTTTTTGTTTTTTATTTTTTCTTAAAATCATAAGGACTATAAGAGCAATAAATATTTTGTAGTCGAGTACTCCCCAATGTAATATAATGTAGGATGTATTATATAGTACCTACTATATAAAATTACTTAAAAACAATTTAATTTCCTTGCTCAAATAAGTTATTCCCATTTTTCCTATTCCATAGTATAATAAAATTATAAAGAAAATATTATTATTTATTTTTTTAAAAGATAATTTCATGTTTTCATGATGATAAAATTATTGTCATACTTTTTAAGTTTTAGCAATAATTGACGTTATTTAACTTCATATGAAAAAATACAGAAAGTTATATCATAAATCGTTTTGAATTTCAGTTCCCAGCTCGAATCCTCAGACGCAATCCCGGATAATTTTTGACATCGACTTATATACAGATACTAATTTTCGTCAAAATCTCTTTTAATTTTATAAAATTACCAAATTTCTATAAATTGTATATGAAAATTATTAAGACCCTTGACTGAAAGTGAACAAGATTACGCATATTTTGACATTTGACGATGTCCGCCAAGTAAAGTTTCATAATTGTGTGGGACGGACAGACACAACAAAATATAAAATCCGTTTTAATTTTTAATGGAAAACGTGCTAAAATAAATTTTCTTTATACATGTATACTTTCAGATTAATATTTTGATTTAGGTTGTTTTTGGAAATATATCTAAATGGTTTCGTTACCTTTAAGATAAAACAATATGCTTACTAACAAAAAAAAAACTGACGAATCTAGTTTGAATGATATGTGATATTTTTGCCAATCGTTTATTTTTTCATTATTTTTAATTATTATTTTTATCGTTTTATTTTTTAATATAGATTATATATTTTTTAATATAGAATATATGTATGTATAAAGGAAGTGCTACAAGTAAACACATAAAACATAAGTATAATAAAACTTTATTACATAAACACAAAAATTGAATTTCTTTTTTTCATAATTATAGGGGCGCCAATGATCTTGAAAATATAATTCTTTGCGTGTTTTCTAATAATTTTGCAATAAACATAAAATTGTTATAGAAATGAATCATTCTTATGCAATTGGAGCAAATTCTAACTAAACATTTTTAACTTATTTGGTTTCTGATAAGAAAACAAAATTAAATACATTCAAGGCCACAACATTATTTGTTATGATGTCCTTTATTCAGAATAAATAAAATAAAAAAAAATATACGGTATATGTACATTAGTTATTGAGGTAATAATTAAATTAATTTGTATACATTTTCATAAAATGAGGTTATTACAATAACAGATGATTACAATTTGAAATAATTGAATTTTGTTATAGTGATTTTAAATGTGACTTTTTGGAGAGGGATATAAACATAAAAAACTATAATATACGAATATATACCTAAATAATATTGTAATATAATATAGCAATAGCAGTAAATTAATGACAGTATTCTTTTTAAATTTTAAATTATTTATATGTAAATAATTGTTGAGCTTTTATTCAGGTAAGCATACCTGCAGTAACGAATCTAGAACACAAAAAGATAAAATGTATTTCAATTTGCGGCTAAATCATTTCGCTTCTCTTTACGGCTTAGACAATTATTTTTAAAACGTTTTTATTAGTTCACTTTGTTGTCCGGTGCTAATTTTGTAATCAATTTTTCAGGCACTTCTAGATGAGATAGAGGCTTGAAAATTGGAGCATAGGTCAGAAATGGATGACAATACAACATAATGTAAAAAATTTTGTGGTTCTACAGTTCCATCCATGGTTCCACAGATTCCGCAATCACGTCGCTGGACCGATTTGGCAGAAATTTTGAAATTTTAAGTACCATTGTGATCCTAGATGGTTATGGAATATTAGAAATTTTGATCCGAGGCCCCGACGGGGGGGCTACCTTAGAAGCCGGTTTGGAATTTACGTATATTCCGATAAAATCTTATAGCGCTGGATCGAAATACCTGGATTAACGACTGGATATCGCAGGACCCTCATATGAGGTCCCAAGACTCTAGGGAGGGGGCTAAAAAGCAAATTCAGAAATTTAGGATTTCATAGCTTTAGCATACGTAAAATAGATATAAAAATTTTATATTTTTATTTATGGCTTAATTCGATTCAAATAAGATTAAAAAAGAAAAAATAAATAAATAAATAAAAAAAAAATTTTTTAAAATAACGTTTTTATAACGGAATAAAATAACTAAAAAGTAAAAAATTTAATCAGATAATAATTGATAACCTCATACCGATTTCCCTGAAAATTAATTCTCACGAAAAACGTGGGGCGCCTAAAATTAAACATTTTTATCAATATCGTTTATCACACGCGCCCCACGTTTTAATTTTCAGGGAAATCGGTATGAGGTTATCAATTATTATCTGATTAAATTTTTTACTTTTTAGTTATTTTATTCCGTTATAAAAACGTTATTTTAAAAATTTTTTTTTTTATTTATTTATTTATTTTTTTTACTTTGATTTCTTACAATCTTTTATTATGTTTTTAATAGATTTGTTGTTCTATTACTTAATTTTAAAAAACAAGCTACTTTCATTTATATCTTTTTTAATTAGTCCTTCTCCCTTGTTGTTAATAATAAATGTTTAAAATTTTATAGCACTGTCAAAAAAATTATGCGAATAATGTACATCAGGGATTTTTTCGTTGCATAATGTATGTACATATCCTGAATTAGTACAAACGTTGTAAATGTAATAATAATTCTTAACATACATAATAATTTTCCCACAAAAAAAATTACCTTTCCAACAAGGTATAACACTATATACAGTGAAACCTGTCTAAGACGGAAACTGTATAAGACGGAAACCTGTATAAGACGGAACTTTTTTTTTTTTGATTTTTGATTTTTCCTTTCAAATCAACCCGTGTAAGAGGGAAAACTGCCTAAGACGGAACTATTTTCCGGTCCGTTGCGGTTCCGTTTTAGGCAGGTTTCACTGTACTTTATTTTGCTAATTTATGACTTATGGGCCAAAAACAAAATCCGACCCATAACCCAGCCCTCTCCCTTAAATAATAAATGTTTCGCTCTGTCTGAGTTGTCTGCAAATTATGATCCAAAACTGCAAATATAAATCTTAAAGGCAAATCGAACTGTGAGGATGTGTTCGGTTGAATATATCAGTTCTAATTATAAAGAAATTATGAATTATGAAATGTGGAATACAATATAAAGATAGATTAAATAAATGAATATTATTAGTGAAATTTATATTAATTTAATAAATTTCTTTTCAATTTCCCATATTATTAATGGCTTAATAAATATAAAAACTCAACAGTAAACAAGGACACTGGGAAAATTATAATTGATTTGTTTTAATCCGAACATTTCATTATCACCAATTTGATTTATAGAGTTTTATGTAGATTAATATTTGCTTAAATTTTGAAACATTCGGGTCCATCGCCACAACGTTTTATCAAAATATAACTAAATTCCAAAAACGGTGTCTAAGTTATCCTCCTCGAGGTCTTGAATCAAAATTGTTAGTATCCTATAACCTTCCTGGGTTCATAGGCTAATTAATTTCCAAGAATCGGTTCAGTAGTTTTGGAGATTAGTAAGAACAAAAAAAAAAATTCTTTATTAATAATATAAAGATACAGATATATATAGATCTTAATATTCTTAATACATACAAATATTATGTTTAAAAATAAATGCGAAAATTCTTATACGAAACTTCTGTACCTACTGGTTTTGAATTTTTAAAAAATCTTATAGAAATTTGTCTAACACAAACTTAATTTGCTTTTAATTCAAGGATATGCAACATTATAAATTTATTTTCAATACAAATTTAATGTATAATTATATCTAATTAACCTAAATTTTTCACTTGAAGCTTTTTTTCAAATTTTTAAAGTGTAAATTTATGTAAAAAATATATATACGTTTTTTATGTTTCAGTTCCATCAAAATTATTAAAGTTTTTTTTATAAAAAAAAAATCATTTATTCAAGCGTTAGGTATGTATAATAAAAGTTTATTTAAAACAATAAATAATTTGTTGTAATAAATATGTATTTTGATATCTTTGAAAAAAATAAAAATATATTATGTTATTAAAACATAATTTTTGAACTGTTTTTTTTTTTTTTTTTACTCTTTCAAGAATATTTTTGACATTTCCTTCTTTCATCGCACCGATGAGATTAAAAATCATAAAATTATCTATATATATAAATTGTTTTTAAAATTAAATAGTGAAAGCTTTTGGAAAATAATAATATGTAAATAATAAATGTTTCGATCTGACTGAGTTGTCTGCAAATTATGATTCAAAACTGCAAAGGCATGGATTATCAAAATTTAATATCTTTTATCAGCAAATATAAATCTTAAAGGCAAATCGAACTGTGAGGATATGTTCGGTTGAACATTTCAGTTGTAATTATAAATAAATACAAAACATATTTATGCCAAATCTCTAAAGTTATCAATGTTCAGGTAGGCACGGATTCATTCTGTTCTAATTAAGCTTTGTCCGGCACACGTGGATAGCTTCATTAAAAAGTCACTGCAAGCTCGTTTCATGTTTTAATTACATTCAAAATCATAATGAAATAAAAGCTCGACCTTATGTCACATTTCTAACCATTTTGAAACATAATAATATCAAAAATTAACCACGTATAACATATAATCTAAATATTTTCACTCACGTTTCTTAATTAATTTTAAGGTTTGAAAATTTGAGAAAATACAAAATGATGAATAACTTCTTCACGTCAGAAATCATAAATTTCATTAAAAGTAAAATCTGTGCGGGTAATCCATTTAATCATAGATTAAAAAAGCATATTATTGTGATTTTTAAATGTAGGACACGTATGAATGAAATTTATTCTAATGAACAATATAAATTTTTTAAAACCTACTGACCTTCAAATGATAAAAATATCATCCTCTTGAATTAATTTATTTACTTTATTATTAAAGCATGTTTTTTTTGTTACATCTAACTTGAATTTAATATTTTCACGTTGTTGGGGGGAAAGCAAAAAATATGTAATAGTAAATGTACATACATATTTCAATTCTATAATAGAGGTATTTTCTATTTATTTAATTTGTTTCCTCATGTTTCAAATCCACCCGTTCTCCCTAACAGCACGAGTTTGTAGAATATTTGTTCAAAATTCCGTATAGAAATTTTATAATTACATTGGTACTCACGACTAAATGTTATAGGAAATAGTTTATAACTAATACAAAAAATACTATTCTGCAAATGAACAGGTGCTTATCAACCTGGGCTGTAATTCCTTTATGAAAAAAGTAGAGCTTATACAAAAAATTGGTTTAAATTTTTCAATTTAAGAGCCCAAAATATTTGAGGTAGGGTTTGCAATCCCGTATTATATTTACAATCCCGGGATTTCGGGATCACATTATTTAAATCCCGGGATCCCGGGATTGGTACCGGGATTAGAATTGAATATTTATGAAAAATACTTACACATTATCATAGTTGAAATTACATAATAAAACTGAAAACATAAATAAAAAATCTAATCTTTGAAAACCACACTAATAAACTATCTTATTGTTCTATTATGCTCACCAAAACACTTGTTCACTCGTAAATTTTAATTGTAAACTGAATATTAAATGCGTAAAACTAAAATGCGTCTAGAACTAGTTAATTGCACAAAAAAAAATTCTACGTATTCCATAAAAAAAATTTAAATTTTCTGAGAATTAAATTCTTGGAACATTTTGTTGAGAAAAAAATAATTGAACTAAAAAAATTCTACGTATGTATTTCACAAAAAAAAATCTGCGATTAAATTCTTAGAGAATTTTGACGAGAAAAAAATTTCAAAATATAATTCAGACAAAAATTAAATCCCGGGATTAGTTATTTTAGTCACGGGATTTCGGGATTTAAAGAAACACCGGGATCCCGGGATTTCTGGATCCCGGGATCCCGGGGCTGCAAACCCTAATTTGAGGCAATGGAAATGGTGTTATGCGTACCGTAAACAATTGATTTGATATTTTCATAAAGAAATTTTAGCTCTAAAAATTTCCAATAACTACGTAAAAAGTTAAATAAATAAATTCTTAACATAAAACCTTTATACGCTTACTTTACCAACCTATCCTAATAATAGAAATCAATATCTTATGTCAATTATTGTAAATACTTACATTTATGTGAAATGAAGATAAAAAAAAAAAAAGGAAATTTTAAGATAATTTTTCTATATTTAAACATTTGAAGCAAATTCAAGAAAATGAATAATATCAATTTAGTTTTATTGGATAAGATGTTCTATATTTGTTTTTTTTTTTTTCAAGCACATAATGTTTTTATGTAATAAAAAATCTCAAACCTTTAAAAATTTCCAATTTTTATATGAGAAATTATCTTTTTTTTTGTTACATCATGTAATACGTACTTAGATACTCTATACTGAAAGAAACATGAAGAAGGTTAATCTGGAAAATTATTAAAAAATTCGAAACAATATGTCAATTTGTGTAATGTACAATTTATTCTGTATATGTACAATATCTATACGCTATATACACTTGTATATAGTGTATACACAAAGTGTATACATGAAATATGTTAATTTGGTTTCTTTTTTATTAATTTTATTGACATTTTTTGACGAATAGACATTTTTTATATTTTTTCAGTGATTTTAGTAATAATTTATAATGTATTCAATTTAAAACAAGACGTCACCAATTTCGAAAATAAATGATATCTATATAGGTAATATTTTTAATTCCTCATTCTCAATACACTTCAAGTTTAAAATAATAAATTATTTTTTTATAAGCAGATGTAACTAGGTATTCTGCTTTGATTTGTTATACAGAAACTAAATAGACTAAGAGATATCCTTGGAGAGGAAAGTATTTTAAAACGTTTTTATTAGTTCACTTTGTTGTTCGGTACAAATTTTGTAATCAATTTTTCAGGCACTTCTAGATGAGATAGATGCTTGAAAATTGGAGCATAGGTCAGAAATAGATGACAATGCAACATAATGTAAAAATTATTGTGGTTCCACGGTTCCATCCATGGTTTCACTGATTCCCAAATCTTGCCACTGTACCGATTTGGCTGAAATTATGAACTTAAGTAGCATTGGGATCCGAGATGGTTATAGAATATTAGAAATTTTGATCCGAGGCCCCGATGAGGGGGCTACCTTAGAAGCGGGTTTTTGAATTTTCGTATATTCCGATAAAATGTTATAGCGTTGGATCGAAATACCTAAAATTGAACATTTTTATCAATATCGTTTATCACACGCGCCCCACGTTCTTCGTGAGAATTAATTTTCAGGGAAATCGGTATGAGGTTGTCAATTATTATCTGATTATATTTTTTACTTTTTAGTTATTTTATTCCGTTATAAAAACGTTGTTTTTACATTTTTTTTTTTTATTTATTTATTTATTTTTTTATATAAAGTTAACATATTTTTTTTATAGAAATCTTATTTTTTATATAAGAGCCTTGAAGATACAATGTTAAATAAATTTAGATTTCTTCAAAAGTCAATGTATTTATTTATTTATTTTTTGTTACCCACGTCAACACTAACACACATTTAGAGCTTTTAAATAATTCAATATATTTTGATTTTAATTTAAATTTAACTCAAGTTGAATTGAGTTCTGTTCAAAAAAAATAATTTTTTTTCTATAATAATGTGTTATTTATTGAAGAAGAATAAGTTAAGTTCTAATACTTTTTACAAAATTAACATTTATACATTTACGACAGTAAGTATTTTTGAAATTTATTTTTTAAACTTTTTCTTCAACTTTACTAATTTTTGTTCACATAATAATTTAGCTAACATTTGAGCATAGGGAACATTGGGAAAAGATACAAAAATATTTTACAGTAATTCACGCTTTATGAAACATAAAATATACACAAACATTTTTAACAGAGTTATTATTCAGAATTCTTTTAATAATAATTATATAAATTTTTAATAGTAAAAGTTTAAAACCTTAAAAAAGTTTTTCATGTTCAGCGTATTCATAGATTTTTTTTTAAGGGGGGGGCGAAAGTTATGTAAATATTCAGTCCTTACATCAGAGTATAAATACCCTTGTTTTTTTTTAATTTTTTTGCATAAATTTTGTATTTAAATAAAAGAAAAGTTATATAATAACTAAAATGAAAATATAATGGAATAATAAAAATCAAAAGTTTATCTTTAAGTTTTCCTCCTGCACATAAAAATAGTTTTACAAAATATAACAAATTATAATCTATGTTTTATTTTCATTCATAATCCGTGAACTATATAGTAAGTATATAAGTAATTATAGTTATGGTGATTTGATAACTCAAAATTCTTAATATTAATATTAAGGAAAAATTTTAACAACTTTATTTAAGGAGCTTCATATATAAAAGTAATATTTAATTATAGTAATATTTAATCATAGATAAAAGTAATATTTAATTATTTTCAAAAAAAAACGTTGTATCAGCAAATATGTTTTATTTCGGTGCAGAAATGTACATTATAATTCTTGTACCTTTAAATTGTTTGGATATCAATTTGAAATACTTATGAATGAATTCTGAATTATTTTGGTTTATTCACTTGTTATTTACAGGAAATTATATATGTTAAGTAAGTAGAAAATCTAATTCGAAGAAATATTTGCGTTCAATTTCATTTAACGATAATATAGATTGAATATTTGGATATTAAATATACAAGAACTTTTAGTTGAAAATCAATTGTTTTTAAAAATTCATTTCGCACAACAACAACTTTCATGAAATTATCAAAAAGTTCTTTTAATAATCCCTTGACCAAAATGTATTTTCTTTAAATATATACGATAATAAAGTTTATTTTTATTGATGTTTTCTTTATATAAGAATCTGAATAGAAATTTTCCGTAAGATGAGTAAAATTTTCTTCTTTTTATTTTACTTTCCAAAGAAAAACATAAAAAAAGGCAAAGCAATAAAAAAAAAACCAAATAGATAAAGTAGATTTTCTTTCGAAATTTGTCAATATTTATTAAAGGGATTTTTTGTTGTTCATAAAAGCTTAAGAAAATAACATATTTTCATTTGGCATTGGTTAAGTTTAATTTTTGTGTTGGCGAGTTTACCTACTTACTTGTTGATTGGTGAATAATAGTAAGATATTTTCAATTAGAAGTAGAGAATAAAGAGTAAGTCGATCTAATCTAAAAATCTATTTATAAGAAACACCGTATAGCTCGTATTGAAAGACTATATTTAATTATATTAAAATATTCTTTATTATGTGAAGCTATAATCTTCTGAATAGAATCTGAATTTTAATAATAAAATTCCCTTCTATTGATACTACAAAATTTACAAATAAAATCATACTTGATATAAAATATTTAAAAAGAATATTTGATAAATGTATTTGAATATTTTCTAACAAGTAGATTCCAACAAGTATATTCTATCGCTACAACCGTATCTAAGTATAAAAAACAAACATTTTCAAACACATATTAGGGCTTTACCACAAAAAAAAAATTTAGTTCTGAAGTTATTCAATGCCTAAAATTGATAATTTTATTGAGAATAAATTTAAGTTTATAGTAAATTTAAGTTGATAATAATTTAAGTTTATTTAATAAACTATTTATGAAAACTCGTAGAACATTTTAAGATGAATAATTCATTTAAGCATCAAAATATTGTTTATCACACGCGCCCCACATTTTCCGTGATAATTTTCAGGGAAATCGGTATGAGGTTAGCAATTATTTATCTGATTAGAAATTTTACTTTTTAGTTGATTGAAAAAACATTATTTTTAATTTTTTGATTAAAGATTTTTTCTACTTATTATTTTATTCCATTATAAAAACGTGGTTTTTAAAGCTTTGTTTTTATTTATGTATTTTTCTTAAAATTAATTTATTTTTGTAAGGTATCTGGAACTTAAGTAGAATTACATTATATAACAAAAAATTAAAAAAAAAAATTAATAAATGAAATGGATGTAGCAGAAGTGTTTTCTTCTAACTAAGTATACAAAAAAAAATTGATAAAATGTCTTTCTTTATAAGAGAAAGCATTTCATTATGTGTCCACAAAATTATAGAATAAAATTTCATTAATTTAAATAAAAGCATACGTAGGTAAGGTACCTACAATATATTTTTATTTATTTATATTTATATATATAGCTTATTTGGAAAAAGTTTTGAATATTTTATAAAATGAATAATAATAATGTTGAGCAGGAGTTTGAAGCAAAAAAAATTCAAAGAAAGGAATATCTTGTCACTTTGTCAATAAAAAATTTCTTAACATTATTAGTATGTATATCAAAAATTACTAACTTTCGACCTTGAACGCTTTGAATTAAAAGCAATACTCATATCGTAGTACGTTGTTTTCAAAAAGTAAGTATACTTTTAAAGGAGTAATGAAATTAGATAGTATCAATCAGGAATAAAAAATATTAACTTATTGATTTTTATTTGTGCTCATTTCACGTAAACAAAATATCTTGATATATTTAGAAGTTACGCTTATCATTTCGATTCAATCTACTCGAAAAACTTTATTTATATTACACCGAGTAATTATAATAATCTGTTTTATTTAAAATGTGTAGTCTTAAGAAAGAATTGATTCGTAGTATTTTTTTTTACATTATGATAATTTAGAATGAATATTTATACTCTCAAGTTCTCAAGTCTCAAATATACATCAGTAATGATTTATCTACATTTTGAATAAATGGAAGGGTGATTTTAAAAAAATAATAGGGTTGTAGAATATATCACTTTCCTCATTATAATATTCTTGATATTATTTATTATTCAAAATTCACTGAAAAAGTTAGGGGTTAACAAAAATCTCACTTAAAGATATCAAGACCTTTTTACAGATATTCTGATCTGCTTATGGATAAATTACTTTACTTTGATTTTAAACTAAACATGATTATCATAGAATTTTTTACATTTACAGGTTGGTTTGTTGACCAACAACTTTTGAAAGTTCTTGTAAAGCAGTTAGAAATGATTCACTGATTCACAAAATTCGCAACTCTAACTATTATTCAGTAAAAGATAGGCATATTGTTGATATTGTTGACGAGTCTTGTAACAGCTTTATAAAATTGGGTAAAACTGAATTTTAATTTTTCTCTGTCCCTCTGACTCACTCTTCGAAGTAAAGAAGAATTACATTATTTTTTGCGATGAATAATTTAAAATTCTTAGAATTATGCACATAAGTAAGTATACATAATCTAAATGTGTACGTAATTTGAATGTAGAATAGAAAAAGAATTTTTTTTTCAATAGGTCTACTCGTCATTTACATATACCCATTCTACAATTATTTCAACCTATAGATAAAAATGCCACCCTCATTTGATTTTGAATATAATTATTTTATTTTGCAAGATTTTGATATCAAAACGTAGAGTTTTTGATTAAAAATATTTAATTTTGAATTTTTTTTTGTGTTTCAAATAATTTGAATTATTAGCACCAAGTGTTGGTTAGATCCCAAAGGGGTTAACAAGAGTGTTCTCTGTATTTGACATTAAAGTAAATTTAATATCACAGATAAGTCAGTAAAAAAAATAATATTTATACTCATTTCTATATAGATTCCATTAGTTTTTCTAATTTATTCGTTTTTCTTATAACGCCAGTAGTTTTAATGCTTTGCATGGATAATAAAAGAACAAAAATGGATTACCATAAATTTAATGAAAAAATATTTTATATATAAAATTATTGAGAAGAATGTAGACCTTAAACCAGGCGTGTCAAACTCACAATCCTATATGGGCCAAATAATTAAGAAAATATTTAGAAATTTTTTTGTTAAGTTAAGGAAAAATTAGGATTATATTCGAAATTTCATCATTCTTCTAAAATAATGAAATTATCAAAATATATAAAATAAATAATATAAATTTCTATCTCTGTAGAAATCTAGAAACTGAATTTGAGAAACCTGAAAATAGAATAATTTGTCCTACAGTTGAGAAAAATGGTGAAAAAATAGATAAATGTTCCTTTTTTGTAACTACTGTAAGAAAATTACATCAAAAAAAGAAAATCAACTTTATTTTATATTATGGAAACTTTAGAAATTTTAATTTTATGCACTTCTTCTTGTTATTTTTATCAATATTGTGTAAAGATTGTGTATCCACCTACTCATTTTCATGGAAATTTTAAGACCCAGTCAAAAAATAGGATCAAAAAGATTCTATACAATTTAAAAACAAGTTCCTAGGTATTTTCGGAATATGTATTTTTGACCAAAATAACTTTTTATTTAAAATTTTTATAAGATAAATTTAAACTTTGGTAAATTGGTTGCATTCTTCTAACAGAAATTCGTAATGGTCGTTCAGCTTAAATGACAGTAAAAAGAATAGAGCATAATTTGGCATTTAAAGATTTAAACTGTACAAATCGCGTTATAGTAGTTTAAGTTCAATTTATAGTAGTTTTAGTTTTTTTTTGTAGTTCGGCAGATATTTCTTGATATAAAAAATATTTTTATAAAAAAAACAAGAAATTTGAAAAGATGGCAAGCCTGGGGGAGAGTAGAATGAAAATAAAATTTATTTAAATTTTTTTATGCTGTAAAAATGTTTAAAAAATGTATTAAGTTATGTTTTTTAATGAAAAAAATAAATATCCATACAAGATTTATGTATATAGCTTTCATTTTGAACGAATATAAATTTATTATAATTTTATAATAAAATAAATTTATATAATATAAAAGTGACCGTAGTTTGAATGTAATAAATTGTTTAATAAATGAAATTCTATAAATGTTTGAGTTAAGTTTATTTACTTAAGTATAACATTATATTGACCTATACCTTACAAAATTAAATCTAAATTAAAACAAGTTTGAATTCATACTAATAATCTTTGTTTTCGCATCGAGTAGTTCCACTATTGATAATGTATTCTTTAGAAAATTATAATATTCAAAAATGTATGAAATCAAAAGTTGTGGTTAAAATTAAATCTTATATTTTATAATTTTAAATGGAGCTTATAGTATTAAATGTAGTTTATAGTGCAATTACCGTACAAAACTATTAGTCAGGGTATTTTTTTAAATGAATTTTTTTATGTAATTATATTTTCAGAATCTTATGTAAATAACCACAATATATTGTTGTTTGACAATTATATATATATTTTTTTCCATCAGAACTCTACAATCCATAATTTACCCTATTATTATGTCGAAAATGATTGAATAATATTTACAAATAATGAATAAATTTTGATAATTTGTTCAAATCGATATGTAAATATTTTATTATTATTATTTTATCAAAATTATATTATTTTTATATTATTATTATTATTTGATTATTCAATAAAATAAAAAAAAATATCGAATAATAATTTTATGCTTTTATGAAATATGTTCCCTGTAGATTTATTTTTATATAAATAATTTTCGTTTTTTTTTTTTGTTTACGGTAGAAAACTCAAAGAAAAAGTAAATTTTATAAAAGTAAAACATTTTTATAACATAAATATTAATTTTATTTACCAAAAAAAAGTTTATGTAATATTATTTATCTACATTTCTAAATGTAAATGCAAAATAAATTGTTTATACGCCTGAAAATATGTTATAAAGAAAATTACAACATTGTTATGTATACTTTTCTCCCCATTAACATCGTTTTTATATTGAATCCGCACAATTTTTATCTGGTATGTGTATACAATAAAATTAAATCTAGTAAAAGAAAAAAAAAAGGTTTAAATAAATGAATGAAAATAAGGGTAATAAATTTGTACTGCGTTTTTTTTCCAATTAAACTTAAACAACTTTTTTGTTTCTATGATAATTTTTTGGCGGTAATTTTACTTAAACAATTTTTAATAAATGTAATTTACACAAATATTTCAATAAAATATATAAGCTTATTTAAAATATTTATTACTATATTCGTTTAAGTAAATGAAATTGTGAAAAAAACAAAGAAATGAATTTGAATTTGGAAAATGCTGATCTTGACAGGCAACCTAGGTTTATGTTATAAATGTATTGTAAAATTAAACCGAAATCTACTTAAATGTATAAGAATTAAAAAATAATTATTATTATTTTTATTAGGTATTATCATTAATCTTATTTAGAAAAGATGACATATACTTATAGAGTTAATGTTGTTGTCGTGTAGTTGGATACCTACGATAACAAACAAACGTGATAGGAACGTTCTATTTTCTTTACAACATCCATATCAATCCAAAAACCACATTATTTAACATTCAAATATTAAAAAGCTTGTCAACGTTCTTGTGTTGAATAAATAATTTTAATGCATAGGGGATCGTTATGTTGTATTTAGTGCTATAGAATTTAAATCACTAAATAGAGTATTATATGCGTCTATACACATGCAATCATTTAGATGCATCTGCGTAAATAATGAAAAAATTTAGATGCATCAGCGTATATAATGAAAAAATTTAGATGCATCAGCGTAAATAATGAAATCATTTAGATGTTTCGTATTGAATATTACGTAATACCATTGAGTAATAATATTTATAAGAGGGACAGAATTCATACAAGTAAATTTTTTTCAAAAATTATGACAATATTTTGAATGTATTGAGTAAAATGTTTTAACTCAAATGTGTTTATTCTTAATTTTATTATTTTTATTATTGTATTAAGAATAAACACATTTGAGTATGAAATTTTTATTCAATACGTTGAAAATATTGTCATATTTTTTGAGTAATTTGAAAAAAAAATTCTGAAATTTACTTGTATGAATTCTGACCCTCTTATAAATATTATTACTCAATGGTAATACCTAAACAAACATAATATCTCTCACAATATTTCAATACAGCCAAATACAAAAAAAAAAAAAGAGAAAAAATGAGAAGAAAAAATATTCTCTCTTTGCAACTACCTCTCCCCTACGCATTAAAACAGTATATTGGATATGTAAACAAAATTTGTTATACAACTCGTTCTGTATTTACACAAAAATACATTGAAGCTTGTCAATTTATATCACTCGACCTTCGGTCTCGTGATATAAGTATTGACTCGTGTCAATGTATTTTTGTGTATACAGAACCCTTAATTAATAACAAATTTAGTTTACATATTCAATAATCTACTATAACATACTAGTATATAATTATATATTTTGTGGATGGTTGGTTACTTCAGAGCTAATAATAATTAAAATTTTAAATAATTCCACTATAAGTGTGAAAATTTTTAATAATTTTTTTTTACAAATAAAGATACAATATTTTGTGCACTGTTTCGTGAAGGATTTTAACACTAATTAATTTTAATAGTCTTTCCAGTATTACGCTTAAAGCAGGAAATTTCCTTATATACATAGGTATAAGAAACAATGAATAAAACAGACAGAAAGTATAGTTTTTTTTTATTAAATTATTAAGTCGCTTTTTTTTTTTGTTTTGTTATGTATTTGTATTGGAAAAAATTTTCTTATATATTCTGACATTATTAGGATAAAGGATGTCAGCATAATAAAAAAAAAGATGAAAATATATACCACTAACAACATATTTTATTCATTTTTACGATTATTCCCTCTTGAAATATATAAATGAAATAAAATAGCAATTTTCTGCTTTATTTTATTTCTATTCTTAGCAAAATAAGGTTCCAGGTCAAGTGCATTTTTTATATGTAAGTTCATAAATTTTTTTGGTTTTCTAAAATATTTATTCTTTTTTTTTGTTCCATAAAATCTTTGAATCAAATAAACTGCATTTTTTTATAAAATTACTATTCTTTGAATTAAAAATCAATTTTTGTTTATATATAATTATACATTATTTTATGAAATTATATATAAATATTACTTATAAATAATACATTTGAATAATATATATAATTATTCTTACGAATGGATAAATTGAATAACTTTATAATTTCAAAATTATATAAATTTAGGGTAAGTGTTGGTTGTGTAGAGATTTTTTTTCCATACTGCACAACTGGTCAAATTTGAGCCAGTTGTGCAACCACTTTAGCAAACATTTTGAACACTTGTGCAGAGAATTACCAATGGTGCAGAGCCGAAATTCGCGCCAAAATACCAGTTGTGCACAAACATATCAGTTGTTCAGAGTCAAAATACCAGTCGTTCACAAATATACCAGTTGTGCAGAGCCAAAATACCACTTGTGCCCGAACATACCAATTGTGCAGACATTTACATAAGTGGACCCGTGTGACACGGGCCGGGTCGGTAGTCAGAAACCAGTTGTGCAAACGAATATAGTTGTGCAGTAAAAAAAAAGTTTGCACAACTGAATTTGGGCACAAACCACTTGTGCAGAGATTTTGGCCAGTTGTGCAGAGGCATATCAGTTGTGCAACCACTTGTACAGAAAAAGAAAAGAAAGTTTATAATAACACAGCCAAGCAAAACAAAGTTTATGAATTAGAATTATAAATAAAATCAAGCGTTTATAAATATATATTTGTCTTTTTTTTTAATGGAATCAAAACTTTATTTTACAATTTATTTATTTTTTTAATAAGGCATAATATTTTTCAAAAAGACCCTTCAATATAATCAGCAGTATATTTTTTCATTTAATCCACAGATTTGAAAAACAAAAAAAAACTATAATAAATAATGCTACAGTTTTTATTATTTCCATTATTATAGTGCAGAGGTACTTAATTTTTCTGTAAAATTTTATTGAAAATGATTTTTTTTCTCAAGAGCTTTTATTCCCATTTTTTTTTCCAATAATAAAAATTTAATTTTTGTTAATGGTTTTTTTTTGTTTCGGAAATTATTGGTTTTTATAATTTTGTTTATCAAAATAATAGTTAAGCTTCTCTGTTCAATTTATATTCGATTTTATTATTAATTGGTAATCATTAATTTATAGGTTAAATTTTCAGCTGGTGAATCCATTATTTTATTTGTTATTCGTGTTATATATTTAAGGATTGTTATAAAAATTAACCAAAATTAACTAATTTTGAATAATTTTTATGGTTAATAATAAAGTATGAGATATCGCATTGTTTTAACATTCAATTAGCGAAAATATTTATATATATACATCCAATGCTCAGGCTGCACTGTATATTTATGTATATTACAAGCACAGCACCTTTGAAATCAGATTCTGGACCTTCTAAAATCTGTACACTACATTGTATAGACGTCCACACTACATATTATATACTTCTATTCGACCATGACAAAAGCATAGATTTAAACAAACAAGCTAAAAAAATTATTATTAATATCCAATTTTATATAAAAAAAAAAGAACAAAAAAAAAGATTTATATTCACAGATGCAGAAAATTTTGAAATGCATTGCAATCGTTTTATTTTTTGTACACCGTAAGGTATTCTTTTTTACACAAATTTTTGAAAAAAAAAAATAAAAATGTCGCTAGGTAAAAATGTAATTTCATTTTGAAATTTCTCCAGAGTACAATGTGGGTAAAATCCAATAACACGGATTCAAAAAAAAAAAGAATTGTATAACAATAACGATTAGGTTTTTTATTTTATTCTTATTTTTAAATAATATTTTCATTACTTCAGGATTTAATTTTTCATTTTTCGATATTTTAAATTTTATTTTTAACATTACGTACATATACATAATCCTAAGTATCTAAGTACATAATTTTTTTTACTAAAATATCAGATTTTTATTCCAAAATAAATTGAAAATAAAGGGAGTTATTTAAAGTATTGTGTACTTCTATATTCTATTTATAATACATTACATACATATTCATTAATCACCAAAATGAAAATTACATTATTCACATTTTACTATATTTTTAATTAATTTATAATTTTTATACCCACAATCAAAATATAAAACCAAAGTTTCTATAATTAAATACAAACGAAACTTTACTGAATTTTCAGTAAGCCCTATTTGTAGTCATTTTTAAATATAAAATAAATCCTATTTTAAAATGTATGTATAATATGAATAGGTAACTAGTTTATAATAAAAATTTTATTTTAGAATTGTGGGCAAAAGGCTTTGGTGGGAACATGCCAAGAATAAATTACAAATAAAATAAAAATATTATAATATGCTGGTCATTTTTAAAAAATCAATATTTTATTATTGCTTTATTAAAATTAAGAGAAACGTTCCCGTTTTAGCTTTCATCATATCCAAATTTAATGCATTTTATTTGAATAACATAATTCTAGTAATAATTAAATAAATTTTATGTCAAATGCTTATGAAAAAAAAAAAAAATATATATTGTAAATGTATTTGTTAATCAGATAGATATAATATTCTTTTAAACATAAAAATATAAAGCAAAAATGTTGAAACCCTAAAAATATACATTTATATTAGGTATATAAAATATATATATTTTCTATTTACATACTTATTCATTATTATACACAAAATAAATTTAATTTCATGGTTAATTTCATATAATAAATCAATGTTCCTAATTATTGAATAATTTTTTTTATACATATACTTATGAGTAAAATATTCTATCAAGCATAATATTATCCCAAATGTAATTCTGATAAATCTAATTTAAATATAATTTGACAGATGATAATCAGAAAAATAGAAAACGTTAAAAATAAAAACATTAGACTCAATTGATAAAAAGTTTCACGTGTATAATGTGTGTTTATTCTACAAATATTTAAAAATAGAGATATATAGACCAGTTTCACATAGGATTTAATTAAAATCGTTCTAGTACATTTCTATTTTTTTTCCTGGTGACCTAATCGTTTTTCCGTCCGACCTAATCGAAAGTATACCACAAACTACGTCTAATCCCATTTTTAGTTTCCTGTAACTCACTTTGGTTCCCGAGCTAGAGGCATTCAAAGTCATATTTTGGGGCACCATTTCCCATCTTAATACAGAACTGATTTAAGCGGTCTTGGTTTCAAATGAAAGAGTTCGACAAAACCGAATGACATTAGAAAGAGTTCGACAAAACTGAATGACAAATAGAAATGTACTAGAACGATTTTACTTAAATCCTATGTGAAACTTGTCTATATATGATGTGGTAGATTTACACTATGTTTTATGTTTGCAATCCTAACTTTAATAAAAGAATCCAAAAAGAAAAACAAATTTAAAAAAACCCCACATACCACATTCGTTTATTGGTCATAATAATTTGATTTAGTGAAAAATTCAGTTCTAAAAATAAAAAATTCTTTTTTCACTACTACACACAAAATTATTAAAAAAATACATTTAAAAAAGCGTTGGTGTTTTGGCTTTTTATAATAAAAATACAAAAAAATTTGTTATTTTAATATGAAATTTATTTTTTTTTTTTAAATAATAAAAAAGGAAAATATGGTGATCCTAAAAATTTGTTAAAAATAAAAATTTTTAAAATTTGTTCCTTAAATTCCTTTGTGGGCTTTTAAATTTTTATTTCATTTTTTTTTTACTTTTATTCAAAAAAAAAAGGAAAAACAACGATAATGGTATATAAGAACAACAACCTTTTTATGAAAGAAAATATCTATTTCCATAAAAATTTGAAAATTTTTTTTTTAAATAAAATAAAAAATATATTAACACGAAATAATAATCCTGTTTTAGTTCCATATAAAAGTATTTTAATGTTAAATGAATTCGTATTCTCCAAATACTTAGAAGTTCATACTTTTTTAGATATCCAAAAAAAATAAGTAATAATCTGAATGGGGATCACTGAAGTGTTAAGAAATAACATTTTTATAGGTATTAAGCTTTTAAAAAGTTAATAAATTTTAGAACATATCTCAGTTGTTTCTTAAGCACCAGCATATAGCTTAAATGCGATTATTAAGATTTCTCTTAGTCGTAGTTCTTGTGTACACTTCAAAAGTTAAGAACTTGAACTATACAAAAATTTGAACGAACAATTTGAAAATATATCCAAGTACTGTGTATAGAGTTAGAAATTGTTATTAACACACATAAGGTTAATAAAAAAAAATTTAGCTTTCAATGAACATAAAAAATATTCCAATTTTTATTCAAATTAAATTTCCAAGATTATGTTTTATTAAAATAAATTTTATGTAATATTTTTTTTACATGAAAATTCAATCTAATCATTGTTATATGTTATAGAAAATTGAAATGGGTTTAAAATTGACTTCATACAAAAGTATAGTTTTAAAATGAAATTTTTATTCTTCTTTTCAGTTACAATTTTTATGGTGAAGGTAAACATCAAATTATTATTTAAGTTTAGAATAACAAAAACAAAATCATCGAACCGCATAAATTTTATGAATATGTACCTAAATTATTGTGTGTATATATATTATGTTTTGTTAAAAACCTAATCTCATCAGCAACATATGGGAAGAAAACAACAGTAAACTCTTTAAATTTAACGTTTTTTTTTTAAATAACTTCTTCTTGTCTTGATTACGTTTTTACAGATTTCTCTGTCTCTAAATTATGCGACTAAATATATATCATCGGACCCTAATATCGTAAGTTAAATAAATATAGTTTGAATTCTAGCTTTGTAAATCGAATTTTCAACCACATACAGAATGGATATTACCAGGTGCTGTTCAATATAGAAATAGTAAATTTAGGTTTCTTGCATCAGAGAATTGGGACCTTATTGAAGTTCCCATTGTTCACAGATTTGTCATCCCAAATGGTCCAAAAGTCGTTGACGATTAAATTATTTACATCGAAATTATTGTACGAACAATGCTTTTAGACTAAAGCATTGTTCAAATTTCGACGAGAAAATTGAGTGTGACTAACTAACATTGAAAATTATATAAATTTTTGTTGTAAGCTTCTGTTAAATAAATTAAATTGTGAGTAAATTATTACTCACAATTTAATAAAACTAATTTTTTAAAAAATATATGCGTATAACTATAAAATAAATTATAATGCGGGATGACAATTTTTGTTCAAATTGAAATATATTTAAGAATGGTATTGCAAGAATTTATCTAGAGTATCTGTTTATTTATAATAATTAATGCAAAAAAAACCAAATGGCGTTATAATGGACCAAATGGCGTTATAATTTTCCCTGTAAAATGCATTATACTTGCTTACTTTCATACTTGTCGCATTTGCTACTTTATATTTACTTGAATAATAACGATATAAAAAACAAGTTGCCCTAAAACACGATATATACAAATATAGACAAATAATTTATAGTTGAAAAAAGGATGTGACAGACTTTATGTTTTGTTAATTTTATGATAATGAATGACCTTATTTTTGTTTGTTAAATTTTCAAATATTTTAAAATATTTGGCAAAAAAATTAAACAAATATTTTTTTTGCAATTCAAATAGATATACACACATACTTACATTTTTATTTATAGAAAGAATAAATCAAGTCTTAAGACCGTCCCCAACATTTCGATTTTAAAAACTTTCTGGAAATTTTTGCATTAAAATCCTGATTTAAACTCAGTTCAAATCCACATTTGGGATATAAATATAATTTTTAAAATTTCAAAATCTAGATTATCACTTATCAATTAAAACTAAAACAAAAATTTAAATTATATAAATTTTATTTAAAACTTATTTAAACCAAGTTGAGATTTTATAACTCTAATCAAGCGATTGTTATGCGATTGGTTCAAATCAGATTATTAGATTAGTAGTTTTAGAGTTGCACGAACAGACTGATATTGGGACAGATTTATTAATATTAAAAGTTCAACGTGCCCATCAATGTTAACGAGTTTCGAGAACAAGATTTAATTTTGGTTGTTGATTTAGAATTTAAATAAAACATAGTTTTAGAAAAAAAAAAATGAGAAAAAAATGTAGGTGTTCAAAAGAAAATTTATTTTTCCCTGTAATTTTTTTTTTGGTACTACGATAGAAAATAATGATCCTAATTGTGATTCTTTGGAAGTGATGAATAACATTATTAATTTTTGTGGATTTTTTTTTCTTACCAAAACTTTATGCTTTTTCCCTTCAAGTTTTATAACAAAAAAAAAAAACAACAAAAATTTTGCAAGTACCTACTTAATACATATTTTTATTTATATTTTTATCTGTTTTTCTATTTAATTATTCTCCTATTTTTTATTCACCCATTTCAAATAAAAACGAAAAAGGTTATTCCTATGATAATAATTTCTATATGATTTCTTACCCTACACCCCATAATTTCTTTATACATATTATAATTTAATCTTATTTTCCTCTTCTTTGAAATTTTTTTTTTTTTTATTATGGCTAGAAGAGTAAGAATAAAATTTTAATGATAGGAAAATCATTATTATACATGACTGTGTACCTAGGGTACTAAAAACTTTGTAATAGTATAAGTATACCAAAAAAACAAAAAATTTTTTTTTAATCCTTTTATTCATTCAAGAGAGAAGAAATTCATAGAGTTAATTTTGAACATTAACAAAACAAGAATTCTCCTTTCAGGACAATAAAAAAAGGATTGTTTTTTTTTAACACAATTTTAATTACATTAAGTTATTAACTCTATTTAAAATTTTATAAAATAAATAAAAATAAAATAAAAGACAAATTCATTAATTAATTAATTACATTTATGTTTGTAAATTGCCTACAATTATATAGAAATTAAAAATAGAAAATATTTTGTATTACGTTGTGTATACATATAAAACAAAAAAAAATTTTAAATTCTTTAAGGTGTCAGAAAAATAATTAAAAAATTTAAAACTTCGATTTAAAAGGATTAGTCCTCAGGGGCTCTTAGTCTCTCGTATTTTTAATAATAGAAAGAAACTATAAAGAAATAAAATAAAAAAACCTAAGGATATGAAAGAATCTGAAAATACGTCACAATTTTATAAGAAAATTGTTGTTGTTTTTTGTTTTCATTATTCATACTTATGTTATGTGTTTTTCATTACTTTTATAATATAGAAAATATAAAAATAAATCTATTTTTATAATACGTCTAAATAAATTAAATTTATCAACCTTAGATAATTTGGAATTAATAATAATTTATTTCAAAGATATATAAATTTATTCGTACATAATATCTTAACTATAAATTTATTTTCTTTAACTCCCACAAAACAAAATGAAAATCGTATTTCCTAGAAAATTTCATAATTGAGAAACTAAAAGAAAATAGTTTAAAGACTTTTGACATTTTTAGAACAAACGAATTTTGGTTATGGAAAAAATCTTTATACGCCTCTATTCGATTCTGCTTATTTTTTATGCAAATTTTTTATGAAAACCCCTTGTGTTGTATTTTCTTTTTCAAATCAAAATTTTATTACTCGAGCTAAAGTTCCATAATCTGCGAAAAACGAAATAATGTTATTTTCTTTGATATATTTTATTTTTCTCTCATTTTCTTCAAAATCTAATTTTGAAATATTGATTTTTTTTTTTACATTGTTTTTTTTTATAATTCTATTTTTCCAGAAATTCTATAATAATTTTCTTTACACAGAACAAAAAAAAATTGTTCATCTTTTGTATCAATAGCACAAATAAAATGAAAAATCATCGCTATATTATAACAAAACTTATTTATTTTAGAGATTGACAATGGCATAGGAATATGGAATGGGGAGAGATAAAAGTTAAAATAAAGAAAATTTCCATAAAAATAAAATAATGAGACATTTCATTAAAAAATTTTTTGGCATTACGTCTAGAATAAATTTTCTCTATTTTTGTGTTATGCTTAACAATGTGAATAATAAATTTAAGTGTGATTTAGTCTCTGTCAAGGTTTAATATTTTTTAAATTGAGAAAAAGCTAATGGTTTATTTAATAATAATAATAATAAGGCGAGAATTAACAGAATGAATGTTTAGAATTAAATATATAGGTTTTTTGAAGTTCAAAAGCTATGAAAAAATAGTTTTTCTGTGCATAAACATTAAGCTAGCAATAAAGTATAATTCTGAATCAAATTTCTAAATTTATTTTAAATTGCATAATCATAGGCAATAAGCATACTGGATTCCGGGTTTTTAATAAAAATATACCTCTGGCAAGAGTAGTAGGTACATACTTAATTAATTACTAAAGAACTCAACATTATCATATTGGATAATGGAAAGTAATTTAGAGAATTTATTATAGACATTTTTATAAAATTACATCGTTTGAGGATATATGAACAATTTGTTGGATAAAATTTTGTTTTACTAACAAAGAACTCGTTTATCTAATTGGTTAAGTATATTATTAATAAGATCTAATGCATCTGATTTGTAACTTCGTTTGTTGTAACTTTAATCCAATCATAATTTCTTAAATAAACATTAATTTATGACTTTGAACTAAGATGTTGAGCTTTAAAATACTTAAAATTGAACTGTCGAATCGATAAAGAATTAAAAATAGAATGCTTAAAGTATTACTGAAGAACAGTGAAATACATTTTGATCTAATTAGAAGAATTGTGTGAAAAACGTATGGAAAAAATGTAAAAATCCACATTTACATAATGTAAGAAAAATTTTAAAATATACAACGAACCAATTTATCATTTCATTTGAATTCTGAAATTTAAATATTAAAGTAACGACTAAACTACATAAACAAGGACAATAATTTTTTATTTTTTTTTAACTTTATGTGTAAAAAAGAATTAAAAAATTTCTGTAAATTATATTCACGAACACCATAACGACTTAAAAAAAGGTATTAATTTACAAAAAATATTTGGTTTTTGAATAATCAATAATGCTGAACAGGGTTGGTTTTTAATGCAAAACAAATCCTAATACAATGTTCTAGAATCCTTTTAACAAAACAAAGTACAATTTTTGTACGTCCCAATATTAGAAAATAATATGAATTTCGAATACAAAGAACAAGATTTTTAGTGAAATCATATACTCAACACTCTTGGGCTGAATCTATTCGATTATCGCCTTTTAGCTAGACAAAATCATATCAGTAATATATAATAATGAGAAATAGAGATGTCGTCAAAACAGATGAAAGAAAATTTTTGCAATTAATTTATCCTGAAATAAAAACAAAAAATTCTTCCATTTTAATTAAAATGAATATCATCACACTTTATATACTTACTGAAATCAGAAAAATATCCTTTATTTAGAATATCCTTGTTAAAATGTTCATCCATTTTATTAGTTAGCGACTTTAAATCCATTCTGCCGTTTGGTATTGAACTAAGGTACAATTGATTCTTGTACTTATCTGACCAAACAAGCTGTTTATTATCCACTTTGGCTTTAATAAATTTTTAGTTTTTATCCCGTGTCAGAAAATTTTTTATATCTATATTTTTTTTTTTTTTAATTAATTTTATAAGACGACAAAAAAAAAGAAAGAAAGAAAATGTATTTCCAAAAAGATTTTTCTTCAATAAAAATCCTTGTTTTTTTTGAGATTTTATTTTTAAAATATGTTTTTATTGCGTTTACATAAAACAAATGTTTGTAATAAAAAAAAAAAATTATTAATAATAAAAAAAAGGAAAAGCAATTATGAAGGGAAATAAAAATGAAAGAAAAGCTTCACCCAAAGCACTAACACGAAGAAAACAAAATAGATTTTTCTTGCTTTTTTTTTTTCCTCTTTTTCCTTAGGGAATACAGATAAAATTATTGTGAATTAAAAAAAAAAATTTTTTTTTTTTTTTCAAAAAATTTTCCTAAAAATTGAATAATACTATTTTCATTTTAATTCAAATTTTTCTTGTTTATTTAAATTTTTTATTTTAATAATTAAGTTTTCTTTTAAATTGCGCAATATCGAAAGAAAAATAAATTAATAATGCTGGCAAAATTTATATTGTTTTTTTTTTTCTGTAATTTTTTTTCTTTTTAATAAAAAAATTAGAAAATTACAATCTACCGTTGAAAATGTGCTTTCAATAACCACGACGAACACTTTTTGACTAACGGTAGAGAATGTCCTTATTTGTTGTATAGGAAAATATACATGTATAAAAAAAATATATATATTTTAACGAAATTTTTTTTCTGAATGAATTTGTTTTTGTGTTTAGCTTCCAAGGAGTTGTTAGTTTTATTTTGTTATAAGTAGCTGTTTTATTGTAGCTGTTTTATATGCAGTTAAAAGTCTAATGCGACTATAATTCGTTGTAAAGAACTAATACTAGCGTGTTATAAGAAACCCAATTAATATAATACATATTCAATATTAACGCATTATACAGAAACTAGAGTTTTCTTTTGTACAGTCGCAATAGATGCAGGGAAATAAAGCTTATGAGGAAGTAAAACTCTAGAGAGTTGTATCTTTCATCACAGTGTGAAATAGAAATTTCGGGCAGCGGTAACTTACTAAATAAGCCAGGTAAATTTAGATATAGAACATGACTAATTCTAGTGCACTAGAAACATTTGGAGTTACCTGTTTCAAACTAATATAATATATCCAACATATCCTAAATCCAAACCAAAAAAATATATAATCATTCATCACTATTTGCGATGTTTCAAAATTGGCTAAAATCTTTCTTAAAAATAAAATCAATAATATTATTTCCCAATTAAAGGTTATAGAAACAAAATAGAACCTAGCAAGGAATAAAAAAACAACCAAATATTTAACTTTTAATTTTATATCTTAATTTTTGTTATGGAAATTTCTAACTTATGTAGGTACATACATAACAATTTTATGTTTTCATTAGTATTAGAAGTGTAGACGTAAAAAATGTTGTGAAAAATCGATAAAAGAATTGAGTTTGCGTACATACATTTTTATTACGATTATAAATTTCCTAACATATGGTTATAAAATCCTGCCAATTTTTATTGGGGAAAATTCTAATGAAGTTAGCTATACATGTTTCTTTAACTGTCTGTTTATATATCATTAAAATTGCATTATACTTTTATATTAATTTGAAACTTTTGTAATCTAAATCTTTAGATATTTTTTAAATATTGTTTTAAATATAGTTTTTTTTTAAAACTCAGTGAAAATTAAGCTGTAAAAATGTAATTAGTTCGAATTTAGTTCGTATAGTTGTCATGAAAAATGTGAAACATAAAGATTAGATTACATTGTTGTATTTAGAAGAGCCAAGAGGCATCAATTTTTTTTAAAAACAAATCTAATACATTAAATAATTTAAGTTTGATGTTTGGTATATTTGAAAATAAAAAATTTCATACATTATTGTATTACCCACGACTTTACTCTTATGATCTTTAAAAAGAGCTTTAAAAAAAATACAGCTTTTTTCTGCACAACAATATAATTCTTTATTCAACATAATTATTATATTATGATCATGATGGCATTAAAAAAATAAAAATAAACAGAGCTTTAACCAATTCTGCAAAAGATTTGAGTTTTATTTTCTTTTTCTCTACCAAAAACAAAATTTTTTCAACATTTTTATATTTTTATTCTTGTGTTTTCTCATTTTTCCTAATAATTAGAAAAAAAAATAAAATCTACTTTAAAATTATAAAAAATAAACATTTTAAAAGGGTTCAGTTTGATCAAAGATTTTCTCAGTCTCTTCGTAGACGTGAACCGATAAACAGTTGAATTAACGTTGAATTAAAAAAAATAAGATCGCACAAAAGAAAAAAAAAATCATTAATTAAATTCTTTAAAATAATAATATTATTTCTATTAATTAAATAAATACATATTTTTTAATTGAAAAAAAAAAAAAATAATCGCAACGAAAAATTAAAATATATTTTAATCAAATTTTGGATTGATCTTTTTTTTTTTGTAAATTTACCAAACCAATTTCATATAAATAGTAGGTATTAAGTCGTGAGATTTTTTTAAGCGTTTTTGGTGCGAAAATAATGTTTATTGAAATTTTCAATTTAATTTATATGATTTAATGCAAAAAAAAATTAATGTGTGAATCTTGAAACAAAAATTAAAACAAAAATTTTCCGAAAAAGGGAATTAAAAAAGTGTTAAAAATAAGAAAAAAGAAGTAACCTTTTCAAAATAAGTTTAATTTCAATTAATTGAAAAATAGTTGAAAAAAAAAAGAAATTATAAACTTTCTCAGGTATGAAAATTAAAATTTAGAATATTTAAATAATTTTTTTTATATCCATTGCTTTTAATTGAAAAGAGTTATTACTATTATTTTTGCTCCATTTATTAAAATATTATCCATTAGCCATCATATTCTAATTCACGCAGATAACATCTTTATATTAATTCTTGGGAATCTTAAATTATAACACAAAGTCAGTTGAATCGAATCATGAAACATGAGAACAAAATATCCAATCTGTAAAAAAAATTAATTATGAAATTTCATATCTAATTTATATTTCAGTAAAGCTGTCATACTCAAATGGGGAATCCTAAAAGCATTATAAAATTTAAAAGAATTTTAGATCGTATGATTACTTGTCCAAGTTTTAAATAGATTTTTTTTCTTAATTTATTTTATCGTCTGAGTTCGCTTATTTTAGTGATTAATATAAAACCGGATTATGAATCTAGTCACACTGTGATTAAGACATGAAGACTATTATATACGTTTTGTAATTATAGAAGAAACTTAATTTCATTTTAAATATAATTTTAGAAATGATAGAAATGTAAGACCAACAATAAAAAGTATTCTTTATTAGTACATAATATGTATATCAAGAGATATTTTTAGACAAGAATAGGTGTTAGCTTTTGTATGCGGATACAAATTATTTTTAAAGGAGTATAAAATTTTTTTTTAATATGTATCAAGATAATAAAAATTTTAAAATATTTTATTTATTATAATTTTTTTTTTTATTAAAAAAATATTATCATCAAATGAATGAAAAATAAGTGATAAGAATATCATTTATTGTCTATATACGGTATTAAATATTTTTGATCTTGAATTTACATCTTTGTAGAATGAAGACATTCCCAGACAGATCCGATAAGAAAGCTAATTGCGCACGATAATGCTAATATTATGATTATAAACATTGTTATTAAAATTTTATTGAAGAGAAATCTTAGATAATAATTTTTTTTAGTTTAAAAAAAGTAATTATTTTTAAACTCAAATTTATGTTTTTTTCTTATATAAATTGTATTTTCATTCAAAACTTTCTTACAATATTTTTTTTATACGGTAGTATGTATTTATATTGTATAGAAGTACATTAAATACGCATTGTAAAGTAATTAATAATTAATTACATATTTTATATTAAATAATCATTATTTTATTTACTTAATTCAATGTTCGTGTTATTAATATTTAAAAAAACAAAAACTACATTTATTGATTTATTTTTTTTAAAACATAATAAATCAATTTGCCGAAAAACAAAATGTTTATCCGGATTTTCTATAGGAAGTATTTGTTTTTAAACTATATTTAAATCGAAAATTATTTATTGTGGGTGGAATAAATTTAGATTCACGTGTAAACTTTTCTAAACATGAACTGACATTCACGTAAAAAAGAAAAGATAAAAAAATTATTAAAATATTTAACTTTTGATTTAAATTTCGCCCAATTATTGTCGTTTATTTTTTTTATCATCTTTTTGAACAAAACTCTATCGCTGATTGCTTCAGATCAGACTTCTACAATGTGTTCTCAAAGAGTATGATTAACACATCGTTAAATTGAAATTAAGAAATTTAAAGAAAAAAATTTTATTTAGCAATCAAGTGACAATATAAATAATTAAAATATATTCTGTAAATAAAATTATTTTAGCGATTAAATTATAAAAATGAAGATGATAATAAATGTAAAATGTAATAATAACAAATTCCAAATTGTAAATATATATAGTTCAAAATACTCATAATTTTTGAGGAAAACAAATATTATTCAAAAAGCTTTCAATTTATAAACTGGTCAAAATATTATATTTTTTGTTTAAATTTTGAAATGTCATTTACACTTCTTTTTCGCCCAAGTAGGTATATTCTGAAAAAAAAAATTTAACAGAAAAGAATAAAATTTTCCTTAAAATATATTAATATGGGTTTATTGAACTTAATCTTGAAATCAATAAAAAATTGAAATTTGACAAAAAAAAATGTACATATTCACATTTATTTATTTTCTTATATTTCTTATATTTGTATATGTATTATTTATTAACATTTTTATAAAGGAAAAATAAAAGTTCTATCGAAGAAACTTTGTTTGTTTTTTTTTGTTGGAACACTAAAATATGTGATCGCAAATTTTTATTCAAGAAAATCATAAAATCGCACATTCTTTGCAAAAAAAAAATTCACATATTTTAATTCAGAAAAAAAAAAATTTAAGAAATATAACGAAAAAAAACCAAAATAAAGAACATTAACACAGAGAAAAAAAAATCCAACTAATTTAATTTAATTTTATTTATGTCTTATATTTGGATTTCTTCTTATATGGATGAGGTCAAGGTTTTGAATTGTTACAAGATAATGTGAGAATAAAAAAATATCAAGACAAAAAATAAAAATATTAGAAAAAAAATAAAATAAAAAATTCAAAAAGAATCATTAATAGTTTTTACAAATTAATCGTTTTAATTTTTTTTTAACCCTTTGCTCTTGAAAATTACAAGACATTTTACTACGGCTGCTGATAATAATGATAAAAATGTATATATTATGTAGTTGTAGTTCTAACTGTGTTAAAGGGTTTTAATGCGCATGGCTTCGGTAAGTTGTATTTACATTCGCAAATTTAGCTCGGTAAATGGTCCATTACATACATGCATCAATACACATGCAATTATAGAGGAATGTAAATTGTATTTACATTCCCCTGTGATCTAAATTGTATTTACATTGCTCTATATTGTATTTACATTCTTCATTTTGAACTGCGTAATACTATAAACAAAAATAATATCACTCACACTCACAATATTTCTCTTTTTTCCTTTTATCTCTAAAAGAAAGAAATAAAATAAATAAAATGAACGTGGAATATTTCCCAAATCCTCTTTTAGCAAAAGAAAGAGAAATTAAAGAAGAATTAACGTGGAATATTTCCCAAATCTTTTTTTATCTGTAAAAGAAAGAGAAATTAAAGAATGATTAACGTGGAATATTTCCCTCCATTTCTTTTATCTTTATTTTTTATTATAAATTATCTCTATATTCTCTCTTTGCAACTACCTCTCCCATGCACATTAAAGCAGTATACAATACATGTTAATCAAATTTGTTATACAGTTCGTTGTGTATACACACAAACCCACAAACACATAGACACTCGTCAATATTATATCACTCGACCTTCGGTCTCGTGATATAAACATGACTCGTGTCTATGTGTTTGTGTGTATACACAACTCGCAAGAATAACAAATTTTCTTAACATGTATTGTAATCTACTATTAATGAATTTAATGACGATTATAACTTTATAACCCTAAAGAACTCTCATTTCAAAATGTTTTCGAATACTAAATGTTGTGTAAATATTGTCTTTTTTTTCAGCTGAAAATGCCTTAGGTTATTAAATTATATTTTGAAAAAAAAAAGTCCAATATCAGTTTTACTATTTTCCACAAATTTTTGTAAAAATTCAAAATAAATTTTCGTAAACATTATTGTTTTTGTTTTTTTTTTCTAATGCCTTGTTTACCTATCTGAAAAAATGGTAACGTAAAAATCGATTTTCTATGTTATTATTCTATTTATATTTAAGCAAATTTACTGAAAATGAAAATATTAATTTTATCTATTTTTCGGAAAAAGAATTTTTTAAAAATATTTTCAAATAATTAAAAAAATTGAATTTATTTTTTTTTTGCTATCTGAAAAATTTCATTACTTCACAAAATTATTTTTTTGTTTCTTTTTCATTACGTTTCCTTCCTATCTGAATTTTTTTTTTCAGATACCTTCCTGACAAAATTATTTTTTTTTTTTTTTTTATTTTTTGCAGTTGATTTTTTACTTTCAGATAAAATTAGCTGTGAATAGGTTTCCGGAACATTCGTCCAAAAATTACTTTACTGTGGTAGCTATAAACAGGGCTTAATAAAGTTATTGTAAAACTTAGGCTTATAAAATTAATTTAACAACTTTGAGATTAATGGATTCAAATTTTGAGCGCATCTCAGATGAAAAAAAAAATGAAAAAAAAAACAATAATGTTAAGAAGAAAAATAACAATAAAATAAAATTCAGTGTTTTTTTTTGCCAACTTTTCTTATGCAACATTCCATTGAGAATTATTTTATAGAGATTTTTTTTGTTTTTGTTGAATTAACATAAATGTAAATTTTCTTTTTTACTAGCATTATTTACAAATCTATTATTATGATAATTTTACGATAATACCGAAACCGAAATATACATAATTATTAAACATAAATATATGTATATACAGCAAGCATCATACTAAGAGAGCAGATCAGACATTTTTTTTGTAGAATTCGGTAAAAATTTGTAGACTTACATATATAGAGCAAGAGCATATGAGTATTCGAAAGGTCTTTTACTTTAATAAATGATTGTATTTTGCACATATTAACTTTTATCGGAATATACCAGAGATTGAGTACAAAAATTGAACTCAAAAACATGAAATACTTACATACATAATGCGCAGAAAATGCTTTCTTAGAAAATATTAACTTGATTTTATTATTTATTATAAGAAGAATTTGTGTAACTTAAAACGGGCAAGTGTCTCCATAATCATTTCTTTAATACGACACTGAACTTTTTTTTTGCATGCAGACAACATAATATTATAAATATGTATTGAATTTCTTGAAAAATTGATATAACAATAAAATTCTTCATTTGCAATTCAATGAATTAATCATATAGATAGGTAAAATGAATATGTGTAGTTTTATTACAAATCAAATGTTGACTTTGCAAAATGGGCAGAAGAATAAATTTCTGTCCGAAATTAATTAAATGTATACATGGGAATAATTATTAAAGCTGCAAAACTGTTTTAATTAAGTTGTTCTATATTTATAATTTTCTTACAAATGATAGTCTTAAGAGCCCTCATTGTGAAAAATTGCAAAAAATTGGTCTTAGTTTGACTTTGATTGTAGCGTTACTACAATCTAAGACTGAAGTGATTTTTTGATATGTTAGGGAGTATATTACTGGCTCCAGGGTAGGTGAGGCGGATTTTTTAAATTTTGAGTTTTTTGGCCCAAACGAGCCTTTAAAAAATTTGAACACATTTGCTTGGATTCTGAAGTAAAGGAAAAAGATAATAAAAAATCTCAAACGCAGAAATAAAGCTAAAATACCACTCTCCAGGGCTGGTGACGTGAAATTTTGAATTTCTTTAATTTCCTAAACAATTTTTAATTAATTTCATTTATTTCTAAGAATTTTTTAATTTTTTTGATAAATTACAGTTTCTGCACAGAAATCAAATTCAAATATAGTTTTGTGATTTTCTGGTAGAGGTGTTTTTCGTACAATTTTTGTCGCATTTTTCACGGCCGTTTTTTTCTGTAAAATAAAACAAAAAAAAACTGCAAAAATAGAAAACAGAAATAGAAAACAGAATTTCAAGTGGAGGGCTCTTAAAACATCTGTTTAAAACATCTGTTCTGTTCTGAATCAGGTCGCCTTAAAAAAATAATTTTTGGGGGTTTCAATACAACAGTGTATGTTCACTTAAATAAATTTTTTTCTTTCCAGTCATCCAGTCTAACTTATTGGCTTTTGTCATTCACTGCATATCAAGTAAATTAAATTATGTTATATACACATAACACATTAAGATTGAATATTATGAATTAACATTATGTTGATGTCGAGATACTGACAGAATTTCCATACGTATTAGTATTCGTATTCCATTTCTAACTCTTAAATATATAGCCTAAAGTGAAACTATATTATAATTACATTATATTGAGATCTTATTAAAATGGTTTTAACTACAAAAATATACTAAATAATATACAGACTGTTAATAGAACCACCGTAGGCCATTATTGTTTTAAAATTTAAATAAAAATTTTAATTAATTCTAATTCTGCATGCAATTTAATTTCGGCGCTAAAATTGCAACCGAAATAAATTTATGTATGAAATTAAAATCTCATATACAATTTGATTTTTAATAAGGTTTTAGCTCTTAGGTATACGTATATTATTTACATTACTCAATATACACAATTACACATATGTATAAACTTATTTTTATTTTGTGTCATAAACAAGACTGTTTATTATTTGTTCTGGTACCTATGTTGAAGTCGAAATTGAAAAAAAAATCCAAACCCACCCGAAAGAAAAATCATAAAAAAGATGAGAAAAAATTGTATTTCGGTAATTTTATTTTTCTAAAATAATGCTTTTGGATTTTTTTCCTACAATGAGAAATTCAATTTAATTTGAAAATAAAATGCTAATTTTTATTCAAAAAAACTTTTTTTATAATAAATTGATATAAATTAAGTTTAAAATGAAAGAAAATTTAAACTGCAAAATTAATTTTTTTGTTTAATTGAAATTTTCTGACAATTACTATATTCATATGCATTATAAGTTTTACGTAAAATGACGATTTTCTTAAGACTCAACCAAGTCTTGACTGCAAAAAATTAACTTTTTCTTGCTAAATCTACAATAATAGTAACAATAGTAAGTATAATATAATGATTATATTAAACATCATCTTATTCCTTTCAGGAAACCTATAACTTAAATAACTTTGAACAATAATTGATTTTCTA
Organism: Hybos culiciformis; assembly: GCA_964007475.1. Lineage (NCBI taxonomy): Eukaryota > Metazoa > Arthropoda > Insecta > Diptera > Hybotidae > Hybos > Hybos culiciformis. Next base: position 25,073,416 of record OZ023273.1, on the reverse strand, counting down.
TAAATTATTATTTTGATAAATTTTTATTTGCTGTTAGGAATTTACAATAAAAAGAAAATACTTTTAAAACATAATTGAATTATAATGTCAGACTTAATTAGATTTTTTTTAATTGCTAACATTTTTATAATTATTTAATAACATAATAAAGGCAATAGACTTATTAATAAGTATGTTGATAAAAAATTAAAAAAATTTATGGAACAGTTAATTAAATTAGTTTTAGATATTAAGATGATATGAAATAATGAACATATTAATACATAATCTTAATTCCAATTCTGTTTATTATTTCATAAATGGTAGTACATACATATATAATCATTTAAAGATTTTCATATATAAGTTTTTACTTTCATTTTCTTCTTCATTTCATCTTTTTATGGTCAAATTTTTTTATATTGAAAACTAATGTTTTTACACGGCGGTTTTTAATATTTTTTCTAATATTTTGCAGTTTTTACTAACAATTTTTTATTAATATTTTTGTTATTAATGTTTTTTATAGATAGGTGGCCGTATGGGGTAGATACATGAAGAAAAAGTTCTTAGACATATTTGCCAGTGTTGTTGTTGAAATTGGTTCTTTAAATTTAAAAAAAATCAAATCAAAAATGATTTGAAAAAGTAAATTTTTGATCAGTGAATTGTAATTGCATGCATAGTATTCCAATTCATACGTAGATAAATATGGAAAATAATATGCATGTCAGCCAGGAAAAAGTGTAAATTAGATTTTTTTCTTCTAAATGTTCTTGAGTAAAGCTAACAATTAGTTAAGTTAGATTGATTACATTTTTTAATATATTTTTATTAAGTTTAACAAATCAACATTACTAGTACAAAATGTACAAATTAATACTCTATTATTTGGGACTATACTATCAATGTTTAGGTTTTATATATGATATTTAAATTTGATATTTATGAAAAAAAAAATCTTATGACTATAAACGATAGAATTTAGTAGAGCTTGTAATAAACTATCACTTATTATTACAATATTATATTCTAACTAACATTTCTAATGAATGACTATGTATTGTTTGACAACCTTCTTTTTTACTAATCTTGACAACTGAGAGCAAAAAAGTTTTCTCGATTTATGATTTTCACCTGGCAAAAGTAAATTCATATTTATTTTATTCTAGATGCACAATGTAGTGGAATATTGATTAGCCTACATTTATTAAAAATACTTCTAAAAGAACTATTCATTTTTTTTTTAATTTTTTATAGAAACATTCTTTAAAACCTTTGTAATCTTGTTTCAAAGGAAAAATCTTACAAATATATGAAATTTCTTTATCAAATTCTATACATGCATGAATAAATTAAACATAACATAATTAATTATAAAAACCTTGGACTTTAAAGTCATATTAATTTTTAAATCATGTAGCATGGGAGAATATATAAAAAAAAAAGTGTTCTAAAAATTACAGAAAAATTCAACAATTTTTTTTTATAAAAAAATTAATTTTGTTTTTATAATTTTGAGCTTGCAAATGTAAGCTTCCTTATCCGGTATTTCAAAATTCCGAGAGTCAAGTGTGTATTATTATATCATAATCTTCCCTTGCGTAAATTAGTAAATCTATCGTAATTTTTACCAAGAGTCTCTGGTTTATTCTGTAAAATTCCAAGACCTAATTTGTGGACAAAAAAAACAATACATTTTAAGATTCTGATATCTGTTTGGCATAAAAATCTTAGCAAATGTATTAAACTGTATAAAAAAACCAATAGAAAATTAAAAATTTATTTGTTAAATAAAAAAAAATGGTAATTTCCTAAATCATTAATATTAACTTTTATGCTTAAATCGATCAAACTAAATCCAGCAAATTCCCTAGTTATAAATGAAAAAATAAATGAAACTTTTTAGTTTCCGAATAAATCGAACAGTTATGTATATTTTTTTCTCTTACGGCCTGATATTTAGTTACATGTGTTTCTGTTGGTAATACTTTATTCTTACTACATTCACATTTCAAATAATCGGCAGATACGTTCCGCAGAAAAAATATACAATAAGGTACTGTAAAAATTGTACTGTAAGTGCATAAGAGGAGATTCAAAATAATTCGAGAGTCAGTGAAGCACTAATGCAACCTAATTTTTACAGGCTTTATTCATTTTGGCTAAAAATAAAACAAAAATATCATTGTCAAGCAATATACCTCTTGGTCTATTTGTTAATTATATTTCTAAAATGAAACAAATACTTTACATAAATAGGAGGACCATAAACTTTAGTTAGACGGTTTTTTTTCCTTTAATGTGGAGTTATCGGGTTATTGGACTCATGTGTTCATGAAACTCAAATATATAATCCAATGTACAATGCACAATTTATTAAAATAATAAGCATATAGAACAATGTTATGAAGTAATGGTCAATATCATTACTTTATAATAAATTTTTCCATTTTTAAAAACATTAATCAACATATTTTATTTAATGAATTATTTATATAATATAATAATAAAATAACAATAAAAATAATTATCTTGATACAATAATAATAATCAATGAAAATTAAGTTTAACATTTAACATTTTATATACAAACTTTATTATAAAGAAAAAAAATTAAGCTCAAAGGAAATGTTACAACCGAAAAAAAATCAACTAATTATAATTTTTAAAAAATATAAATAAAAATAAATCGTTGTTAACATTTAAATTACAATAACTATTTCAAATTTATTCTAAAATATATTATTTCCACATTTATTTCATATACGTACATTGTACATATCATTCATAAGTATGAACGTCTAATTATTATTATTATTATTCATAAATTTATATACAAATGATATTATGTTGAATGAATGGATGTACAATTGTAAATAATGTTTTAAATTAATTATGTAATAGAAGAAAATGTTGATAAAATTTTAAAATTCATTGAATTTAACGTAGCATAACTAACTATAACATATGTTTTTTCTTATGATTACTATATTAGTGTTATAGTGTATCGTGTCTACTATTGAAAATTTGAACTAAAAAAGTAAAAAAAGTAATAAATATGAGAAAAATTGTTTTTTTATCGTAATTATTAGTACAACTTTTGCAGTTGGATGATTCTACTTTGCAAAGAAAAATATTCTTTAATTTAAACCAATACAGTATACTTATATATTGTAAGATTTAAAATGGAAAACTTAAATATGAGTCAAATATATTATGCATGAAAGTATATTTACTCTTAATTATAAATAGATTTTCTCATCCTCTTTTAATAAGAGAATATTTGAAATTGTTTTTCAGATACAATGAATTTTGATTTAACTCAAGACATATTTTCAACATATTAAAAAAAAAAATTTAAACTCACACGTACTATAATCTTGATTCATAATTGAATCAACCGCTATATAAATCAAAAAGAACTACATATATGTAATAGGTTTTCAAATTTTTCATATAAATACTTAAATAATTTTTAAAATCAAACTACTTACTTTCAGTTTACATTTATGTTTAAATTTCGAAAAAAAAAACGATTATTAAAAGCTCTAACAAAAGTGAAATAAATATTATACTATTCATTGGTGAGATTTAATTTAGCGTTGACGTTGACTAAGAATAATAATAATTTTTCACAATTGAATTGAGGAACTATCATTGGGGTCAAAAAATCTACATTTTAATAAATTTAGTTCCAATAAATTATAATTATTTTGAATTATGATATCACTAATATTTTGCAGTGTATTGCTTAATTCAAGTTCTTTAAAGTCAACAGCACAAACTCAAATTCTTTAAAGCTAACGAACGACTTAAGTTAAAAATCCGTTATTTTCTAATCCTATTGTAGGAAATGAATTTTTAAATATTTTTATTAAGAATAGACTCGCGTATTATGATATCTGTAGATATAAATAAGAGTTAAAATGAATTTGTTAAATTAAAAAGTGTATCATCATCATCATCACTTTTTTTTGTTCTCGATATAATGAGGAAGTCGTGAAAATTTTTTATTTTATGCTAGAATTACTTTAGGTCATTATATAGGTGGTTTTATAGGTGTATAAATGATTTTTGAATAAATAAATTATTGTGATGGAACTTTTTAATTGAAATTAACATTGAATTATTTGTTATTTATTGTTTTTTATTTGAATTCTTTTTATGTTGTCCTTGTTTCAATTACTTTACAACATAATGGTAACTAACTCAAAATGCTAACTAAACTAACTCAATGTCCGTATTAATTTCATTTGTTTAAATTCAAACAAATATCATTTTTAAAATCGGAAGAAAAAATTTAAATTCACGCAATATGGATTTGTATTAATTTTAATTAATTCAAAAATCAGAATATTGATTTAATTATTGTTTACTTGGTAATAATTGAGATCGATCAGACATACATATTTTTTACGATTTTTCAAATTTATAACATTAATTGCAAAATTTTAAGTACTTATTACAAAAAATAAAGCTGTTTTAGTTGAAATCTTTCTGTTATATTTTGCATCCAATTCTCCAACAAGTTAGAAATATGACAGTTATTTTTCAGAGAATAAGATATTTTATAACAACCAATAGCACTATGCAAGTCTTTTAAAATCACGTTACAAGCGATTAACAAATGCTATAGAAGTTTCATATATCAAACTCAACTATAAATTATTTTTTTATTAAAGATTTTATAAAATATTATAAAAAAATTTTATTCATATTAAAATATTTTGTGCGCATATTATATTAGCTAAGAAGTTTCTATAGTTTTGAATTAAAAATATGAACAACTGCAGCTTAATAAATATTACAATCACGTTAATTATTATTCAAATTAATTATGCATATTCTATTTTTACAGTATTTAATTCATAAATTTTTTGTTATTTCTTTTAGCGATATTTATTATTTTTTAAGCTCTGCCCTTTAAACTTTGAAATTTTCGTAATTACTTTTCAATGCCCTAAAGTGTTTTGAAATGAAAAAAGTTCGTTTACAACAAGAATAACTAAAGTTCTAAAAAAATTTTTTTAATTATATACTTAATATACTTATTTCATATATATATATATATAATATTTCGTGAATAATTTTTGTTCAAATTTTTTGTTAAAAAAAATCATTACAAATACACAGTTATCTTGTTTGTAACATAGAATTAAAGTGTATATTTTTTTACCTTTAATGAAATAAACTTAAAGAAAAACCAAGCTCTTTTTTTTTCCTATAAACCAATAATATATTTTCCCCATTATTTTTCTCTTTATTTAATAATAAATAAAATCTATTATTTTCTCAAAATTCTTAATAGCTAATAATCATATTAACTAACCTCTACTTATAGTTAAAAGCACGAAAGACTTGTTTAGAAGTAAAATATTATCGATAGAAAAATAACATTACAAAAAAAAAAATAAATTATACGAGGGGGTCATTATCACGTTTAACCAAAATAAATAATTAAAAATAACATAAATAATGTGTTTGTAAAATGTGCCACATTATAACAATGTAATGTAAATGTACATATTTTCATTATATAAATTTTTTACTTAACTTTAATTCAATTTAACTTAAGTTGTACCTATTTTTTAAATACTTGAAATACAAAATCCACGATTTACATTATTTTACACCTGACATTATTTTACACATAGTTTAATTTTTATATTTTTACATTTTCTTTTCCTAAAAATTTTGTTTTTAGATCTTGATGCCGTCTTTCTTTTGGCTGAACATTTCATGGATCTGTTTGCTTTTATTTTTATTTGTATAAGGCTTTTCAGAAAGTAAACTTTAAAACTTTAAAAAAATAAAAAATCAATTTATCTTGCAGTCAGTAGCAGTATTTGTAAAATGATAGTACTATAATAACAGTTTATACCTTTAACCCAAAACTGTGTTAACAGGGATCAAATTCAATAATTAATATCAATTTCTTTTTCAAAAATATTGTTTGATAAATATTTTTACCCAATTTAACAAACAAAATTAGATTAAGATATTACAGAGTTAAGCCTCAACATTAGTTAGAAAATTATTACACAAAAAATTAAAATTGTCGTTTAAATTTAATTAATTTTAACAAATAAAGATTTAATTGAAATTAAACAGAAAGTAATTCATAATAATATTATTTATTTACGTGCATTACACGTATTATATTACAAATTTTAAACTTTTAAATATTAATAAATGTGGAGAAAAAATAATTTGAAGCTACAATTTTGTTGACCTTTAAAATAAAATCGCAACAAAAATTTCGTGGTTAATGTCCTTGTCAACTTTTATTTACTTTTCCATTTTATTACCATATGTGGACGGAAATTAATTTTTTTCTTTTTTATTTAAATTAAGACAATCTGTGTTATATTATTTTTTTATCCAATTTGTGTGCACGAAAATATTCATTTTATTTTTGGTGAAAAAAATATTAGATTATAGCATCTTAGTCTATGACATCACAAGGTATTAGTTTTGAGTTGACTTAAGTTTAGATTTAGAGAAATTAAATTGTCATTATTATCAATAATAATAATTATAAAGAACTTGAGAAACTTGTTAATAACATGCTTAATCATGATCGCATCTTACTTTATCATCTTATATTATTTCATCTTATACTATAATCGTACTGTATAGCACCTCACACCTCTAAATTAATAATATTAAATGAAAAATAACAAATTAATAATGATTTAAAAATTTAATTTCTTGTGAATTATAATTTCTTGTAAATTATAATTTACACCAATTAGAATAAAAAAAATCTAATCAGCCGCATCGCGCGGTTTAAAAGAAGATTTGTAAATTACTATGTATAATTTAACGATTTTGCGTTTTACATAACATAAATATTTATAATTGATTACTTTATAATAATTATAATTTAAAAATGTGCGAAATTATGTAATTTTTACCGACCGGCACCGGTCATAATGTGACAGTTGTCGACAATTTGCTTCATGTAATTTTAAAAGGTAAAGTTACATTTTAATCAAAAATAATACAAAAAAAAAACACAAAGATTCAATTGTCGATTGTCAAATTTAGATAATCCCTCACCATTATTTGTTATATAATTTTTTTCTATTGCAGGCAACCCATAATAGTTGAATTATATAGTATGCTTGCTTCTTTTAATTTTATTTTTGCTTTATCAATTAAGCTCAGTGAGTTTTATCTTGTTAAATTAGATTTAAAGCAATTATTTATGTTATTTATGGTATATGTTTATGTACATTTTTTATCAATACAAAATTTATTGCACCTGTAAGAAAACATTTGTATTAAGCATGTAAAATTTAAAATTATTCCTTTCTTGGATTATTAAAATCTATGTATATGCACTGTTTACTTTCTTTATTTATTTTGTGAAAATCTTACGCATTTTATGATTTCTTATCTCACTTTTTAATTTTTAGTTCCAATGTATTTTAGACGTAATGTACGTCTGAAGTGATAAAGTAGATAGTTTTATTGTGATAACAAGATATAAGAAGAACATTTTTCCCCAAACTGGAAACTACGATGATCTTATAAAAATAAACTTTAATTTGATTTAGAAATTTAATTTATATTTTTGGATATTTATTAATCAGATTTACTGTTTAAACTATAACAGAAACAAATTTACACAACAGACAGGTATTTTCAACATACAGTATGTTTAAATTTCAAATTAACTATGCTTGGTAACAATTAGGGACATCTGTTTCTGACTTAGATATCTGAAAATTTATAAATGAAAAGTGAAAATTTTCACTAACTGATACATATACTTTTTTATTTACATGTTAAACTGTTTCTGATGCATTTTAAGTTTTAAGACAATTAAACAAATTAAATATAAAATTTTAACATAACTTCAAGAAATCAGGAAAACAATAATTAATAAATTTAAAATCGTGATTTTCAAATTTTTTGAAATTTATACTAAATAAATTTAAATCTATAACCGAAAATGATTCGAAAGCATTTATAGCTTATATTTAGTGTTACAATGATAACTTCGATTTTTATTCCATAATATTATGTGTATTTAGAATCATGTGACAAAAAATTTTTAAATAAAAAAATAAAAAATAAAATACCTAAAATCGAAATATTTAAAATTTCATTTAATGAGATTTTATTAGTGCAATAGTTATATTTATTTCTTGGCAATGAACTTTTCAATCCATTTTTATATTATGAAGGAAGAAAGTTCCTCATAAATAAATTTATATTTGTAAAAATTGCAAAAAAAAGATAATCCAAACATACCTAGATTACATATATGGGGAACATTAATAATATGGAAAAACTACCTAGTTTGTTTTTCTTCCTTATTTTTACTACTCTTTTGCATACTTTGTAAATGTACCATAATTGAAATAATTTTTTTGTAAATAATGGTCTATCTATAAATACATTATGTGTTAATTAGTAATATTCATTTTTTAATGAGATTAGTAAAAGAGGATAAGATACAAGTGGTTTTGAAAAACTGATTTTGAAAACTAACTGCAGACAAAAGTTAAGCCCACAATTATTATTTTTATGGGTTTTCGAGTAGAACTGATAAAATATTACAATTTTATACAAAATTTTTATTAATTATTATAAATTATATTAAAAATATAAAATTTATCAGCGTGACATAGTTTAATATGAAATAATGATTTTTTTCGTGAAATGCATGTCGTTCTGGTAAAAATAATTTAAAAGCTCTGGATTTTATTATTTTGTATAAGCTCTGTCGGTTATAGATAAGGTCAATGCCACTTTATTTTAAATAATTTTAAAAACTATACGTAAAATGTGAATGTGCTGGGAATATTCAATATTTTTACTTCACACATAGTACATATAGGTAAACTGTAAATTTATCTAAATGTGTACTACATAAAATATCAAAATTAATTAAAATCAATGGAAAATAATCTGGTTTTGTTTTTACCTTCTTTCTTTTTATTATTTTTTTTTATCAACACACCAAATAAAAATTTGGAACGAATGCGAATCTTTATTAGCAAAAATAAATTAAAAAATTAATAAATTAATGTACAACATTGCATATATATAAATTTTTTTATTTTTATTAAAATTAAAAATCTTTTGAATTTTGGACATTATTTTTACTATGTTGAAATTTATTTAAGATTGAATGATTAATAAAAAAAAAAGCAAAGACATTTATTATATTTATAAATTTTCTTAAATATTATTGTGTAATAAATACGTATTATAGTTGCAATGAAAACTGTTTCCACGGAAAATAAAGCAGAAAACTGTTTGGTTTAGGCCAATCAAAAATTTATATACACACTACACTGTAGTTCTATTCTGTTTCCAATTTTTGAATGTGGAGTTGATCTTCTGTACATAGGTATGTAATTTATTATTTCTACAGATTTTAAGCTCGTAAAACTCAATTAATAAGATTTAATCAATAGAAATTGTACATACCTATTTCAAAACTTCTAAATTCGTTTCTGTTAAAATTATTTTTCTTAATAAATTTTACTTTAAAATTAGTTTAAAATAGTGTTCATACTCGTAAACCCTTTTAACTATCGATATAAAAATAAAAGTGTATCATATTAACTCAATTGATTCTGATTAAAAACAAAAAACTACAAAAAATTTTAATTTTAAAATAATTTTACACTTTGGTTTTATTTTTAACGGATTAACCGCATAACCATTTGATGTTGAAGAATTATTGTTTTTTTAACTAAAAAATAATAAATTTGCTTTATATCGCACTTCGTCAGCGAAATCTGTTCATTTTTATCGATTTTTAGTTAGATGTCTCAACTTCAATTTTAGACTTATGTATTCATTATGTATCAAGATATATTTTAGAAATCAACAACATTTGAGTCAAATTGGTTGAAAAGCACTGTGTAACGAAAATAATATTCCTTTCTTATAATAAAATATTATAATTGTATAACTATCAAAATATTCGTAAAAGTTAATCGAAGTGTCAATAATGTTTTTTTAATAACTTCAACCTTATTTTTAATTTTTCCTAAAAATATTACGCAAAAAAAACTATATATGTAGAAATAAATGCTACTCCTACAAAAATATTAAATTATTAAATATATAAACATTAAAAATTAAAAAAATGATCTTAATTATGAGAAAATAATATAAAATAGCAAATTTGTTAAATTTATAGAAATATAATTTTTCTTTAATAATTTATCATGTTGAAATCTTATAATGAAAAAAATGTAATTAGTAATTTTCTTTTTACTAATTTTTTCTTAAAAAATTTGACGAATGACGAATAATAATAGTTCGAAGAAACTTGACTGTAGATATTGGCAAAATTTTGCAAAATATTTTTCTCGAAAGCCTAAGTTTTTAATTTTTAGATTTTCGATAAACTTTTTACTGTTTTGATTTTCTATTTGGTCCAATAATTATTGAATAATTTTGATTCCCAAACTTATGGTACGAACTAATCGAAAGATTTATACTTATGTCTGAATTCTAACAAAAAATAATTTTCATATTTATGGCATCATAACATGATAACATCATCATAACATTCTTTTTTCTTAAAAATAAAAAATAATTTATGTTAATCAAATAAATGAACAAAAAAAAAATTGTAGGTGGTATTGGTATTAAAAGTTAATAATCTCTCTTGCGAACTCTAACCGTAGATGCTAGTTAAAAAAAAAAAGACGCGAGAAAAATTATGATTGATGTTTGAAAAACGCAACATAGTTCAAGGTTTCTCATTGTTTACAAATAAACATGAAAATATATACATTTATTTAATATTTTTTGGCAGGTGTAATATGGATTAAAGAAAATAATAATAATAGCTATTACGTATCTCTTAACATTTTGCAAATAAAATTATTATACTTATTTTTTTAAACTTTAACATTGGATAAACTAATATAGCATTGGGAACCATTTATTATACTGCAAACCCAAGTAATGTAACATATATGCGGAAATACGAGAAAATATAATATTATATAATCAATCGAATAATGCGTATATAAAAATTGTATATTTTGACAGTTTTTTTTTAAGTTTCATATCGTTTTCAATTTTGAGAAAAAAAACTTTGGTTTAAAAATTAATTTCGTATATTTTCTTATGCCTTAGAAATGTGCCGGAAGTACTATTGAAGGCATTTAAATGTACATTTTAACCTTTAAAAGTTTTGCAGCTGGAATTGAATAAATTGTCAAAAATGGTTTTGAAATTAAAAAAAAAAAAAAAAAAATTACTGTTTTTGCTGTTTTTAACCAATTTTTCATTCTTTTAAACCGACGTTGGATACAGCCGTGATCTTAAAACCATTTCTCAAGGGCGCTGAGCATTTATTGTTGTATTTGGTTTTAGAACCTGTTTTAATTTTTTATTTATACAATTCCATACTTAAATATTGAATAAATAATCACTGTAAATTTGAATTTCTACTAATCAGAATTAAAGTAGTTCATTCTTATGGTTGAAAAAAAAAAACAGCATCAGTCCTTCATAAAAATAATATTTTGGTATAATATTAAATATAGTGAATTAATTTTAATATTATTTATTTTCTTGTTAGTTTGCCATCATCATTATGGGAACAAAATAAGTATTAGGAGTGTACAATAGAGCCGCTCCCACCCAATACATGTTTTTACTTAAAAATACAAATTAAAACATATAGTTTAACTCACAAAATCTAAAATAAAATTTTGGCTTTGACTTGATTTTAGATAAAAAAAAAACTTTTTATAGTGTAGTTTAAGTATGTACATGTACATTTATTGTACACCTCTTTATGCTCTAACATTTTGTACTTTCACATAATAAGAAATTCTAAACCATATAAAAAATTAAAAATAAAAATTTTTTCAATAAAACATAATAATTAATGTTGCCAACCATTGGTACCTTAGTATATTAGTTTCAAAAGTCATTCATATACGAAGTTCTGTTGCAAAATACTATGCAAGTAAATAAATCTAATTTTTTTTGATAATAGAAGATTGTAAAAATATTTCAAAAGTTTTTGATGAATTGTCATAGATCGACGCAGTTGAACAAAAAAAAGTGTAAACTATAAAAAACCTGAAAAAAATCTAACTTACGATGATTGCACAGCGTCGCCAGCTGTGCCGGCGACGAATACATAAATAAATAATTATATTCATATTATTTTTTTTATTTTTCTCAAATATTACATGGGACTCTTTGATATCATCATTTTCGTCATCATCGTTCCAGATAAAAAATTTGAATTTCATATTCTAATTTAAAATTCAGATAAATTATTATATCTATAAATAGCATTCAATATTTATACTATTCTAATTTAAAAAAATAAATTTATTCTTAATTTTCTTTATACCGTTAAATTGCAATAAAAAAAAAAAATATTTAACTTAATTATGCAATTTTATTTAACACACCTTTTTGGCTATAAAATTTTTGAAATCTTCCTCAGACTAAAAAAAAATTTTTTTTTAAGCAGAATAACTAAAGTAATAATAATAAAAATTTACCTGACTTTTTTGTAGCTTATTTCATAAATTAAATGATTTTTTTCATAAGGTGCAAAAACGTCATGAAGCGTATCTGCATGCCACTTAAAATTAGTGTAGTTCAAATAATAATTATTCACCAAAATAACTGACGTTAGATTTTTTTAAAATAAGAACAATTTTGTAAGTAAAATTAAAATATGGAACAATATGAGGTTCGTTATCAACATTACGAACTAAGATACTTTAATTTTAAGATACCTTGGTCAAAACTATTATATGAGCCCTTCAGTGTTCAAATCGATTAACTCCAAAAAAAAAAGTGCAGAAATGCGATGAAATAATGTGCACTGGTTTCCTTTTATAATATAAATTCAATTAAAAAATATTGTCGTTTAAATTTGTTAATCTTTAAGAGCCCTCCATGTGAAATTCTGTTTGCTATTTCTGTTTTCTATTTTCGCAGTTTTTTTTGTTTTATTTTACAGAAAATAAAAGGCCGTGAAAAATGCGACAAAAATTGTACGAAAAACACCTCTACCAGAAAATCACAAAACTATATTTGAATTTTATTTCTGTGCAGAAACAGTAATTTATCAAAAAAATAAAAAAATTCTTAGAAATAAATGAAATTAATTAAAAATTGTTTAGGAAATTAAAGAAATTCAAAATTTCACGTCACCCTGGAGAGTGGTATTTTAGCTTTATTTCTGCGTTTGAGATTTTTTATTATCTTTTACCTTTACTTCAGAATCCAAGCTAATATGTTCAAGTTTTTTAAAGGCTCATTTGGGCCAAAAAACTCAAAATATAAAAAATCCGCCTCACCTACCCTGGAGCCAGTTATATACTCTCTAACATTTCAAAAAATCACTTCAGTCTAGATTGTAGTAACCCTACAATCAAAGCCAAACTAAGACCAATTTTTTGCAATTTTTCACATTGAGGGCTCTTAATGATTAGGAAAATTTGTATAAATATAAAAAGTTAGGACTGTACCAAAAGCTTTTATACTTAAATTTAAGATTTTTGTAAAAGTGAAGTTAATCGATGTACCAAAAGAATTTTATAAAATACTATACTATATAAACATTCTCACCGAAATCCTGATCCTTGTCCAAATCCTATAATTATAATTATAAAACGACTCGAAATATTATTTAATAAAAAATTAAATGGACAAAATTATTCTGAAAAATTAAAGATATTATAAATAAAATAACAACTTCACATTATAATATCCTCACGTAGAACAAAACAGCATTATGTATATTAACAATAAATGGAAACATAAATTCATATAATTCTATTTTATAAAAGATTAAAAGTTATATTGTTATTTGAATCACATTAATTTTATAATAATCATAGGTTCAATGACCCCTTGACCACCTATTGACCAAATTGTTATTAATATGTTTGACTACGTGCTGTCATTATTTGTTAAAAATTAAGTATTCATTCTTGAAACCAAAAAAAAAAAAATTTAAGTTTCATGATTCAAGAAAAATGTGTCACAAATTGAAAAGTGATTTTTATGTTTCTTGTGTAAACCATAATGTTAATTTATAGAAAATATTTCACCGGTCTAACCATAATTTTTTTTTATCATTTTTATTTTTTAAAAATAAATTTATGTTCGTTAAAAAATTATCAGAAATTTCAAATAAATTTATGTCTTCACTAGAGTCATTCATTATGGTAAAACAATATTTATTTATGTACTTATGTATACACAAATGAGGTGTTATAAATAAGACATAGATTTGATGAAAAATATAACAAAAAAAGGTTACTTAATTTTCAATTATGTATACCTACATAATTTATATTTATGCATTTTACTATTGAAATATATTTATTTTTAGTAACTGAAGTATTTGAAGATTAGTTACTACACTGAAAAAAAGTAGCTGCTGCTGCTAGGTATATAATTTCTGATTATCATTATTCATATGTATTGATGCTTTATAAACTTATTAAATTTTATTTTTCTAATTTTAATAATATTTTTTCTTAAATTAAATATTATCAGAGGAGAGGGAATAGAGAATTCTTGGTTTTTTAATAAGCGCTTTAAAACTAATAATTTCAAAAAATAACTTGTTTAAAATGAATTTGGGTAACGAAGTGGGCTTTAAATTAAAATTATTAAGATGATCATTTTTATTATGTTTATTTCCAAAATAATTTCTTAGGTTGGCGTGCAAAAGCACATAAGTCATTTTTTGTAATTCTGCACAGATGATTTAATTTGATGATAGGATCCTCAGTTTCGAAACCTTTTTACGTATTTTATTTCATAAATAAAAGAAACAATTAATAAAAAAACATAATTTTGATGTTAAAAGCGAACTTAAAATTTGAAATTTTTTTTTTTAATTATTACAACTTTACAAAAATGTCCCTTATATATGTAGCATCATAAAACTAATATTCTCTGAAATAAATAAATTTATTTTATTATTTTTCTGATAAAGTTTGTAAGTGAACTTGATTCTCCACCAAGTTTTTTTAATGTGTATAGTAAGATAAATATCCTCTTTGCACACAATCACTATTAGTACAGACTATATTGTGTATAAATAATTTTATCGTTATTTAAAAAAAAACATTACTTATATTTGAGGCTCCTAAGCAAAGCCTGAAGCTATTGTGCTCTTTCTCATTTCCTTTACAATATCTTTATATAAAATCATTAAAATGTTTCCATATTTTCAACTAAATAAATATTTATGCATATACTGATGAATTAATATTGTTTCTTTTTTGACATGCTTGAGAATAAGAAAATTTATGTTATTATGTATGTTATGTTTAACTACTCTATAAAACCATAATATATTATAATGAAATTCAAATAGTGTAAATTTGTTAAATTAACTTGTCAACATTATACAAATTTTTAATTTGTGTAATATTTTAATGACTTTTCTTGCGGCACGTTTCAAAAGTTGAAGAAGAATTTACGTTGCGCGCCAATAAAATTAATTTGTCCAATTTGTAAAAAACATAAGCTGAATATTAAAATAAAATGAATGAGCATAACAAGATTAATAAACAAAAAAAAATATCTTTTTTTTTTATTAAAACAATTTTAGGATTATCGTATTTACATAAAAAAAATTGATTTCTAAAAATTGACAAATAATATGATTTCTTTTACACGTAAAGGTGTTTCGTCGGTTCTTTGATTTAATTTCATAGGTACTCATTTCTAGATTATATATATATATATATATATATATATATATATATATATATATATATATATATATATATATATTATCAACCTACACGACAATTAGGCCTATTATTTTCACTCTTTTTTATATAATCCTATATTTGACGAACGAAAGAACGAAATGATGTTATTTTTATATCTTAAAAAATATACATAAAAATCTTTAAAAAATCACGTTTTGTACCATCGACTAAAAAGAAAAAATATATCTTTCTTTGAGAATAGTACGGATATGTTGAATTCTGTTCTTGTCTGAATGGTATTACATTAACATATATACAGACGTGGTGAATTACGTTATTCACTGCGTCATAGAGAAAGAGTTACATTATATATTTAAAAATAATTATAATATTTGATAACTAAAAACGTCTGGATCTGGATTTTTTGTTACAGAAGGTTTTTTTCCAACGATGTTAATGTATTATTGCTAAAACTTAAAAAGACTTGAAGTTTGATCATTATTTAGGGAATAAAGCATTTTAATGCTCCTCAACTGCAATGTTAGAGTAATGGTATTAACTTTAAAATTACTTCTGTTTTTCTAATCCAATATTTGAGCTTTTAAATATCTAAAAAATCGGTGAATATGGTATCATTTTATTGTGTTGTGAAAGAACACTATCTAAAATCGGTGCATAATTTTCATATGTTTTTAAGTTAAATTTTGTAGTCAAATATTTCATTATGCGGTAGGTAATTTTTTGTTGTAATATTTTTTTTCTTAACCCTAAATAGTGAAAAAAAGAGTTTGAGTTTTTTGGCTACAGTGGTTCAGAAAATATGAGCGAAAATTTTAATGCATTTCCTTTTTTACCAAATCCACACTTAAGACTCAGAAGAAGTTTCTGTTCCACTTTTTAGAACACTCGAAATTAGTCGACAGTTGCTTTTTTTTTAATTATAAAAATATTTATAAGAATTTGTATACACACTATTTTTATAAAATATATGTTATAAGTGTTGTTGATAAAATCAAATTGATATGATATTAAAATCAAAACATGTAGAAAGAAAATAATAAAAATCGACGAAAAAAAGATTTATTAAACTTTTGTAAATACCTAATAAGGTGATATTTATCTATATTTGAATATTTTTTTGCGATATGATCAATTAACTCAAAGCATAGATAAATGAAACAAAATGCAATAAAAAACATTTCAATCGATTTTTAACAAAATATTGTTTCCATATCTCTAACACTTCATTTAAAACCGTTAAAGAAATGCTATTTTATTTTTTTTTATGAAAATTTGCCAACAATTAAGCAATTAGCTCATTATTATTTCATGCTTTCCATAAATCATTAAAATTTTCAGAAAAAAAAGTCAATCAATTATTTGAATATTTTATTTTATGTGATTTATCAGATTATATTATTATAGAAAGAAATCTGCTAAAAAAAAAGTAAAAAAAAACGCGAAAGGTAAAGCGAGGTTGAAATACATACAAAAATAATTTGAAAAAATTTTTAATTTATTTTTAAAAATCTTAAAGAATATTAGCGATGATTAAAGCGGTGACATGAAGTCAATTGACTTAGTGTTCCAAAAATAGGCCATTAAGTCAAGTGACGTTATAGCAAATGAAAAATTTGGATATGCATTCAGAACTTTGACCCAAATTTTACTAATTATAGAAAAAACTATAGAAAATATTTGATTCAGGTTTCAGTTCTTTTGCCTGTTGAAAACTTTTTTTCATTATTATAAAATTACTAATTACTGCTGGTATTTTTTGTAGGATATCCCCAGTATTATAACAGTATTACGGCAGTATTTTCGTTTTTTTTGAATAGTTGCCCCTCTCTTACATTAATAAATCTTCATACAAAATATAGCTTATTCGAATTAGTCCCAGTAAAATTCTTTTTTTGCCTTTTTAAACCAAACGAAATAATTAAGTAGTTCTTTTTAAATCAAACGGAATCATTAAAAGATCAAATTATCTTAATAAACTAAACAACATAATAGCTTAAGATACATATTTTTTTAAAATCTTATACAAATTTTTTTATTCAAAAATAAAGCTAAATCATCTTTTTTTTTGTTTATTTGTGACTTGTCAGAGATTTTAAACAGCTAAAAGTCATCTTGTGATGTAAATTTTAAATACATGAATTTCTTCAATTTAAAATCCGATTCTCAGAATTTCATAAAACAAAAAAAAATAAATATTCTTTCTTTATAATTATTATATTATTGGATTTCCCATATTTTTTCAAAGTTATTTCTTTTATGCAAAAAAATAAAATTGTAATATGAACCCACTTTTTTTTTTTAAATCTTTTTTAATATTGTACTAACATTATAATTTTTTATATACAGATGACACAGGAAAAAACAATGAGTCATTAAATAGTTATATTTTCAAATTTAATAAATTTAATTTTATTTTTATATAACTACCATTCATATTCCAGTATTCCAGAATGAAAATGTATTGAATGTATGGGAAGTTATATGAGGAGAGCAAAAAGTACTAGAATAAATAAAACGATCCCTTAAAATATCAAAACGGTATTACGACGAGCTTTTCATAAAGATATTAATACAATACATTTTCTTCCTACAACTTCATTGAATTTAAATAGTAAGTTCATCAATATTTGTGAGGTTTATTAAAGAATTTTCGATTGCCGTAATTTTACATAATTATATTAAAATTTCTATCAGCTAAAAGAAGCAAAAATAATACTATTTGATTATGCATATTGTTTCTTAAGCCTTAGCTTCCGTGTATAAGCGCAAGAATATTATCTTTTCCGTGAAGTTTTCCCTCCTCTAGTATTTGGAATTCTTTGTTTTAATTTTACTTCAAACAAAAATGGTTATTTTTATATAACTGGACACAATCCCATTTTAGATTTTTTTTTTGTTGTAATTTATCGAACTAATGACCAATATCATAACCAAATGCATCAAAATTCTTAGTATAAAATGACGCTATTTAAAAATTAATATTTAAAGATAGGATTTTTTCGAAGTATTAATTTGAAAAATAATTAATTTAAAATGTGACTTTTCGTGAAAGATAAATTATATTTTCCTTTACACATACATGTATGTACGTTTTATATGATTTGTACTTCATTGTTATTTACATATACATATAATATTAACTTTTCGTAATTTTCCAAAAAATACTGTGATAGTCGTATCGAATATTTTAATATTATAAAATAATGGAATTTATAATTTTGATACGGTAGCACATTTAAACCATATAATTTTCAAAATTATGATAATGGAATTTGAGAATTTTTAAAGAAAGGTCTTAAATTTAATTTAGCAAATATACTTAAAAAAAAAAAAATTGAAATAAAAATATTAAAGATTATCTTTGACTATTGAGATTTTTATATTTTATTTTTTTATTTTTTTTAGGAAATCACGATTATCGTGAAAATTGAAGAGGAAAAAAAATAACAATTTCTTAGAAGACTTTTTTATATAAAAAAAAAAAACAAAAGTAATATTTTAATGGTATTATTTATTGTCCGATATTCTGTAAATATTTATAGGAGCAAAAAATAAAATTTATTATCTATCACGTTTAATAAGAAATATATATATTTTTTTTATTTCTTGAGATCATAAGATAATTTTTTTTCTTATACCGTGTATAGAGAAATTTTAATAAAAAAAAATGTTTAGGGGAAAATCCAAAATAAAAGTTGATATAATCAATTATATTGTTAAAATTTAATTTTATTTTTATCTGACGTACATATATATGTAATTTGCTTTTTTTTCCTAACAAATTAATCGTATTCCATCATTCATTTTTTAAAACAAAAAATTCCCAGAACCGAAAATAAAAGTTTCAGTCAAATCATTCTACGGTATTATAGGTTCTGGAAATTTTAAGGATATATAATTCAAATGATTATACTAAGTGAGAAATATGAAATTGTCGTTGTCCCCCCCCGGTGGGATCACCACATATAAATTTCAAATTTATTAAAAGCTACAAAATTATATGTATTTTTACTCGAAAACCTCAATTCATCACCTTACTGCGTTATGAAATTTTTGGATCCTGGAGTAAGGCAAATAATAACTATTAGACAACTAATTGATCACTAATATGTGCCACAATGTTCATAACATTAATATTTATTGGTTGTTGAAAAACTTTAAAGACTGAATAAAATTAATAAGATCATACAAGTCAAAAGTGTAAACATAAAAGTATTTAAATTTTAAAACATCAATTAGAGTTATGCTTCCAAAAACTAGTATTGTTCTACTTTCATTGTCTCTGTATCCCAATAACCTTTTTTTTTCTTTTTATTTCCATATATTATTCTTAATAAATTTTAGAGAGTTATTTTGAAAGTAAAATTACTGTATTAAAATTATGTACGTACAATTAAATTGGCATCAAAAATAAATGTTTTGTTCATAACCTTCAAGTGTCTCAGATAGTGCTCCAATTTTATTAAAATATTATATCATCTTTTGATATATTTATGATTCATGTAGATTTAAAAGCTATATTTGAATTGAAGATATTGGATGAGATTGTTAAATTTTTTCTTAACAACACATAAATTACAACATAAAAATATTTTAAAATCCTTGAATAACTCTGAATGTGGACAAAACGGCTTCATTACACGAATTGTGATAAAAAATTGAAAATTGATAAAAAAAAATCTTTAATTAGGTACTATAAATGTTTATTCTTTTTGAGATTAAAAAATAGTATGGAGCTAGATTTAATGCTAATTAATTAATTATGTATATTAAAGTAGTTAGCTAGCTACATTAGTCATTTTCACTATAAGTCTTCCATAGTTCAAAACTATGGAAAGAGATTTGGCTTTTTGAATGAATAGAATCGGTATGAAAAATAATAAATTTTTTACATAATTATATGTCAACAAAAGGTTTTAATTTTGAAAGTTCTTTGAATTATTAATTACTTTTTTCCACATCCTCCCAGTTCGGTATCGACAATATAGAATTCAATCCCATGATTATATATCCATATTATATATTATATGAAGTATATTTATAATGATAAATTTAATGTAATTTAATGGTTTTTAAATAATTCAACAACGTCCAGCTCCTAAACTAAGTTTGTAGTTAAAACTAATTCCAATTTTAAGAAAAAAATTAATTTAATATGTTTAAAATGTCTTAAACAGAAATAAGAAAGGTTAAAAAAAGATCAAGCAAAACGAAGTTCTTTTTCTTTTTATTATTATGATATTTAAATCTTAAATCTTCATATCATACTGTAATATCATAAATAATATGCATTATAAAATAAATTGTCTTAATCACATCATCGTTTTTCATTTAAATATACTTCTCATCGCAAAACAAATTGCTAGATTTTGACTTAAGGTTGACTTCATTAAATTAATAAAGACAATTTTTAGTAAGTATTAGTCATAATTTACTAAGGTATTATAAAATATCAATAGAATATAAATAATACTGTTAAAATTTTTAATTGTCACTGATTATGATGGTAAATTCAAACATAAATTTAGGTTTAATTATAGTCAATAATGTTTTCTACCAGAAATTTAATAACTTATCACTCAAGAATTGAGTGAAGAAAATAAAAGATACTTTTACTGTTCAATAAAAACCTAGTCTAATTTTAATCATAAGAAATAAAATGTATATTATAGATATAAAATTGACTCAATTTGCAGAATATGACCTTAACCTTTCATAACTTAGATATTTTTATAACCACAATATTTATTTTACACTTTGAATAATGTTATACATAAATCTGTTTTAATTTTAATGTAAATATTTTTTTTTAGATAATAATTCGGTTTTTTAAACGATGCATATATGAAGCTTGTTATAACTATGTATTTTTATGTATTTCCAAACTAAAATATAAAACTTTAAAAATTATTATAATATCAATGGTTAATTAGTCTTTGAAGTGCAACCGTAATATTAAGACATATGTGTAATATTCAAAGATTCTTTTAAATTTTTACAGTAAAATGTTTTTCAAGTACGCTCTCTTACATTAAATTAAATACAAAAAAAAAACATAATTAATGAGATGAAAATATGAAAATATCAATCTTATAATCACGATTGTTTATATTACTTAACAACAGTATTTATACCCAAATAAGATTAATTTAAAGTCATTAATTTATTAAAGTTTCGACATTAATAATTATTGTGTTGAAATTTTATTTTGTTTTTTTTTCGAAATTATCTTTAACTTATATTTTATTAAATCTCAATTTCAGATTTATTCATTCTAAAACTCATATAATGTCGTGTGACTGCCCAGTTGGAGTTCCATCGGGACCAACATTAGCCAGTACGTGCGGTGGAAATGCATTTATGTTATTTATGGGATTATTGGAAGTTTTTGTAAGAAGTCAGTGTGATTTGGAGGATCCGTGTGGAAGAGCCAGTTCTAGGGTAAGTATTTTTTTTAAAAAATAATTTCAAATTAAGCTTCTTATGAATATTTTGGGTATTTATTGTTATTTTTTGCGTTACGAAAATAAAAATAAATGTTAATACAAAAACAAGCAACAAAATAATAGACTAAAATGAAAATTATTCATAATGTGCATTGCAATACATTGAATGTATTTTGGAATGACCACGCGATGTGCTACGCCTTTTACTATGCATAAATATACTGCTATGAATATACATTAAACAATTTAAGACTAAATACTTACTTAATTATACCAAATAAGCTTTTTCCATTTATCTGTCAACTCATTGAAATTCATAAGTAACTGATAATGATTCTCTAAAACTCTAAAATATTATTTTATTTACATGTTTGACAATGAGCACTGATAATGATAGTCATAATAAGGAAAAATACAAACATCAATACATACATTATATTTTCTATCACATTATTAATTTTGATTTTCTTTTTAAAAATTATTTAAAACTAATTATTTTTAATATTTTCTTTTTAATAAAGTAAAATATTAGAAAAAAAAATTAATTCGGACACCATGGTAAAATTTACACAGAACTAAAATGTATCAAGTTCGAGCAATTGACTTGTACGGATTAAATTAAACCAATACATCTAAATTTTTCCACAATCTAACTTCGAACTTCTTTAGTTCAACATAATAAATCTAGTTCAATAGAATAAAAATGAATATTGAATGCAAATTCAGGTTGTAGTATGAATAGGTGGGGATAAATTAAAAATGGTGATAAATTATGATAATAATTAATTGCTTAGGGGTAAAATTAACAAAATTTTTTTTTAGTTTTAAATAATTTTTAATAATACTGGTGAACTTTTTTATTTAAATATATTATATATCCCACAAAAACATATTAAACGTAGTTTAATAATTTATAATGAGAGTTATTTGGAGTGCTGTTTTTACTTTTATATGTGAACCAGAGAGTAAAATAAGAAAAATTTCAGAGTACCATTTTTCGAAATTTTTTGCTAGCTTCCACATTTTATATATTACATTTTGCACATACATCACATATGTATATGTGTGTATATAAAATTTATAATAGCATTTATAATTAATATGCATATAAACCACAACATAATTAAAATTCTATCATATAGAACCCAATAAGATTATTTTTTAATATTTTAACTAATTTACGACTATAAATAATTATTTAAAAAAACGTGATACATATTGGTTTCTAAAGGCATAAACTAATTACAAAAATACAGGTGTTTAGAAAATCCGCATTATATCTTTAATTTGACTAACTAATAATAGAATTAATATATTTTTTAACGCCCCACTCTGCGAACTTTTTTTTTGAAGAATGAAATTTCAACTTGATGTTTAAGTTCTGAGAAATTTAGTTAAAAATTCGTATTGATTGTAATTTAATAATAATAAAATAAAAAAGACAAATAATCAAAAACTATGAGTTTCAAATTTAAATGGTTGTATTTCCATACTGTCTTTTATAAAGTAATATTTAAAATAACCTCAACTTTTTAGTTTTTTAAATTTGGAATTGGTTTGTTAAGAAATCAAAAATTCTTCAAGAGTTCAAAAAATTTTAATTCTAAGAAAACTCAATTTTACTTCAGTGAAAAAGAATTTAGACTGGATGGAGACGTTTTTAAAATAATATACCTATTTCAAAATTAATAGTTTCCCAACTTTAATTGCCACTTTTCTTAATGTTGTAGGTCAAAGTAAAGTTCAACAAAAAATTTTTTTTCTTCATTCACGGGAAATAAAAACCATAAATTTTGTACTTCAACAAATTAATTCACAACCTAAATCCTACACAAAAGAAAAATAAAAAAAACTGATTGAAAAATAATTTTCTTTTAATTGAAATATTTTTTCAAAAATAACAACTTACTTAAATAAACAAACAATTTAATTCTTTTTTTTTTACAGTCTGCTAACTAAAATAATTGAATATTACAAAATCATAATTTTTAAAAACTTTTTTTCTGTTAAATTTTTAGTTTCGATCTGAACCAGATTATGAATATGATTTCATTGTTGTCGGTGGGGGATCAGCTGGCTCAGCTGTTGCATCAAGATTATCTGAAATACCGCAATGGAAAGTCTTATTAATAGAAGCTGGTAAGTTTTTTTTATAAATATGTAGGTACTCAAAAATAAAATAAAAAAATAAAAAACAAAAGATTAACGATACTTTTCAATATTTTTCCTGTGTAAGATATAATTATTTTTGATGGAAAAAAATTTGATACATCTTTGGAGTAATAAAAAAAAAAGTTATATGAATGATATATTAATTTATTCAGTATTCAAACAATTTTTATTATAAAGTTGTTGAAGAAGTTATAAAGAAGCAAAATATTAAAGCTGAAGACATTTCCTCACCTATGTATATGAAAAATGTTGAAATTATTATTAATATATAAAATTTTATGTTTTTTTTCCAATTTTTATTTCATTATTGTAATGTAGAGGCATAGGTACTTAACAATAAAGGTCGTAGCAAAGATTTATCACATAAAATAATATATGTATCATAAATATTTATGTGGTTACATTAGGGTGGCAGAAAAATAAATATTAAGAGTTATTCTATGACCAATATTCAGTAAATTTTTGTGATGACGTTAGCCTAGAAATAATTCATACAATTTCAACTTGATAGTGGCTTAGATTCTTTCGATATCGTATAAAATACTAACTTCTGAAGCAAATAAAATATGAAATTAATTTTTCGTTATTTCCAAAATTTTATCCAAATTCTAATATAAATGGAATGAAAAAACTAGAGATTTTAAAGTTTGGTAATTTGTGTATGGAAAATGAGAAAGTTAACTAAAAATCAAGTTGAGTTAAGTGAGTATTAAAAGAAAATAAAAAGGACTTTAAATTCAAATAAGTTCCTAATTAGCCTCATATATTGTTCTCTTCAAAAGTTAAGCCCACACTAATTTTTTTATTACAGACCGACCTCTAAACGGTAACCTATCTAAAATTTGACACATTATTATAAGGCATATCACAAAAAGTGGGCGAACATTTATGCCTGTTAAAGCTGGGGACTTAATGAAATATTGCACCTGTCCTTTAATTTTTTTTTACATGTTTTTGAAAACACATTTTAATGATAGTATTAATAGTAGTTAATAATTAAAGTTTTTTTTTCCTGGAGGCAAATGATTTTTGAAGAAATTTGAACCAAAAGCATCGAGTAATATTAAAGTAAATTCCTTAGACCGACTTTTTTGTAAAACAAAATCAGCCATTATTAAGTTAACTGATAACGAAAAAAAAATTAAAGATCACCCATGAAAATTCTAATTTAAAGTTACTTAAAAAATATTATCAGCATTGTGTAAACAAGTTGGTGTTGAAAGGGTTACTTATTTATTTCGCAATTGCAATAACATTTTATAAGTACAATTAAATTTTTATTGTCGATTTCATGATTTGTTTTATTAATTACAATTTACAAAAATTTTCTTCGCTTAGGATTTGTCAATGCATTAATAATTTATTCAATTATCTTTTTTTTTATTGATTTTAATAAAAAAAAAACATAAGGCTTAAACAAATTAAAGTTTTTTCAATAGAGCTTGTGCTAAAATGGACAGTTAAGACTGTTAGATCAGAAGAGAACGTTAGTCAGAAGAAAATTTATTTAAGTTTATACAACTTAGTTTATTCACTCAAATGATGATAATGTCTTTTTTAACGCCTCAATTATTATATTTAAAATAAAAAAAATCTTTTACATTGTTGAAAACTTGCATAATTTTCATGAAAAATGTTATTTTAGTTATGTACTTTAATAAATAAAGAAAATGAAAGCACTGAAATTAGAGTAAAATTAATAAAAGAAGAATTTATATTATAATTTATAATATGAAAAAAGTTATAATTTCGCATTTAAATGTCTAGTGTATATGTGAATATTATAAAGATAGTAAAGTGTTTATAAATACATTATATACACTATTTCGTACCTTCAGTATATATATTATACTTATATTAAAATTAAAAAGGTAAAAAGTAAAATAAATACAAGGTGTTCGATAATTAATTGTCAATTAAAAAAAAATGTTGTTTTCTGTAGAAATTAATCAAGAACCCTAGTTCAATAGAATAAAACCAGGAAAAAGTGCTAGGAAATAGGAAATCGGATAGATCGATTAGATAACAAGGGGTAAGAGATAGCTCAATGCGTCAACGGGCCTTGGTGCAAAGTAATCGATTCGGGCAATTCACATAATGAAATATATTTTCATTGCCTTAAATTTTCGTAAGTTAAATCAGTGAATGCAACATTTAAAACGTTATGTCATATTTAAAATTGTGCTTTATGTAACCATCGGTAGTTTAAATATTACACTAATGTCAATTATCATTTTAGGTGGGATGAATTTAACGCCCAGCTATACAACGCCCAATGGACTTTAAGTCACTTTTAAAGCTACAAAAAAATATTCAAGATAAGAAATTATTAGGTTTTAATTAAGACAGCAAAAATAAATAGATTTTAAAAATTTAATTTTTAGTAAAATATAGCTATAAATATTTTTTTTATTTAAATCTTCGTTTGCCCATTTTCATAAATTTTTCAATAGAGATTTATTTGCATTAAAATGGAAAAACAGTTTTTAATTGCTATTAAATATTAGTCCCAATCGATTATCAATTTGTGGTTAAAACACAAAATAAATAGTCACTATATATATTGCTTTTTTTTTTTTTAAAACACGTAACGCCTAATTAAGTTCCATTTCAGTATTTGCTTATGGTATTTTATTTTTTTATATTCACTGCTAAACTTTATGATCTTTTTGATTTAGTGGACTTAAGCATTATGTACTTTTGAAAATGACATAAAGGACAATGGGAGTTATGACGTTGGGTGTTTCTACACCTCATCGTTAAATCTCTCTAAGTATATAAACGTAAAACATGCATGTTATGATTGTGTATTTTATAGAAAGAATATTCAAAATTAATTATTATAGCACCAAATTGATTCAAGACATAATAAAAATTGTAAAAATTGTAAAACATAGATTAGTTATTGAAGTTTAATTTTTATTGATCGTAATAAGTTTTTTGTAAAAAATAATAATATAAAAATCACCCAGTAAAGTTCAAAGTGAATGCATTTTTTTTTTCTATTAATAAATGTCACGATTTCTATTTCAATGCAATTTTTTCAAAATAAACTAAGACTTTAGAAAAAAAAAACTGTAACATAAAAAGAACGTGTAACTTTTTGTTTGTTTTATATATTTTTCCAGCGTTAGATTTTCATTAACTTATAAAAAAATGTATGCACCTAAGCTTTAACTTAATCGCGCAATTTAGCAATGAGCTTTTATTAATATATGGGAATATGAGATTGAAATAATAACTTAAAAAAAAAATACACTCATCCTATTTTTATTTCCAAACGATTTTTTATTAAATTTTTTGATATTATTATTTTAGCTTATATGTACCTTCATATATGGTATATGTCTAATAAGTACATCATAAATTTTAGTTCTTCATATCATTTCATTTTTATAGAACTTTGAATTTAAGGTATTGAACAATACAGAATTTTGGATATCCGATGAACTCAAGTCTCAAACCTAATTTAAAGATATTTGAAATTAAAATATTTTTGGTGAGAATCAATGAAGATCAAGAAAAATAATTTCCATTGAGATTATTAACATCAATTCATACGTTATTCTTTTTATATCCCACATGGCCACTTTTCATATCAATTAGAACTTAGTTGTCAACGATTTTAAATTTATCATAGCCTATTTAGTAAGGTACTTTTACTTTTCATCGTTTCTTCGAAAAACTTCAATAAAAATTAAATTTTAATGGATTTTGATCTTATTATTAACATAAATGAACATAAAAGTACCGTGAAACTTTTCATTTACAAAAAGGAATTATGCTAAATCCGATCAAACATCATGCTTCACTTATCGTGAGAAACGTTTTATTTTTAGCAAAATTATCTTTTAAATTATAATATGTGTAATAATATTATGTATTTATTTACATTATTTGAATTTACGCCATATTTAAATTTACTGAAAAAGAAAATTGTCACCTGAAACTTAAATAATCGTATGTTAATAAATTTGTTTAGATTTAAAAACTTTCATAAGCACCAATAAACGGAGTATAAAAGAAACTATAAATAATGAAAACCTAATGAAAAAAATTGAAAAAATTGCATCGTTCGTTATCAATAATTTTCATGTTTTCTCTTAACAATAAAAATATTATGTTCGTTGTTTTAAAAAAAAAAATATCCAAAAATATCAATTAAACTCTAAATAAATTTGATGGTAACTCCTTCATTACATTCTCCTAATTTACATTTTATTAAGCGATGACACAAAATAAGGTTAAAAGCACATCCATCAATTTATTATTTATTTATAGTGTATTAAAAAATAGAAAATTACGCCTATATTTTGTTTTTTTTTATTACGTGATAATGATAATTACAATATTTTGGCCAAATACGTATCTGAATTAATAAATTGTATATATCTAGTGGTGTTTATATAATAGTGGTAATAGGTATATATTATACACATATTTGTATATTATGCATTATGCAATATCCCTATCATTTTTGGGATATGATTGCATGTTATTGATATAGAGCTTCCTTTGGACTCTAAAAAAGAAAAACTTAAACGAAACAAAAAAAGTAACCATTTAAAAGTATCATGAAATCTTCAAAAAATTAATGATTCTCAAAATGAATATATAGTACTTGTTTTATTAGTAGGTGTACTAATGAAACCTAAAAGCTGTTGAAAACTTATTGATTAATTTCAAGAATTTCGAAACTTTCATAGTTAAATGTTGCAATTGCTTTCAGGTTTCACCAGTACTACTAAACCTCAATAAAAGGAATTAAATTGTATTTTTCATAAATGATAAGTTCTTGCATTTAAAAGTAAAACCAATTCCAAAAAATTATAAACCTTGGAAGGGTATTACGCTTATGTTGAATTATTTATAAATGAAATTGCGGTTTGTAATTTTGTTAAAAGGTCATTAGATTGTATAGTTCTTCATAGTCCTATCAATTTAATAAATTCGACCCATTAAAATAGACGTCTTTACTTTCGACAGCGAACTGGGAGTTTTTTTTGTAAATTAAAACAAAGTTCTGTCAATATTTTTTTAAGTGTTATTCAGAGCTTCATTTGCTTTAATTGAAAATCAATAAATGAAAATAAGAATAATTGGCATTAATTAAAATCTCAGTTACAATTTATTCGAGCTTTAGATTTAAAAAGCCTATAACCGCTACTTAATTTTTACAAAATGTATATTTTCAAAATTAAATGAAGTACATAGGTATCGTATATGTACATATACTAATATCGTATATGTACATATAGTAAAACATGTTTTGATCGTGTTGTCATTATGTTTCCTTATCGGTTAGTAATACACATTTCCTTGAAGCAACTTATTTATTTCAACACACAAGATTGTCAAATTTTTTTTATGATAATATTTAATTCAATTAAGCTTTCATGATTCACATTTCGTATTTAACACTTCTAAGAAGCAATAAAAAAAAATGTTCGTTGACATTATGTTGTACATTTTATTTTTTTTCAAAAAATTTCAACGGCGTTGTTAAAATCATCTGTCAGTTTTTTTTTTTTCAGATAATGATAATCTCTTTTCAGGAGTAAAA
Organism: Hybos culiciformis; assembly: GCA_964007475.1. Classification (NCBI taxonomy): domain Eukaryota; kingdom Metazoa; phylum Arthropoda; class Insecta; order Diptera; family Hybotidae; genus Hybos; species Hybos culiciformis. The sequence continues at coordinate 25,043,537 of OZ023273.1, read as the reverse complement.
ACTTTTTTATTGTTTCATTTCAAGCCACCATGTTATGCATTTTATTAACCACTGAATAATTTAATAGTGACATGGGTATATTTTTTGTTATGCAGTTTTATACACTCGAAAAAATATTTTATTTATTAAAGAAAAACGAACAAAAACAGTCAAACCAAAAAGTTAAACCAAAAATAAGATTTTTTTTTATTTATTGCACATAGGTCCTTCCATAAGATTTAATTGTAGTTCTATCTTTAAGCTACTATATAATTTGAAATAAATAATTTCTGTATAAAATTTATTTATTGTTTTGATATTATTGTTGGCCTTTGTGAATGATGTTAAAATTCATACCTCAACTTAACTTACTTATGTATACTATAGTAAAATTATTTAATTAAAATTTGTTTAGATCACCAAGAAAGTCACTTATGAAAAAAGTATAATAAACAAGAAAAGGCTTTCTATAAATATGAATGCCATCTCCCATTATATGAGTATTACCATTTTAACATAATATATATAACCATAATCATTAATAAAATTTTTAACATAAATATTTTTAAAAAATTTCTAAGTAATATAACAGACGGGCCCATAATTTTTGTATATATATATATATACCTAACTTAACTATAACAAAATACTTACATATAGTATAATTTCAAATTTTTTTTTTCTTTCAGTTTTGACAATATATAAAATCTTGATAAATGATATGACACCGCAAACAAAAAAAATTATTCAGATTACCATCTAATATTTTATTGTACTCTGCTGAAGTGTTATATGCCAAGATCATTTACGCGCAAGAAAAATTATAAATGTGTAGTAACATTAAAACTTTCCTTCTTATGAATGATTTTTTCAATGAAAATTAATAAATACATGTGTATACGAAGATTTCAACAAATATTGCGATAATAAACATGTTTGGCGAATAATCTGGTATTTTTTTTACCTCTAATTCGATAATAAATATTAAATTATTGTTTGTATATTGATAATGAGCTATTCATCAAATTAATTCATCCATAACCAAATTATTTAATAGCAATATAATGATGAAGGAAAAAAAAAATTTTAAAATAAGTCCTACACGTGATATCAAAACAATAAACACAAACGCAACAGAAAGTTAATTCTATATAATAATATAATATACAAATTTTTACTCATAATTTAATTAAACTATATTAGTTTATGAAATCTAAAAATTATTCAAATAATTCTAAATGACTGAAATAATTCTAAATGTATGAATATTGCAAAATGTTTACGAACATAAATAGGTATAGGTAGGAATTGTATAACATAACATTAAAAAAATGCTTGTGAGCCATATGCAAATAGCAAAATTATTTATCATTTCAATCTTGACCCGCTCCTTCTTCTAGTGATAAAAATTTAGTAAATTAAAAATAAAAATATATTGTTTTTAAAATTTTGCTAATACGAGTATTAATTATTATTATTATTATTATTATTATTATTTTGTGGACATTGACGTTGAACTTTGCATTTAGCTGGTCCTAAGGCAAATCATCTTAAAGTTTGACAGGAAATACACGTAGTTATTTTTTATCAATGCATTAGGTAAACAACGATAATTTTATTATGGTAACAAAATAATTTTAAATGATAATAAACATTATTTAATATTTTTTAATTCAATGCACAAAATACCAATGCAATGTACATACTTATTTGATATTTTATTTTTTATTATTATCTTTTATTTCCTCTCTAATAACTTGTTGTGCGCACAGTATAAATTGTTTTTGAAAATATGAATTTTTCCTATGTCAAGGTTTTTTTAGAATATTTTATAAACATAAGTATATTATTCATGTTAATCAGCATTTCCCGAACACGGGAACAGTCTAAATTTTCCAAATTAACTAAAAAGCTTTGATCGAAAGTATTTACCAATAAAATATTTTTTGTACTAACTTCTATAATTCTTTTTACAGATATTTATAAAGCTAGTTTATCCATTTACCTACATATTTTCTTCAAGAGGAATATCGACTAAATTATGCTCTGTCTTTCGTTTATAAACACAAATAATTAGTTAATTAGTTAAGTTTATTTCATTAATTCAAAAATATCTTAGCATCTTAAATCTTATCAAATTCTAACCACAGCTAAAATATTGTCTGTCAGGCTGGCGTATTTAATGAAATTTACTCTTTTATCCGTTTATAAAATCCATTCTAGCATAATCCCAATTTATATTCTATACTTTAAAATTAAACTCAATCATTTAACAATATTCATCTGTCAGAAATTAAACTCCCCACCCAATCCATTGCTATATACTTCCAAGCTTGCATGCATAAAGTATTTGAAAAGTTTCTCGTTGTCTTGACCATTGAACCAATTTAACGTTTCCGCTCCATCAAATTTATAGTGGCCTATTTCACGTCGCCATTAGATTAGGATTAATTTTATACACGTTAAATTATTAAATTATACATACTAATTTTTTAGTATATGTTTGTATTTCTTTATATATTTCTTTACATATTTTAGGTGGAGACGAACCAGTTGGAGCGCAAATACCTTCAATGTTTCTCAATTTTATTGGAAGTGATATCGATTATGGTTATTCAACAGAGCCGGAAAATAATGCTTGTTTGAATTCAGAAGGGCAACGTTGTTATTGGCCAAGAGGAAAAGTTCTGGGAGGTACTTCGGTTTTTAATGGTATGATGTATATTCGAGGTAATCGTGAGGATTATGACGATTGGGAAGAACAAGGTAATCCTGGTTGGAAATTCTCAGATATTTTACCATTCTTCAAAAAATCAGAAAATAATTTGGAACTAGATGAAGTTGATCCGAGATATCATGCTACTGGTGGACTAATGCCAGTTGGAAAATTTCCATATAATCCACCTTTTAGTTATTCAATTCTAAAAGGAGCTCAAGAATTAGGTGAGTGTTTTCCTTCTTTGTAATTAACTGTTAATATTAAGAATGTGCAAAATAAAATTTATTATTAAAATCTAGAAATACATGAAAAATAAAACAATGCATAAACCTTAATAAAGATGTAAAACATCGTTACTGAGCTAAGATTTCAATATTATTAAAATGTATTCAGCCTGCATAAATTTTTAGACGCTTGAATTATGTAGTCATAAATCGTAAACTCCTAATTTTGGTTTTATAAATAATTCTTCGTAATTTTTAAATAAATAATGAATTTTGTTTTTTCTACTAATGTTTGGAAAATATTGGTATATATACATATATATATTTAACATATGAGCTGTTATTTTTGAAAATGGTATAAGTCCACTTTTTAAAAAAAATGAGTTAATGGTAATATTAGTAAGATATAGCCACCTTCTCTCCATATTTACATTATACATGAAAAAATAGTCGTAAAAATAACAGTTCATATATACTAACATTAACCGAAAACTTGATATACTTTTTAGATTTATAAAATAATTATTAAAAATTTTAAATCTTGAAATTTAATAGATTTTTCTATCTTTTTGCACAAATAGATATTTCCGAACTTTTTTTTTATTAAAAAATTTATGAATATTAAATTTTGAATCATTTAAGGATATTCCATTCATGATTTAAATGGAGAAAACTCTACTGGATTTATGATTGCTCAGATGACTGCAAGAAATGGAATACGTTACAGTTCAGCTCGTACTTTTATAAGGCCAGCTCGTGAACGTCATAATCTTCATATTTTATTGAACACGACTGTTACAAAAGTTCTTGTAAATCCACAGTCAAAAACAGCTCATGGAGTAGAAGTTATTGATCAATTCGGAAGTGTTAGAAAAATTCTTGTTAAAAAAGAAGTTATTGTAAGCGGGGGATCTGTTAACTCTCCCCAAATATTATTGCTAAGTGGAATTGGTCCTTCTGAAGATTTGCAAAAGGTTAGTTCATATGGCTCAAACAATATTAGAGTTGCTTAAATATTTGTATATTAAAATAACGTATTATAATATTGCAATAAACGTTGTATAAATTATATTATATTAATTACATGATATCTTTTTCAGATTGGAGTGCGACCAATTCACAATTTACCTGGTGTTGGAAAAAATTTACACAATCACGTGGCATTCTTTATTAATTTTTTTATTGATGATGCTGACACAACCCCTTTAAATTGGGCTACTGCAATGGAGTATCTTTTGTTTCGAGATGGTGTGTTTATATAATAATAAACAATATTATGTTAATACCGTATATGCCCACTGTCATTATATAATATAATTTACTTCCAGGTTTGATGTCAGGAACGGGAATTTCAGATGTCACTGGGAAGATAGCTAGTCCTTATTCTGATAAACCGGGAGTACCAGATATTCAATTCTATTTTGGAGGCTACTTGGCGGGCTGTGCAAAAACTGGCCAAGTGGGAGAATTAGCATCAAATGGTTCGAGATCAATTCAGATTTTTCCAGCTGTTTTAAATCCTAAAAGTCGAGGATATATAACTTTGGGTTCAACAGATCCACTTAAACCTCCGAAAATCTACGCCAACTATTTAGGTGAAGAACATGACATTCGTGTATTAGTCCATGGAATTAAATTTGCTCTCCGACTTGCTGAAACATCACCATTGAAAGCTTACGGTATGCGGCTAGATACAACTCCTGTCATGGGTTGTGAAAATTTACCATTTGGATCAGACGAGTACTGGGTATGTGCAGTTAAGAGAAATACTGGTCCAGAAAATCATCAAGCCGGTTCTTGCAAAATGGGCCCAGCTCATGATCCTATGGCTGTAGTTGATCATGAATTAAGAGTTCGTGGAATTCGCAATCTAAGAGTTATGGATACATCAATTATGCCGAAGGTAACTTCTGGGAACACTCATGCTCCTGCGGTAATGGTTGCTGAAAAAGGTGTTCATCACATTAAACGTGCCTGGGGAGCATCTAGTACTCAAGTTCACAACCCAAATAGTTTTCACCAACAACGCCATTAATTGATTAATAGTTTAATACACTAATAAAATAAGTTATCGGTATATGTAGCATAGCTTTATAAAATCAATTTAGCTCATAAAAATCTATGTACATATTTCAAAAATTGAAACATACCAAGTTGTTATTGGCTCCTTAAAAGTTTTGCTAGAATTTCGATAGGTAAAAATAGTTTATTTATATACCTTATGAAAAATTATAAAAAATGATTTGATTCAAATTGCTATTTGCATTATAGATTGATCTACTTTAATTTTAGGTTCATCTTATTCTTATATGTATATTTTCATAAATGATCATAAAACGATTTAAAAATAAGAAAATTTTAGATATCAATATACATAGATTTAGTTAAAGTTCCAGTAAATCAAGTAAAGTCGTTAAAGTAAAAATATTAAAATTTTATTTTTTTGTAATATTTTAAAAACATATAATATTTTTATAAATTTACAATAAAATAATATATATTGTTAAATAAATGTTTATTATAATATTGTTTTTACATTGAAATTTACGAAAAAATAAAAATAAATTTACAATAAAAAAAATAAACAATCGTTTTTGTTGAAAAGGTATTCATTATTTCCTTTATAGTTATAAGTAGGTAAATGCAAAGCATAAAAGAGTAAAACAGAAATTTTAATAATATAAATATTACGTATATCCATACATCGCAATCCTCACTCATCAAAACTGATTTTTTTTTCAATTTTGAGTGAGGAATTCCTCAAAAAAGTTTAATTTATATAACATTCATAAACTAATAAAACTGATAATCTTCCAATATTATTAAGCTTCGAAAAGTCGAAAACAGTCTTTCAATTGTACTGGATAATTTTAGCTGGTATTGAAAAATAGGATCTAGCGTTAGACGTCAAAAACGGAAAATCTTCATTATAAATTAAAATCTTCATTATAAATTATATTGAATTGTCGACTTGGCTTTATTAACAATAATTAGAGCTTCTAATATCTAATACATGCATTGATCTTAATTATCTTAAGAATGTGAAAATAAATAAGTAAAATATGAACCTTACTTGCATATGCCTTTTTGTATTTTATTTCAGTTTCTTAGATACTAGAAACTAGATACAACTAAAAAATTGGATAACACCCAAAAACAAATGTAAGTAACATAATGACTTTAAATTAAATTAACGTTACATAATTTACCACCTTAAAAATCTTAAAATATTTACAACTAGAACAACCAGATTTTAACAATTTTTCCATTGTATTTGAAATATCGTCTTTTTGCTCTCCAACTTGTTGAAACATCACCATTGAAAGCTTACGGTGTGCGACTAGATACAACTCCTGTCATGAGTTGTGAATATTTACCAGTTCTATATCATACTTAAAATATTTTTTTTTTATTATAAATAATTCAAAAACAAAATCAATGCTATTAAAAACAATTTTTTTTTTTTGAATCATCCTAAAAAAGTTAAAAAAAATTTCTAGGAATAAAGATTATTTACTACATTTTATTGAAAAAATATTTAATTTTAATAACAAATATTAAATAATATTATATTTTATTTTATTATTCTAATTTTTTGAACCTATAAACGAAATAATAAATTGACCTAATTTGAATAATTATGTCATTTTGAAAAATTATTAATTGAACTAACTATATTGTGTAATTATATTGCGTGCAAAAATATTTCAATACTAGCCAAATAATGCAATCTGTAAATGTAATTTATATCATTGATTTTTTTTACAAATACTTTAAATAGGTTGCAAATAAATTTCAGGCTTTAGTAAATTGAAAATTGTGAAAACTGAACTTTCATAATGGTTTTTTCAAAAAACATTTTAAATTGTTTTATTTTTTTACTATTATTTCGGATACTAGTAATATTGGCTTGTAACAATACAAGTCAAATTGAAGTAAAAACTGGAGATCAAACTGGAGAGCTCTCATCATCTCAGCTGTTTGAATTAGACTTGAATGATGTAATATTTCAATGTAATGAAAGCTATAAAATAACACCAGATGAAATAAATCATTTCAATGCCACAGGCAAGCTTCCAGATGAATCAGCCAAAGTTCCAACGGTTAGTTTTTTGACATAATTATTCCGAAGACCGAAATATGATATACATTCGAAAATATGATATACATTTACGAAAAAATTGTGGATTATCGGATAAATAATCTGTTTTAATAATAAAATTTGAATTGTTTTCAATTTTTCAACTGAATTTTTAATTTTGTTTTATTTTATAATTTTATTTTTTATTTTTTTTTTTTGAATAATTTTTTATTTCAATTTTTAATATCAATCATCCCAACTTTACTCAATTAAAATTGAATTGAATTGAAAATGTTTATGTACTACCTATGTTTCGATTAAAAAATAAGTCTAAGTATGTAGGTACACCATCTTTTCAGACGAAGGGAATATTAAAGAATGAATAACGGAAAATTATCAGTATAGAACTGGTTTGTTGGATTCGCGTAAAAAGAAATCGATATATTAAAAAGAGAATTCAAGTGCTGCGGCGTCCACAGGGTTTAAGGTTAAGATTAAAGTTTCAGAATACTGAAGTAAACTAGTTGAAATAAAATCATAAGAGTTTCTTTGAAAAAAAAAAAAGAGAAAACTTTAATTATGGGCTTAACTTTAATTTATTTTTTTAATTGAGTTAATTATAGATAAATAATTGCAATGCGTTTAAAATAATACAATAATTTACGAAAGAAAAATTACATCTTAAAATAATAAATATTTTTTAGTGCTACATCCGATGCTTTTTTGAGCGTTCTGGAATAATTACTAATGGAATTATTAATAGAGACTACATTGAAAAATATTTGTGGCCAGCTACTGGAGATTCAGTTAAAGTTTGTCAACAAGAAGGAAGTATGATTTTATTTATCTTAAATAATAAAATATAAACATGAACCAAAACAAAGTTTGACGAAAAATTTTTAATCGGTACGAAATGAAAATTAAACATAAAATTTAATAAAATTTAAATTTATTTTTTAATAGAGAAAATTATGATTAATTTATCTGTTTTCGATTGATAAAATTTTCGAACAAAACTTTTTGTATTATCTTTTTCGTTTTCGTCGCAGATCTAAAGGTCTGTTTGGGTTGATTTTTTGGTAACTAAGAAATCTACCATAATAAAAATATTTACCAAGATTTCACTAAACACATTTAAAATTTTTTAAATTATTTTTATTTACCAAAAAATACACCAAAATTATACTAATTATTGTATACAACTAAAATTTTAATTAAAAATTTCACAAAAATATTTGTAGATTTTTTGATTAGTTTTTCGGTTACCTGAAAAATTACCAAAAAATTAATTGTAACCAAAATTAGTACCAAAGTTTTGCTAAATATATTTTAGTTTTTTTTTGTTCTTTATGAATACCTATCTCAAAATTCTTTAAAATGTTCCCGGTTCGAATCCTGTCTAGTCCAAATTATAAGATTTGTTTTCCTGGCTTTTATTTCTTAAAAATTTTTCCCGGAACGGTTAAATTCTTTCCACTTATCAAGTACGAAAAACACTTTTGAAGTGGATATTTCCCTTTTTTCTGGAAATTTTTTATGTGCAAGTAGGTACATTTGTGTTTTTGTCCTACCGATACCACATATTTTGCTTAGATTAAGATGGGCTGTTGTGAGTTTAAACGAAAATTTTTCTCTTTTTCTTTTCAGAAAATCAAACGAATCCATGCACGAAAGTCTACCAAATGGCATCATGCTTGATGCTAAGAGCGATTGTTGATGCAAGAAATAAACCAAAAATTTAGATTTAGGAAACATAAGAACATTTCTTATCGCTTGTTCAATGCATTAGTGAACTTCATGAACCACCTGTATATTTAGAATTTTAGAATTATTATTATATTATTCTTAGAGATGTTAATGGTTGTTTTTTTTTATTATTTTGACATTATTTAACTTGATTTTTAATAATTTTTGAAAATTCAAGCAAGCAATAGTTTTTTTTTATTATAATAAAAACAATTCGAATTCGAGTACCTAGGTACAGTAAAGAAAATTAGCTTTGGTCAATTCTGAATTTTAACTAAATAATTTTTATTTTAATTTTTGTTCTGAATTAATTTTATTAATGATTTAATTTGTTTCTGATAATATTTTCGTCTTTTATTACATTTAATATTTGGAAGATATTTCAGAGATAACAGTTAAGAAGTAGGGTTCGGAGAGGCGTGTTCTGCCAATACTATGGTGCTAAATATGCTTTAGCGTTTATAACGTATTAGCATCAGTGTATGTCTGACACGATCCTTTGATCAAACACAGATATTCGGTTTACTTTGAAAATAAAATTACGCATTTTTGAACTAAAGAAATAAAAGTCGGCCGTCATGGTGTAATGGTATTGCCATTATCCTACGGTGTGTTCGGTCGTGGGTTCGATTCCCACCTCGGGCTGGAATTTGTGTCAATTTTTCAATTTGTCTGTCTCACTTGAATTAAGTGTTTGTGTTGTTTTTAAAAAAAAAAAAAAAAAAAAAAAAAAGAATGATTAATTAGAATTTCAATCAGAGCTGTTTAATTTAGCTAATAATAACTACACGAATTGCAGGCATTTTTCCAAATTAGGTAAATAATTTTAATATCGAATTATGAAATTATTATTTCTGAAATTCAGTTTTCTTTTAAATTTGGTAGATTTTTTGGGAGATTATTATTTTGTACATTTCCATAATTTCAATATTTTCCCTGAGTGACAATTGGAATTGTAATACTAAGTTCAAATTGGAATTGTAAGACAAAGTTCCGAATCTCGAAGGGGACATTAGAAAAGATAATAAATTAGTAAGAAAAAAAAATGAATTATAAGTACGGTAAAGTACCTATCAAATTTCAGCCACCTAAATCTTTTTTTCACTTTGAACGAACAAAAAATATAGAATATCAACATTTAGGACTATAAATTTATGATTTTTGGATTTTTCAGAAATTTTTTTGCATAATTCCGCAATGGTTTTAATTAATTTATTTTAATTGAAAAAAATTGCAGAAGAAAGAAAAAAGGTAAGTAATCCATTTTCTTCTATTTTAAGTCACCCCTATCTTTAAGAAAAATGAAACTCGGTTTTAATATTTAATTATACTAACAAAATACATTTGGAATATTTTTAGGTATTCCAAGTTTTCAGTTCAGGAGAAGCACTACTTACTTTACTAACAAAATGCATTAGTGATATTTTTATTAAAAACTTTTCAGGAGAATCAATAATAATTTCAGAAATTTTTGCCTACAGAAAAACTTTTTTTGTGCCGAAAAAAATTTAATTAATAAAAAATGTTTTAAAGGAGTTTTACAAAATATGTTAAATATGTATAATGGCTTTAGAAAAGATATTTAAAAATAGAAAAAATTATTATTTGTTAAAAAAATTGGTCGGATTCATATACACTTTAATTAATAAATATTTAGAAAGAAAAAACATAGTTATTTATAAATAATTAAAGTGGTGAATTAATGTCAATAAATGTTAGATCAAATGTTAAATAAATGTTAAAATCAGACGCCGACGCGATCATCGATTTCGAGCTAGCGCGAGCGACGCAGCGACGTTTTTTGGCCTAGCAGCAACGACCAAATTTTTAGGTGAAAGCGATCGCTAGCAGCCATATAAATTAAAAAAAAAAAAAAAAAACCAAGCAGCGACGAAAATTTTTGTCTTTTTTTTGTTTTTTTTTTTTTTTTTTTTTTTTTGTTTTTTTTTTTTTTTTTTTTTTTTTTTTTTTTTAACGGTTTTTTTTTTGTTAGCGATTATCAGCGGCGCAGCAGCAATCAAGAATTTTTTTTTTAGCAGCAGCCCCAAAAAATTGAAAATTTCGCTGCTTAGCCGCCGCGACTAAAAATATGATCGCGTCGGAGTCTGGTTAAAATTACTTACCCGATATTTTTGTCATTGTAACGAAAATGAATACCTGCTACACTACTCATATTTTTTTTTGTTTAATTCAAATTTTAACAAATTTTTTTTAAGAATTTAGAAAACATTTTGAAGCTTGTACACTTTTTAACTTAAAAAAATCAATGAATTAAAAATTTTAATTTTTTCATAATTTTATTTAAATTTATTTTGACAGATTGGCTATGACATGAGAGTAGTATAGCGTACATATATAATTTTTACAAAAACTTTCTTTTCCTTTTACTTTTCTATAAAAATTGGATTAGTAGGTACCTACCTACTCACTGATTGCAGCCCATTAAATTTTAATTCTTAATTATTTGGCCCACATAGCATTTTGAGTTTGGCAGGCCTGAAACTATAGTCAGTGAAATTGGCATGAGAGCAATACAAAAAAAAACATATGATTAAAACAAAAAAATGTCAAATGTCAACTTCTGTCAGGTTTTCAGGTTAATAAAATGTTTAGTTCATGAAAAATAATTTTCTCCAAAAAAACTCCCCAAACAAACTTTTACCAGCTCGACAAGAAAACAAGGCAAAATTATAAATTGTAAAAAATCAATTAATACAAAGATTATTAAGCTTGGTTGTAAATGTCTCAGCAATTGCAAACACCAAAGTCGGTAAGAAAAAAAAAATTAATTACGAAATTTGTTATAGCTTAGTAGCAGCTTGACTTGAAGTTGTGATGCTGGATGTCGCAACTCGCAAATTACAGTTTAATTTTTTTCTTCAACCATGAAGCTCATCCATCCAAATTCTAAAGATGATAATTACCTATATCTCAAGCAGAAAATATTTAGCTTTACCGTATCTAGTTTGACTGATTAATATCTTACTCGTAGGAGGTACCTATACCTAGATATCTAAACCTACTTATTAAGTTTTAATAAAATTAATTTTTCAACATTTTGCCAATTGCCACCGAGAAAAATATTGTCACATTCATCGGTTTCTCCTTTTCTTTCAAATTTTTTCTAGAGTCTTCAGGGGACTGGTCACATTCAAGAATTTAGCATTCGTGTACCAAAAACTAAAAATAAAAGACATCATGTGATGCGTTTTAATGCAACTCTTAATGTGGATTTTGCCAAATGGTCTAATGTTAAATTAGAACGTGAAAACAATATGAAAGAATATAAAGGTTATGATGAAGATATGCCAAAATATGGAGCTGGCTCAGAATATAATCGTGACTTGCGTGAGGAGGTTCGTAGAAAAAAATTCGGAATTATATCGAAACGATACAAACCTGAAGCACAACCATGGATTCTAAAAGTTGGCGGAAAATCAGGAAAAAAATTTCGTGGTATTCGTGAAGGGGGAGTTAGTGAAAATGCAGCTTTTTATGTTTTCACACATGCTCCTGATGGTGCTATTGAGGCGTATCCCCTAAATGAATGGTATAATTTTCAACCGATCCAACGTTACAAATCATTGTCTGCTGAAGAAGCCGAGCATGAATTTGGCAGACGAAAAAAAGTAATGAATTATTTTTCATTGATGTTGCGTAAACGATTAAAGGGTGACGACGAACCTGAACAAGATCCAGAAGAGAAAGCTTTAGCTAAAGCAGGAAGCAAAAAATCAAAAGATTTGCAAATCAGTGAAATGGATGAATGGATTGATTCTGAAGACGAGTCTAGCTCAGAAGAGGAGGATAAGGATAAAAAAAAGCTTGAAGATAGCGACGATGAAGCTGATGGAAAGAAAAAGAAAAAAGCAGCTGCAACTACTGTAAAAAAGAAAAAACGAGATGTTGATGATGAAGCTTTTGAAGATTCAGATGATGGTGATGAAGAAGGTCGTGAATTAGATTATATTTCAGATAGTTCAGAAGATGAAGCAGATCCCGAAATAAAAGTTGCTAAAGAACTGAAATCAGTGGCAGAAGAAGAAGCTCTTATTTCATCAGAATCTGACGAAGAAGAAGAAAAGAAATCAGACGAAAGTGATAAAGAAGATGCCGATGGTGAGAAGAAAAAAGAAAAGGAGGGGAAAGAAAAAGATGGAAAAGATAAAAAAAATAAAAAGAAAAATAAGAAGAAAAATAAAGAAAAAAAGGGTAAGTTAAATTTTTTAAGATTCTATGCTTTATTTCTTCAATTCTTTGTCGAACATTTAAGTTTAATTAATATATACCTATCAGTAAAATTTTTGGTTCTCATTTTGAACTACATACTTTTTTTTTACATTCCATAAAAAAGGTAATGCCAGATTTTTTAAACATATTTAAAATAAAAGTCTATTCCTCTACGAATTTGTTTCAAATTTTTTTATAATTGTCTCAATTTTTCGTGGTTTTCGCAGGTTCTTTTTGGGGGAGTCTACAAATCACAAACAAACATTAAATTTTGTATAATATTATAATTGCTTAAATTTTTATTTTTTTATAATTATGATAAAATAGTGGGGAGTAAGATTAATAAGTCAATAATAAAATTTCGTTTTTTAAAAGGTTCGTTATACATTTTAACTTTTGTTTTTAATAATGCATGTAATAGTACATTTTTAATAATAAATACAATAGAAATAATTATTCAAAATTTTTAAGAATAAAAAAATGTGGCCACAGGAATAATTATAAAATTCCTTAGTTCTGTAAATATCCATACCTTTATTTAACATACGGTCGTTTTCGTTGGCTTCATGAAAAAATAAAAATAAATTACACATAATTTTTGTACCATTTTCAACCAAATCACAAGTCACTTTATTCAAATTTCTAGTGAATATTTAGATAAAAAAGAACCAAGTATAACAAAAACGTAAATAAAAAATAAAATTTATTTTATAAATAATTAAAACATCTCAGTTTTGTTTTATATATATTTTTTTTAAATTTTTTGTGAACTACCACTCAAATAATGATAATTTATAAAACGACCACCTTGAGTACCTTGGGCTGTAAAGTTAGTTATATGACAAGCAAGTAATAACAGATTTCTGGGTTGAACTTTCCAAGCAAAACGCATAAATACTGATGAATATAAAATTAGAGCTAAAAATATAAGAAAAACAAAAAATTAATATTTTCCGTGATTTATCGAAATGAGTATAATTTTTTTTTATTAAAACATTAAATATCGGTTTACGTTCGCACGTTTTTGTAATTAGACACCAACCTACCTATTCCAATCATAATATGCAAAACGAAACGTAATTTTCATTACGCAAAAGTTTAACTGCGTAAGATTTTTTCCTCGCAGAAATTCTTCTGTACCCTCGGACCTTCTGATAGTTTTTCAAGTTCTTGAGCTTGTTGAATAGGTAATTAATAGTTGGGACGACCTCAAAAATGGTGAAAAACGCATCATTTTCGAGATATTTACGAAATTTAAGAGGACAAATATGGTCAGCGTATCTATACACAATCAATATAATTTTTCATAATTCGATATTAACATGTAATAAAATTATTTTAAATTCTAAATATATAATTTAGATTGTTATTTAAAAACAAAATGATAATTTTTGTTTACACAATATTCGTTTGACCTTAAACTAAAATCAACAAAATGATATCCTCCCCCGCTTCACTTGACGACTTTCACGTTTTTATTTTCATTGAGAATTTTTACCTAAAGTCATTTTTCCACTAATAAATTTTGGATGTTTAGTTGATATGTCATTAATTGCAGCCAACGGTATAGCCCAATTTGCTACTGGTCCCCAAAAATGGGTACTAAAAATTATAAAAATATGAAAATTATATAAAAATAAAAAAATTATATAAAAAATTTAATTGAACTTGAACATGAACTTTGTTTTTTTTTTTTGCTAAGAATAAATCAAATTAACCATTGACCAACCTCATTAAATATTCTCGAAACTCTTTTGATTTTAAATTTGTTGTAAACTTTTGGAACAAATTTCTGCCATTGCCTGTCATAATTAGATTTTTATTTTATTTTTTTAGTTTTTTTTTATAATTAAAATTTTAAAATCTTATCACAAAAATTAAAAAAACTTAAAAAAAATAATAAGATGGATAACGCGCAGGTTATGCAATATGTCAAAATATTTTCTTGTCAAATTTTATTGAAGCGAAGCTGTTGAGTTTTGATTCTGCATTGATTCTGCTGCTATCTGTATCAAATCAGCTGTTTTTTTTAATAAGGCGGCATTGGGAAATTTTAAAATTTTTATGTAGGTACCTATTTCGGGGGGTTGGACATTTGTCCGCGGGACATATACAAAATGTATGAACAATTTGGGGGGACTCTACCCCTCTTCCCTTTTCCAAGCTTCAGACGATTCTGAGTGGTTCACGTAATCTGCAGTATCTCCAAAATTGAAAAATCAATCGCGGACAAATGACATTTTGCAAAATGACATTTGTCCGCTAAAAAAACTGAAAAATCAATCGCGGACAAATGACATTTTGCAAAATGACATTTGTCCGCTAAAAATTCGAAAAATCAATCGCGGACAAATGACATTTTGCAAAATGACATTTGTCCGCTAAAGTTAGAAAATTCAATCGCGGACAAATGTCATTTTGCAAAATGTCATTTGTCCGCTAATTTTGGGACATTTGTCCGCGGCGGACAAATGTCATTTTACAATCGCGGACAAATGACATTTTGCAAAATGACATTTGTCCGCGAAGTTTTCCATACAAATTTCATCGCGGACAAATGTCCCGCGGACAAATGTCACGGCGCCCCTATTTCGCTGTCTGGAGCTAATGTTTATACGAAACAAATTTTTTCATATTCTAATTTTCATATTTTTTTAGAAACATCAAGCGATTCATCTTCAGATAGTAGTGATTCTGATAATGAAATGAAAAGTAATTCGAAAAAGAAGAAAGAAAATAGTTCATCAACGCTTAAATTAAATAATAGCAAATCACGATCATCATCGCCAATTATTATTAATTCTACGAATGAAAATAACAAGCGTAAATTTAATAATATGCCATCAGATTTAACTGCTTCAGATAACAGTAATAGTCCAGTTAGCACACCAGCAAAAAAGCCTAAATTAGAGCAGGCTCCATCATTACCACCAACATTTGCCAGCGTTGTTGTGTCAAATACTACAAAAGAGTAAGTTCTTTTATTTAAATATTTATTTTCATTCCGTAATACGTTTCGTCGGTTACAAAAATTATAACATGATAAGGATGTTTCTAAATATTTTTAATATAATTTTAGTGATTACGGGATTACTGAGGAAGCTGTACGACGTTATTTAATGCGTAAACCAATGACTCCAACTGAACTTTTAACAAAATTTAAAAATAAAAAGACTGGCGTATCGTCCGATAAATTAGTTGAAACAATGACACAAATTCTCAAAAGAATAAATCCGGTTAAGCAAACAATCCAAGGAAAAATGTACTTGAGTATAAAAGTTAATAAATAGAATAATTTTTTTGTGCATTAATAAATATACTATTTGTTAGTTTTTGCTGATGAATTAATAAACATTTTTATGTGAATTTTTTAATTATTTTCCTAAATTTTTATCTCAATGTATTTTAATTTTAATGCGTTATTTTTTTTTTACAATTTTATTTTGATTATTTTGTAATATTATTCAATATTAAAATTTATGCGAAACGTAAAAAGTTTTCTTTTTCAGAACTATTTCATTTTTGTGGTAAACATTATAAAAGAATAAATTATCTGAAGTCAAATATTCAATACCTTCTTCGGTAATAAGAAGCTCCAAAGCTGGATTATTTAAGTCGAGTTTAGATTACATATTTGTTGATTTATTATTGCTCAAAATATTTCTCATTCATACTAAACGTACTATTTTGAATTTGCTTAAGCCCTTAACAATTAAAGTTAATATTAATTAATTTTCAATAAAAAATACTACGTACTATATAGTTTACTAGTTAATAATTATGGTAGTAGAAGTGTTGTTCCTATTAAATGTTTTTGATTGAATATTGAAATTTTCTGGAATATCTAATTTCTTTCCTCATTATTATTTTATGCGAAATGGAATCTAAAAAAGGGATTTCAGACAACACAAAGTATTGTAATCTTTTAAATTATAAACAGTAAAATTTATTTTATCTCTTTTTATAAATACATGGTTTCAAGTTTATTTTAATTTCACTCAAATTATTTTTTTCGCAATTCTTTGTTTTAGTAAAATCAAAAAAATTAAAATAACTTTTATTTCCTAAGTCTTTGTTAAGTAATTTAAACCCAATTTTTTCAATCAAAATTATAAATTCGTTAACATTTTCGATTCTTGATGCTATTTCAGCTATGTAAACATATCCGCCTATTTTTAAAACACGATTAGCTTCAAATAAAAATTCATCCAAATTAGTGCCCATCAATGATAAACAAAATACAGCAACATCAATTGAATTTGAATTCAATGGAGTATTAGCCATATCACATGCAATAACATCATTTCTTATCGCAACTAAATCAATTGAATAAACCTTATTTGGTACCGAATCACTCAGTTTCGCCTCACCACAACCAAAATCAGCAATGACAAAACTTTTTGGGCTCCTTCGAATTTTTTTTATCATTCGATTTAGTGGATTGAATGGCCATTTCTCAACTTGTTGCCGATAACCTTCATGATAGGAAGCAAATGCCTCCAAATCCTGTTCGAATAGTTTTTTCGCGTCAATTCCTTTTGATTTATAAAGTTGTTCATTAATGAATCTAAACCGGCCGCCTTTAAGAGTTTCACGTAATTTTTTTGTTAAACCATTTTGAAACACAGAAGAATTCCTTTCATCGGAAGAAATTTTATTAAATTTATCCAGACGTTCCACTAAAATATTCTTTTCTGACTTCGATGTATTGAAGTTTTTTTGTTTTGGCTTCGAAGCAATTTTTTCTGAATCCAATATTTCATTTTTTTTAAATTTTTTCTTCTCATTCCGACTTATTGATGGAAATTCAGGTTTTGATGTTATCTTAAATTCTTCTGATGTCAAATTGTTCAAATTTATATTTTTATTAGATTGATCTTGACGGGATCTGAGAACATTTATTATTAAAGGACTATTTTTAAGAAAAACCTGTGTGGATTTCTTATTTTTCCCGCTGCTGATTTCAGTTTTTATTTTATTTTTTGACTTCACATTAGTTTTGTTTTTATTTGAAATTTTTTCTATTTTAAATTGGATTTTTTTTTTTTCATTTTTATCATCATCCCAGTGGTCGCTAATTTTGAAAAATTCTTTCATATTTTCATTAAAAAAAAATTATTTAAAAAAATTTTAATTCAAAAAAAATAATTCAATGAGTTGAGATACAGAAGAAAAATAAAACTACCTACTACCAAAGATGACTACTACTAACTACAAACAAATGCAATGCAAATTAACCAAAATTAACAAACTAAGCTAGAATAACGACACCAAAGCAACAAAGCTGCAAATAACACATGTTTAGTAGTAAAATGCGTAGCAAACCGACATAAAATTAAGCCGTGGCGTGGTCAAAGCCAACATAAGGCAATCAGCCGTTTAATTGAAAAGTAAACAAAATGAAAATAATGTTTCGTAGGATACGAGAGCAAAGCAATGTAAATACCTACTTAGCAATGTACCTATGAAAATCAAATGTCAAAAACAATTTTGATAGGTACTTTAGTTTAATTTCAAAATACTTTTATAAAAATAAGTAATCATATAAAATAATGTACACAATGTTTCAATTTTTCTCATATACAATTTATGTAATTCGTTTTAAAGTTCTAATTTACGTCAACATTATAAATTAAATAACTCGAACAAACGTAAGTTTTTCAGTCTTGGTTTTGTGTCACAACCCCTTACACAACATTTCCTTACCATATTTTCTGCATGTTATATAAAAAATTAAAAAAATAATTTTAAAATTAAAAATATTTTCCTTTCAATACAGAGTTTACTACTTAAATTATAAATAATTGATGAATTATTTTTGATTCTGAATAAAATGAGAAAATTATCAATTTTTTTAATATGATTCTGCATTCTGAAATCGAAATTAGTTTCATTAAAGCAATAAATTTTAAGTGACATACCTTTTTAAAATGAAAGTTTCTTTTTAATACTACAACAAAATCAAGTTTCTTTGCGTAAACCTCTATTTTTTTTACATTTTTCATATATTTTACACAAAAACAAATTTTGACAGGTACTTTATCACACATAAAAATTTTTGAATAGCATTGCTAGGTATTTACCAAATACCTTATAATGTAAATACTGGTGGTTGCTTATATTTTCTAAATATTTTGATTCAGTGAAAAATCTACGCTTTGTAGTGTGTGTTTTTATCAAAATGTAAGGGGTTGGAAAAATAGTTTATTTTATTAAAAATAGGAAAATTTTTATTATTTTATATGCATTTTTTTTTTTTATAATGAAGATATAATTTCTATAAGTTAAGTTAAGTTAAGTTAATAATATAATATAATTTAAGTTTAAGTTAACCGTAAGATGCTTGCTAAAAATTTTAGTACCAACTGGAACATTGTCAATTTTTTGGTCATTTAAAATTCTTAAATAAAAATCCAATGTTTCTTTAAAGTTAATTCGCTGGGAAAACTGCAAAATTCAAAATTAAGTTAAAAAAATTCAAATTAAAGTAGGTACCTAAACTTACGTATTTACCTATGAAAACCAATATTGCTGCCTTTTATATAAAACGACGGACAATCGACAATTCTTAACAACACATCTAGAACAAGATGGCATTTTAATATTTAATTTTTTTAATAATAATTTTTTAATAATGATTTTTCAAAATTTAAATTTATTTTTTTATTTTATTTTCACAAACTTAAAAACTTTAAACACTACCGAAAATTACTTAAATTTCTAAGCCAACTTCATTTAGAATTTTTGCAGTCATGGTAAACTACATAAAAAATACACATAATACATAAAAAAGAAAAACATCTGATTTTCCTATAGCACTGAAATTTTATAAACCAACACATAAGCAAGCACCAGTATTTACATTATAAGGTATTTGGTATTTACATTGCTTTGACGAGAGTAATTTTTGTTGCCTTTTTTTAATTTTAAAAATATTTCAAAATTTAATTTAATAAAAAATCGCAAAAATTAATTAATAAAAAATTAATTTTTTGGCTAAAGTGCAATGACGTGAACCACTCAGAATTAGCTCATAGGCGCCCGCAGGATTTTTTCTAGGGGGGGGGGGCAAGAAAAATTTTTTAAAAAGCTTATAAATATGTTTTTCTTCAACGATGAATATAAAAAAAAAGTGTTGAGAATTGAGTTACATGTATCTTATATGAATCTTTTCTTTTTAAAAGTAAAAAATAACAATCATAAATTAACATTTTTAATAAACGAATTCACTTGCTGGATTAGGTAATAAAAAACAAAAAAAAAAAAAAAAAATATACAATACATATATAAAGAAAAAAAAAACCAGATACCTTCCGAATCGTTCCAAAACTTTCAGTAACTCGCCAATTAGAAGAAAAACAAAACCAACGAAGATATTTTAGACGTAGTTTATGCACGTATGCGACATAAAAAAGACACATTATATGAAACTTTTTGAGGCGTATATACTCAAACACGTAAATTGAACTTCTCCGGCGTAAAAGTTAAAAAATTAATCTTTTATATTTATACATCATAGATATTTCTACACCATAGATATTAAGAAATGCAATTGCTTTATTTTTTTTGTAACTGAACAGTTATTTTTTTTTGTAACTGAACGGTGATTTTCTTTTTTACGTCGCGTGGCGTAGTTTCGTAAACTCGCGTGAACTACTTCGACAATGTCTCTATCATAAAAGTAACCAGAAAAGGAATTCTTTTTTCATAAATGTGTTGCTCTTGACTAAGCGAAATATGAAAAAGGAATATCTGGAATTCCGTGCATTTAGAAATTCCAAAATTTATAAATATTTTTGTATTTTTACCCGTGACTCAAAAATCGAAAAATTTGAAAAAAAAAGCGCATTAAAAAAGTAAAATTTAAGATCAAGCAAGGGTTCTTATAAAAAAGTTATTGTGCGAGATAATAAGTTTTTTTTTTCGTTTGAAAAATGACAAACATTCTAATATTATTTAAATTAAAATCGTGTTTCTAATTTGTACGAGTTTAGTGTTTAGGTCTCATCGCTGATTAAGTTTTATTTTCTTCATCAACGCCCCCCCCTCCGGGCGCCTATGAATGGGCTGAAACTTGGTGGGGGGTAGAGGCGGTGCCCAAACCCCCAAACCTGAAATCAGTTCTTGGGGCTCGGGCCCCGTTTCGGAGATAGGGACCCCCAAAGTTTTCATACATTTTGTATGGGAAATTTTTTTTTTTTTGCTCGAGTTGCCCCTTTTTTTTGTAGAGTATAGGAGGCATCCCAGAACGAGAGGGGGGGTGGGGGGGCGGTCTGGTGGTTGGTTAGTGGGATTTGCGGCGCCAGGTGATCAAATTTTGATATTGAAATGTAATTTTTTTTGTATTTTTTTTATATTGAATATATAAATACGAATCTAGGCTAATTCATCGCCTAGCAATTCATCGCCAAGCAATTCATCGCTAGCAATTCATCGCCAGCAATTTATCGTCGAGCAATTCATCGTCAAGCAATTCATCGCCAAGCAGTTCATCGCCAAGCAATTCATCGCCAGTAATTCATCGCCAGTATTCATCCCCAGCAATTCATCGCCAGTAATTCATCGCCAGCAATTCATCGCCAGCAATGCATCACTTGCATTCAATGCATTCCTTGGCGATGAATTGCTTGGCGATGAACTTTTTGGCGATGAATTGCTTGGCGATGAACTTTTTGGCGATGAATTTTTTTTTTTTATATTTCGGAGGGAAAACAAAATTTTCCATAGAAAAATGTATGAAAATTTTGAGGGGCCAAATCTCCGAAACGGAGCATTTCCGAGAAAAAAGCTTCTGTATTTAGTGGTTTGGGCACCGCCTCTACCCAATCACCCAATGGCGATGAATTGCTGGCGATGAATTGCTGGCGATGAATTGCTGGCGATGAATTGCTGGCGATGAATTGCTGGCGATGAATTGCTGGCGATGAATTACTTCGCGATGAATTGCTAGGCGATGAATTACATACGACATTATTTTTGGTGTTTTCATGTGAATGTGTTAGTAAAACAAAATAAAATACGTGATAATTATCAATATGTATATGAAAAGAATTTTATTTAGTTTTACTAACACCTTCACATAAAAATACTAAAAAAGGCTGAAAAAATGTTGTATAAAGCTATAAATCTTTCTGTATTCTTAATCTATGGTAATAGTTATTAAGTCTACTTTTTTTTTTTTAATTACTTAGCAATTGTATATGGGCTTTTAGCCTTTTGATTATTTTTTTTTAAATAAATAAATAAAAAAATAAAAAATAAAAACCAACTATGTTAACATTCAAATTTTTCAAAAAAGTTCCTTAGAAACATTCTTAAAGAGCATCTACACAAGTTTGCTTACTATTATATAAATACTAATTTTAATAAAGTTTTGTATATATTCACTGTTTTTAACAAACATAAAATAGTGTTTGTACAATCAATGTTTTGAATTTCTAATTTTTTCAACATTTTGGCTTGAAAATTTAAAAAAAATTTAATGCCAATGGCCAATCTTTAGTTAAAAAAGAGTAAAATCGAACGGCTAAAAAACTCAATTTTGAAAAAATTAATACGCTGTTTTTACAAAAAAAGTGTAATAGGTATTATTGCAAATATTTTCATAATATTTCGAATAAAAATCAGTTCATCTAAAATATGGAAAAAAAATACCTTGTTATGATTCTGTTAGTATTAACATAAATTTATTGAAATACATTATAACGACTCTAAACAAAAACTAGGTATGCTATTACTGATAATTTTGAATAAAACATATTAAATGAAAAATAAGTAATAAATTGTTTATTTATTTAAATCTAGCTCTTTTTGAATTAAAACTTTAATTCCATTTTCCACAACTTTGACTAATTCAAATTCCGTGTAACCCAATTTGTGTTTATTAGATATGTCCATTAAACCATCAACAATTTCGGTATGCAACCCACCTGAAATCAATTATTTTTTTATTACTTAATTCAAACTAATTCTAAAAAAATACGTTTAACTTTACCTGAACCACGGATTTCTAGGCTAAGGTCACTAGCCAAAGTTTTTAATTTCTCGGGATTTGCCGAAAGGCACGGTAAACGGATGTGTACACTAGCTCTTAATGTTGTACCCAAATTTGATGGACAA
This sequence comes from Hybos culiciformis, assembly GCA_964007475.1. NCBI lineage: Eukaryota > Metazoa > Arthropoda > Insecta > Diptera > Hybotidae > Hybos > Hybos culiciformis. Next base: position 25,020,439 of record OZ023273.1, on the reverse strand, counting down.
GTTGTAACGTATCCATAACGATCATGTTTAGCAAACAAGAAGTTTTCCTCGAAAATCTTAATTGCGTTTACTAAACGGATATAAACTTCACCCAAATCTCCACATTTGCTCATAGACATGAATTCGAGATGATTTTCTTTATTTACCCATACACAAAAATTTTCAGATGGTGTAATAAATACACCGCGACCGGTTGGCCAAAAACGATAACAACCAGCTGAATCTAAGAACCTATTGTCATTTGAAAATAAAATGCCACGTTCGACCATTTGTGGTCGCAATTCTACATCAATTTGCTTCATTGACTGATACTGCCCCTTCAACTCACCTTTTAGATTCAGACAAACTGTTTTTATCTTAAACGAAGAATAAACAAAAATATTTTGTTAGTTAAATCAATTATAGAATAGAAATTAAAATAAAAGTAGTAGTAAAAATATTCTAGTAACAAACTTTTCTTTCGATTTCTGAAAATTGGTCTTCCGATAGTTTTTGAAAATAAGGGTAGTCTTCCAAATTTCTTAAAATTCTAATTCTTGTTGTTTTAATATATTTCCCTTCTTTATCTAAATTTTCAATGTCACCAACATTACCCCAATCAGGAGCTTTTTGCAAGCTATCATCTTTATTATCTTGTTGTTCGTGGTAATCAACAATAATTGGTTCGAACAAACTGTTAAATGTATTATACGAATCAAAATCAGCTGCATAGATTCCAATGAAAGAATCGAGATTTTCTAAGCCACACACAACACAATCGTAAAGAGTTGCACAAAAATTAGGTGTAGTCTTGTCACTTAATTCATCGAAAATTTCACGTGTAAAATGTTTTTTAAGTAATGAAATGGTACATTCATCTGTATCATCTTCATGTAGTTTTTTGAAACCCAGTTCTAATAAGTTCAAAATTTCACTCTTTGTTCGTACGCTGAAATGAAATAGAAAACTAAATTATAAAAAAAATGGCACACAATACAATTTTAAGAAGCTTTACAATTTGTGAAATCGATTTTTAATTATATAAAGTTAATAAGCAAAAAAAAAATTCATAATAAGAATTAAAATCGTTGTTACACTGCAAGAATCAACAAATACTTTATTATTTCTTTGGTCTCTTCTGAATAATTTTCACACTTTGTTTATCTTGTACTATCACCAGTTCGAATAAAATTATTTAAAAATAGCAATGTCAATTTTTAAATTACTTAAAATTAATTACATATACGATACCCTACCCACCATAACTACCTATTTATTACAATTTATTTTTACATAACTTAGAATTGTAGGTATATACTTACTAATTATTCAAATTTTCTTCCTCTGACCTTGTATTTTGTGAAAGCAATTAAAAAAATTCAGAATTATTTCTTTTAATTTATCTTCAAACTTAAAATAAAATTTTACCTTATCTCGTCGATAACATTGTCCTGCAAATTAGAGTCATTTTGTTCAAGATTTTCTATCTCATTTGTATCGTTGGCTTGACTTTAAAAATTTAAACAATGTTAATATATAACATGTAGGCAGACGTATTTTAAATATATAAAGTGCATTTTTACTTCTTTTATTTTGATTATTATTATTAACTCCCGATTAACTTCTCTAGAAGTAACTTATATATTTTGAATAACCCATTTCTATTCAATAAACTTTTTAATGATAAAAGTCTCAAATATCAAGAATATACTTTATAGCAGGGATGGCAAATACGTCGACCGCGTAACTATTTTGGTTAGCCCGCAAATAAAAATTCGTCTCCAAGAGAAAAAAATTCATTTATGTATTTTTACTTTCTTGTACAAACTTAGAGAGCATAAATGTTTGAATATGATTAATGTGCGCGAAGAAATAACAAGTGCAATTGCTTTTAAACATTAACAGTTCTGATTTTCTTAGTAGGCGTTGAATAATATTTACGAATTTACGAAGAGTTACAGGACATCTATCAGCATTTTTTGGATCCACCTACTTTTGTGAATCAGCCTTCTCCTCAATGAATGCAATTAAAACAAAACATCGATCTCGTTTAGCAGATGATCATTTAGCTTCATGCTTGAGAATCGCCATAAGCTCTTAAGATAGGCTTGCCAGATAAAAATTTCTAAAAAAACGTACCCACAAAAATTTAAGTGCATAAAAAAGAAAACAAAATATAAGTAAATGTTATATAATTGAATTGCATTTAAAAAAAAAAAAAATTGAATTAAATATAGCACCATTGCAAAATTTTTATTTAATATATGACAGAACCCTTTAAATAAACAAATGGGTAATTTGGCCTTTAAACAAAAACGCTGCATAATATAAACGAGCCAGCAGTATAATATAAACGAAACTGTGTTCGTAATACGAAAATGGTAAATTTATGTTTTCCTTTTTGGGGTATTTATTATCTCATTCGGTTTAAATTACAACAATTTTTAAAAATTTGTTTCAACTTTAAAAATAATCAGTAAAAAACGTACCTTTGGGTACGTTTTCACAAATTTCGGGTATAACGTACATTCTAATTTTGTAAGCCAAAATAACGTACGGTACGTTTAAATAACGTACACCTGGCAAGCCTATCTTAAGAGCCAAAATATAAAGCCCTTGATGCAAACATGCAGTGCAAAGTATCAGGAGCACATAGTACCAAATAATAATTCAATTATAGACTACGTTAATTTAAATTTTTGTGTTATTTTTAGGTATATAAACAACTTCTATTTTACTAAATTTGTTCGAATTAAAATGAAATAAAATACTATAGTTAAAAACTACTCTTTTGATTTTTAAAAGAATTCTCTTGTAGACGAGACTTCAAAGTTTTGCCATCCATGCTTTATGGAATAAAATTTTTTAACCATAATAATTTTTAAAATGTTAATGATGATTGACAACCAAGAATAAATGTGATTGAAATTTCTTTACCAATTTCACAAAGAACAATTTATTGTAAGTATATATTATTTTTTATTATAATTAAACTTTGGGAGTGCCTACCGAAGCAGAACGTATTTCGCCGGAGTACGTAGTAGTCAAAATGTTTTACAGCAATCGCTAATTAGGAGCTTCTCATGTATGCATAGTGCGAAAACTGAGATTCGGTTGAAATTTCGAGAAATGAATTCATTCATAAGTTCTTCCAGGTCGAGTTTGTCCACTGCATCATTGTCGAGTAATTTTTGCCACATCGCAAAACAAAACTTTTCATTAAAACAAAATGATCCTGGTATGGTCATAAGTGATTTTATGAAGCGCAAATATTCAGGAACAAGCTCCTCGTGGAGTAATTACCCACACACAATTTTCCGGAGTGGGTAGGTAGTACTACCGAAAAATGTAGTATAACAAAAGAACTTAAAATAAATAGGGCAGAAATCACAATTTAAAAGTGACTGATTTTTTTTTCACATCAACATGTGAGAGAACAAAAATTTCTGAAAATAAATTTTAAAGGAATTCTAAGAGAAAGCAAATTAATAATTCTAAATTAATTCTAAGATTCAACAATCGGGCCCTTATATTAAAGCATTGTATATTCAATAGCATGTTATATTTTATCAGGAAAATTATTTAAAAACTTAAACATGTAAACAAACTTACTTGCCATCTTCCACTGCTACTGCACTGGAATTTAATGACAAACTGTAATAATTGAGAAGAAATAACAAGCAAAAGCAAAAGAAAAATATATATATATATTGAATAGTTATAACAATTATTTGAATAATTTTATTCATAATTTTATTTATGTGTAAGAGGAATTTTGGGAATAATATTTTAATTGTTTACTGTCTTATCAGTTATCATTAAGTGTATTATATGTATAATATTGTATAAAGATAAACTATAGTATAAATCTTTCATCGAACTCTACGTTAAAGTTTTTATTCTATTTGTGGGTGCAACTTAAAAAAGTAATTAAAAATTGAAACAAACTTACATGTCTTCCACATCACTATTATTTGGCTCCCTTTTGTATAGTATTCAATTGAATTAAAATGTAACTTATAATTTTTAAAATAATAAATATAATTATAAAAATCAGTTTAAAAAATTCAAACTTACATATTGCCCTTGAATCGATTCAGTTGTTCTTCGAGAAAATCTATTTTTTTATTTGCTTCAATTAAATTATGCTTAAGATTTTCGAAGTCTTCTTCAGTTGGACATTCTTGGCACATTAATTGCCGAACAAATTTTATAGCATCATTTGGTTTGTTTGGTTCCTCATATAATCGAATCAAAGCTTTACTTAACGATTCAATTAGCCCACATCTTTCCAAATATTTTCGAAATTGCTCTCGTTTTGCTTCAATCTATAAAAAGATTTTTATTTCTTCAACTTAAACAAATTTCAAACTTCATAAATTTACAATTCATTATTAATTCTTAGTAGATTTTAGTAATCAAATAATGTCATAAGCCGATCAAAGATAATAATGATAAATTAAGGATGTCGCATTGTATCTAAAATTTTTGTTTTAATATGCACAAATGGTTTGTTTTTACCATCCTTTTTTCATAAAAAATGTATTATGTATGCTAACATATTATGTATGCTAATACGTAGAACCTTTAAATATTTTATTTTATTTGACCCGAAAGTTTTTGAAGGAAAACTGGGAATTTAAAGAAAATTTTTTTTCCTAAGATTTTCGGAGTATAACAGATATTAATAGTCAAAAATTAGTTTCACTATTCAACATGGATACAAATTTTTGATTTTAAAGTCGGAATATATTCTAGCCCAAAATATTAGTAATAGTTAATATTAAAAAAAGAACAATTATTAAAATCATGTTAGTCTTAGAAGTTATTAAGGATGTAGTTACTCACCGAAGCCATGATAATAACAAAATTTCTATTAGTTGTTCAGATTTTTTTGAAAAAATATATGTACAGTAAATTGAAAATCCAAAAATTAAATTAAAAATTACAAATTTCTAAAATTTAGATTTCAAATTTTTCTATTTAACAGAAAAGTAATTGTGAACGTTGTGTATAAATAGAAAAATTTGAATTTTTACTGAACAAAAATTTGTTGTGAAAGTTTTTTTTTTGTTCCTTTTTTTTTGCAAAATATATTGATCAAACAACTATACACTAACATAATAATAAGTTAACTAAAAATTCATCAAATAAGTGGGTTGAATTTTTATTGTTTTTATTTGATAAACTATAGTTTTTGAAAATCAGATAAAAGGTTATATATTTTGAACAATTCAACCTGTTTTAACCAAATTAATTTTAGTTTAACAATATTGCATTTACGTTAAAATAACACAAATAAATATTTACTGTATGTCTTTCTCCTTATGTATATATATATATATATAATATATATATCATGTCGTAAGAACGCGATAAGCTCAAGAACTACTCCATCGATTTTATATATATATATGTTCCTATTATATATACACTGTTCTGTATTTGGCTTTTGTCTGATAAATAAATATAAAATGGATTGGTTTTAGGTATATAAAATCAAATCAAAGTTAGTAAGATTTGATATTTCAAATATCAAGTACATATATCTATCCATAGTAATATTAGAAAGAAATAATTCCTGATTGACTCACTCATTAAAACAGATCCAAAACTACGGAAGTTAGAAACACGAAAGTTGTACACTGGGCGCCTTTTATAAATGGAAAAATAGGATTAACTAAGCGGAGGGGCAAAAGGGATGCGTTGAAAGCCCCCTCGTGTTGATAAATCGTTATCATTATTCACATGAAACCAAAACAAAATATATAGTTTACAAGAAAGCACATTCCAAAATAATATTTCCATACTTACACACGAATCGGCAATAAAATTTAAAAGCCTTACTTACGGTAGGCAATGCTGATCGGGCCTAACCAGTAGTAAAAAAGAAGTAAATAAGTAAATGGAATGAAATAAAAAACAAAAAAATTAAAACACAAAATATATTTTTATCCAGTACCAAATGACTTTTCATGTACCTCAAGAATTAGAGATTTGGGATTACACAATATTGTTTTTGTTTCAGATTTTGAATCATCTCATTTTTTATTTCATCATTTTTTTTATTTACTAATCAATATTTTAAATCTTGAGGACGTTCTGAACTTGTGAAATATTTGTAAATAATAGAACCATACAGTTGAATTAGATTACAATTCAATTTTTTTTATTTTTAGACAATAACAAAAATATTTTGTAAATACTATTATATAAAGTATATTTTATATTGCATGTTTAGAAATTAAAGTTCCTTCTAAATTTTACCCACTTTATAGAAATAAAGAGAAAATCGAATTTTGTTTTCTGTTATAAAATAAAATTAAACGCCTTCCTTATATAAATTTTTATTGAGGATAGGGAAGAAAATGTACAGTAGGCTGGTTCACAAAAAAAATTGTTTTGCCGCCCATACAGATTCTGAAAGCTTACATCAAGAAACGAAATACGTGCTCCTTGATTTTTCGAAATTTTGTTTCCCCATCAAGCGCAACCAGTTTTTGTGATGGCTGAGGCCTAGACCTAATAAGGTGGGTTCAAAACTCTGTAACTTTTTTCTGTTTGAATTTTTTTTCCTCCTTTTTTTTTTGGTTTAACTGTCTTGATGCTCCCTTCATTTTTTGTTAACATCGTAAGGCTATACGACTTATCCTTTTTTTTTTACAACTCTCTAAAGGTGAATTTAAACTTTTGTCTCCATTTTATTTTTACTTTAAGACACCATATCTTTTCTAATTTTAAGAGAAAAATTTTTTTTTTTTTTTTCATAAATTTGGCATAAATTTTCATCATTTTTAGCATTATAACTAAAAGATAAAATTCTATTAAGTTCTGGTTTTTAAGCTACAATTAATTTTACGACATTAAAAGTTGCATTGGTCATTTGATTCATTTGTTAACTGATCTATTTTTTTTATATAGGAATCAAAAAAGGAGATTTAGAATAGAAATAAATAAGAATTTAAAAATTGTTTTAAATTTATATTTATTTATGATTAATTTTTTCAATTAATTTTAAAAATATTTGATTTTCCAATAATCGCCATGTTTGGCCGATGCTGGCTCACGATTTGGAGAATAATTTGTTTTTGAGTTTCGTCAGAAGTTAACGATGTGTTCAATTCCGTCATTAATGCAACACTCCTCTCGGCGTTGTCATTAACAACTTGTAACTTCTGAACTAATCGCAGGCCGTCTTGATATCCTACATCAGATTTCCATAGAGCTGGATTCTTGTCGAAAAATTCAGTAGATATTTTCAAGCATTGAAAAAAATTTAAAGAATTTTTAGTGACCAAATTCTGCAAATGTATTTTAGGCAAATCAAAATTCGATGGAATTTTTGTCAATGCTTGAAAATATCTACTGAGTTTTTAGACATTGATCCAGCTCTATGGAAATCTGATGCAGGATATCAAGACGTCCTTCGATTAGTTCAAGAGTTACAAGTTGTTAATGACAACGCCGAGAGGAGTGTTGCATTAATGACGGAATTTAACACATCGTTAACTTCTGACGAAACTCAAAAACAAATTATTCTCCAAATCGTGAGCCAGCATCGGCCAAACATGGCGATTATTGGAAAATCAAATATTTTTAAAATTAATTGAAAAAATTAATCATAAATAAATATAAATTTAAAACAATTTTTAAATTCTTATTTATTTCTATTCTAAATCTCCTTTTTTGATTCCTATTTAAAAAAAATAGATCAGTTAACAAATGAATCAAATGACCAATGCATTACGCAAGCGAAACTTTTAATGTCGTAAAATTAATTGTAGCTTAAAAACCAGAACTTAATAGAATTTTATCTTTTAGTTATAATGCTAAAAATGATGAAAATTTATGCCAAATTTATGAAAAAAAAAAAAAAATGTTTCTCTTAAAATTAGAAAAGATATGGTGTCTTAAAGTAAAAATAAAATAGAGACAAAAGTTTAAATTCACCTTTAGAGAGTTGTAAAAAAAAAAGGATAAGTCGTATAGCCTTACGATGTTAACAAAAAATGAAGGGAGCATCAAGACAGTTAAACCAAAAAAAAAAGGAGGAAAAAAAATTCAAAGAGAAAAAAGTTACAGAGTTTTGAACCCACCTTATTAGGTCTAGGCCTCAGCCATCACAAAAACTGGTTGCGCTTGATGGGGAAACAAAATTTCGAAAAATCTAAGAGCGTTTTCTCGTTTTTTTTATTTAATTGTTCGAAATCTGCATGGGCGGCAAGAAAATATCAACATGACCTCAAAAATGAACCAGTCTAATGTACAGGTACCTACGGTACAAATATTGAGTACACCTAATCTAGTGTGCATTAGGTTTTTATATTTTTAACTTAATAATCAGGTCTAATAATGAATAGTACCTACCTTTAAGGAAAGTTTTTAAGTACTTATGGAATAACACACATAAATACATAAATACATAATTTATTTATAACTAATGTTTATTTATAATATACCAGAGGTGGCCAAACCGACTAACTTTAGATGTTTTACGAAAAAACACAGAGCTATTACTAAATTATTAAGGTCAATCAATCGAAACTATTATTTTTGAAGTCACAGTTGTCAACAACAGAAATGAAATTAGAAGTAATATGATAAGTAGTTAAGAAAACAAACATCAGTAGCTCTTACTAGCATACTGAGGTAGAAAACATATGGCTCTCCAGTATTACATCGAACTCAAATTTATGGTGATCAACAATTGGTGAAAAATCCAGTTTACCATGGACAATAGAAAGCGTATTGACATCCGTGTTCATTACATTAGAAAAGAATATGAAAACCATACTCACATGCATATTAACAAAAATTTAACAAAGTCAAAACGTTATTATCTTTGAAGCCAGTACGGTTTGAGGAGGAGTGTGGCAGATATCGCATTTCAACTCTCTACTTCATTCTCTTTTTTCTTATTTGAAATAATAGATTTACTAAAATTTTACTAAAATCTGTACTGAGCAAAGCTCGGCCGCCCAGGTACTTAACATAATTAATTATATTTTAGGTACCTAAGAAAAGTAAGAATAGAAAAATTATACGTATTTCTTTTACATACAAAAATATTTGAATATTTAAAAATCTTAATTATTCTTTTATTTTATATTTGAGCTTGAGGAATATCAAAAATCTGATTAAATCTTTTTGTGTTGTATGAAATAAATACGTACAAGCATAAGTACAATGTATATACAGTATACTGTAAAGAGTACTAACTAACTATTCTATACAAAAGAATATCATTAACTTTTGAAGTCAAGTTTCTACAAACAATTGCAACTTTTATTATTCGCTTTAACATCGTAAAAGTTATAAGCAGGTTAGAAGTTTATCTCAATTTAAAATTAATTGAGGTTATTATACCATTTTCGTTAAGTATTCCTGGAAAAAGAATAATAAGTGCTTGTTTAAGACTTTAATTAATCCGTAGAATATTATATTATGCGAATATTGTTATACATATGTATACACATATATAACGCACATCATGTATAAGTATGTAAATCATGTATAATATTGTAAATTTGATATACAAGTTGTGTGAAAAAATGGATAAACATAAATCATCAAGATTTAACGTTGATTTAAAAAAAAATCTTTTATCTTGTTTAAAGAATTTAAATTAAACACCGTATATGTTCAGCTTAAAGAATTTCATATATGCACACTAAAAAATATTATGCATAAATATAAAAATAACAATAATTTTTTATTAAAAAAAACAAATAAATGAACCAAAAAATTATTAAAAGTCATAGGTCATTTAATCAGTCAATTTGATTCAGAAAATAAAATTTTTAACTTCTCTTTTTTATCGTAATGATAAAAATACTCATACATGTTTTCTTTTCAATTAAATATGAAAGTCAACATGTTTTACTAAAAAATTTACGAAAAAGCAAATAATAATGAAGGAATAACTAAACACTTAAATTTTATTTATAATATCAATCTAGCTATGCATAATATGACATATAAATCCAGTATTGGACAAATAAAATAATCTTCCAATATTATGAAACGGAATGGAATTTAGAGCTTAGAAAATAAGGATTTTAATTGAATTTCCATTTAACAAACTATAAACTTGTAGAGATAAGGACCAAGATAATTCCTTTTAATTAAATATTATATATGTACAATGTACAATACATACATACATAGGCAAACTCCGTTTAAGTCATTTTATTATTGATGCAAATAAAAAGACTAAATTCAATTATATACATTTATAAATGTTATGTACATATGCTAGACTTACTATAAAATCAATTAAATATGAGTCCGATACAAAAAAAAAAATTACACGATACGTTTAACGATGTTCAAAAATCTCTGATTTTTCTTATCAATATGTTTTAAAAACCAAATTATTTTATAAGTGAAATTAGCAAATAAAAGCAATCGCTTAATGTATCTTTTCAGTTGGTATATCTTTAATTGTATTTCACTTCACTGTATATCAATTCATTATATATCACCTCATTGCATTTTCACTTGACTGTATTCTCATTTCACTGTATTTCAACAACGAAAAATTTAAATTTTTAAATTTATATTTTTCGGAAAAAGATCTAATGAAATCCAGGAAAATGTTCTCCCTTTTCTTAAATTGGAAATACAGTGAAGTGATTATGCAGTTAATTGCACCACTACCGTACCTTCTACATATACATTATATTAGATGTGAACCATTTTGAAAAAACAAAATTAAATATGTACAATGATGCATTTAATTTTAATAATTTTATTCCGTGTATTCGCTAATTTACAAAAAATTAAAATAAAAAAAAATTTTTTTTTTTTTGAAACAGATTTAATTCCAACTCAAAATAGAACTTGAAGTTCATGCCTAATGTTGTTAAAGTATATATTTTTGAATTTGATAATAATTTTTATAATATTAAGAAAATTACCAGAGTCAAATAATTGTAAATCCAGCTAGAATGAGGTTTATTTAATTATAGTTTATTTGCTTAGAAAATATAGAAAAATAATTAATTTCAGTAGGTATTATTTTTTTGATAATATTTATTCATTAAAATTTTATGTATTACTTATTCGAAAAAAAAGTATAATCAAATTCGAATAATATTTATTTATAGTAGATTATTGTATATGTTAACTAAATTTGTTATTAATTACGAGTTCTGTATACACAAAAACACATTGACACGAGTCAATACTTATATCACGAGACCGAAGGTCGAGTGATATAAATTGACAAGTTTCTATGTGTTTTTGTGTAAATACAGAACGAGTTGTATAACAAATTTTGTTAACATAACCAATATACTGTGTTAATGTGCATGTGTAAGGTAGTTGCAGTCTATACATTTACAATGAAAAAAAAAACAAAAGTTGATATACACTTTTTTTTCAATTTTTTGTTGTATTTGTCTGTATTGAAATATTCTGAGAACATCTAAATGATTTCATTATTTACGCTGATGCATCTAAATGATTTCATTATTCACGCAGATGCATCTAAATGATTTCATTATTCACGCTGATGCATCTAAATGATTGCATGTGTATTGACGCATATAATCCATTTAGCGATCTAAATTCTATACTACTAAATACAACATACCGACCACATGCCCATTAAGTTCCTTTACATTATAGTTGATAGAATAATCTATATCGTCGGTCTCATGCAAAAATCACGAAACTGCAAAAACATAGTTTTGAGAAAATTGGATTTGAATATTTTTTTTTCTTTTTTTTAGTACGTTTTGGTACTTTTGCGAAAATAAAAATAGTCATTGCGGATAATTTATGAGAGCTTTCGACTTCTAACTTTGAACATATTAAAATTTTAGTTTTTTATGATTTTTCTACAATATTAGGTCAAAACAGCCAAAATTACAGTTTCGTGATTTTTGCACGAGACCGACGATATATTCTATAAATGTATAGTGAAGTGAGAAATTTGAAAATGAAAATTTTAGTTTCATATATTTATATTCCATTAAAGGTTAAACAAATATAAATATCACTTAAATAAATATAAGCATTCCACATTATGTAAATTATTATCGAAATTATTCAATCACTGAAATAGTTACTCAAACTAGCTCAGTAATAATTCTATTACCCTAATTTTTATTTTCAATGAAAAATTAATATTGAAAGAAATTAAACTCAAATTTTTAGTTTTAATTCTGATCGTGATCGGTTAACACTTAAAAAATAAATTTAATATCGGAATATAAATTATTATAAAATTAAATTAAACTCCAAAATGAAACTTTTTAAGCCTTCAGTATTAGTTTGTAGGTTTAAAAAAAATTATTTATTTTAAAATTAATTTCAAATTTCTATAATATTGATTTTAATTTAATTTATTTTATTTAAAAATAATAATTTTTTAACGTTTAAAAAAAATTCCGGAAATGACGTCTTGACAAATAATTTTTTCCTTTTTTTTATTTTTATTTATTTTTAATTAATCGTTGATAGCGATTTTTTTCTTTTTTTTTTGCATAATTGCAATTGAACCATAAAATATAATGATTATTTAAAATTAATTAAATTTTTCAAATATTAGTATAATTATATATATTTTTTTTCTTTGACTGAATAAAAAGTGATATTTTAATTAAACATTTATAGCTCTCTTTTGTTAGAGGTTTCGGACTGTTATCATATACGCCAATTTAAAAGTCAAAAGTTCAAATATATTTTTTTAAATTATAAATTATTCCCTTTTCCATAAAAATGAATTTTCTGTCTAAAAAATATTAAATTTATTAATGAAAATATATATAAAAAAAAATGTTATCAGAAAAGACTTATTTAAATTTTTTACAATAATTATATTTTTTTGCTTGATTTTTGCAAAAAAATTATAGGCAATATAATATGTAGACGGGTTTTTAAGAAAAATAGATATAACCTTTGAATTAAAGTGTTTTTTTAATTTAATTGCTCTGTAATATACGTTCAGCCAAGTTTTAATTCCAGTGTCAATCATCAATAAAAAAAAAGTTCGCTACAATTTGTAGAAAAAAATTACTTACAATTAATTCGTTGAAATGGAAGTAAGAAATGTGTTATATTATTTTGCAAACTAAAAGGCAAACTTTTCTTCAAAAACGTGAAATTAAAATAGAATTCTTAAATTAAAACTTATTTCAATTTTCAATTAAATTCTTCCATTTACTACCACCACTTTTGGTGATTTATTCAAAATAATGTTTGATCATCTCATGGAATTTAAATGTATCTGATTCCAAGCAATTTTTGAACAAACTCGATGTGTTTATACCTACTAGTTTTCCAATTGTTCTTAAAAGAACAGAACATTTGAAGCTAAAAGTATAAAAAACAAGTCTTAAGCTTGAGACAAATCTTGGGGATTTTTGTGAACAGCACATAAGTTAGATTATAAAAAATGGGATGACTTATTTTTACAGAGAAAACAGTTAAATTTGGTATGTTTTACACACAATCTTTTTAATATTCAACAAGATAATGACGTTATTAAAAAAGCCAAAATATTTACTTAATGGGATGATAACCTAATTCTTCTGAACTGGATATTATCGAGAATATGGGAGTGGCTAAACAGGATGAAAATGGACCGCATTTTATACGAAGGAGAAGTTGATTGATGAAAAAAAACATGCTTGATACCGTAAATTGCAGAAACTTAATTACTTATATCAAATTAAAGATGTTTAGAGTAGAGTAGTTTTAAAAAAATATCTATACATTTGCAAAACAGAAAAAATCACGAGATAATAACATTCGACAATTCAACTTTTCTTTTTCGAGATTTTATCTAGAAAATTTGTATTTATATTTTATAGATTTGTTCCTAATTTTTGATACTGGGACGGCGTATAATATTATTGGTGTTAATAAACAAATTTTATATGATTATATTGGAAGTGTTTCGGTTGGTGGTAAGCCACCAAAAGATTATGCAGCTGATAGTCACACAAATCCACCTCCCTCATCTGGTTGGATTGTTAAAGGCAAGCTGACATTGCAAAGACAGAGTAATAATACCATTGCAGCAGCTGTAAGTAATTCAATTAGTATATATACATATATTTTATTTATAATACAAATACTTATGAACTTATGAAGAACATACCAAAAATAGGTTTAAGCATTGATTAACAATACTAAAAATATTATCAGTTTCATACAAAACTTTTGTTCCAATTTTTATTTGAAGGTATGCAAAATAAAATACATGATAATTATCACTATATGGAAAGTATTTTATTTCGTTTTACTAACAACTTCAAATAAAAATTCAAATATAGAGCAGAAAGATCTTATTTGAAACTCTTTATATAATCTTTTTAGTATTCTAATCAATGGTATAACCTTATTATGTAGATACGTACTAACAAATAATTTTATTTCTATTTTATTTATTTTCACCCACCGCAATGGTGAATACATTTAATTGTATTTATATCTTATTACATACTAGTCGATTCCGACGCAAACGTTGTTTCCTTGTCCAATCTTTATTAAATACATTTTTTTTTCTATTCAATATTTCATTATTGTTTACAATTTCCTCGGTTTTTCTCTGGGAATTCGGGATCGATTTGAGGGGAAAAGGAGGGAGATTTCAATTTTAATAACAATTTTCAAGTTTATCGCGATTTTGCCCATTCCCGAAAACAGTAACGTACAAAATTCGCAATTACGGTTGGATTTTTGCTTCTTTTCTCGATTTCTCAGGGGATGTACTTTCACAAAGTTCACAATGATAGGTTGGACATCTGGCGTCTAGCTTTTTTCATCGCAACATTGGCTATAAAGCGTTCTCGCAATTTAATTAACATGTGGTGTAAGTTTCAGCATAATCGTACATGGTTAAATTTTGAGGTTTTAGCAAATAGAGGAACACAATAAGATTAATTTTTGTATAATCTTAGTGGTTTTCAGTTTAGTATTTCTAAAATTTTCAAAGAATATATTCATGCAGTATTCAACTTCTATTGAAGGATCTACTTTAATGTGAGAAGTTGATATTAGATTTATTATTAAATTCGAATATTATTTTCAAAATAATAATTAATAATAATAAATAAAAATATACATAATTATGTAGCTCTTTCAATAAATTTTATGTTTTTAGACAAATACATTTTTAGAACTTGTAAAGGTTTATTTTTTAAAACCTGTGATCTTCTACACTTATGTAAATAATAAAATAAGTCTTGTCTTATTTTATTATTGTAATCTGTAAATAATAAAATAAGTCCTGTCTTAGACCAACAAAAACATCAACGATTAATTTTTAATAATGAAATAAATCATTTGCAAAAAAAAAATTGCAAAGAAGGTTTTGATGGGTCAATAAACTTCCTGCAATGATAATTTTAATTATGGAAATATTTTAAGCAAATTAAGAATAATAAATAAATTTTTCATTCAGCCTTCAAGAGGGGCTGATTATATACTTATAATAAATATATTAAATACAGTAAGTACATAAATACGTATATTATATATAGTTTGTTTATCCCAGTTTCCAGACTTCGTGGATGTATTTTATGTACCGATAAATTGAAAGGGTACGATATTGCGTTGCAAAGTAATTTTGTTATCAATTAACGAGATAATTCAATTATTTAAAATAGAATCTTTGTCCGTTTGATTTAAACCCAATTTTCATTTACATTATAATATTCCATAAGTCAAATTTACTTTTATTTAAACAACTAGGTACCTACATTACCGATAAATTAAAGCCAGTGAAAATTTAAATTTTTAGTAAAAAAATATAAACAAGTGCAAAATTTCAGAAAATTGGTTCTTCATCCTTCTATTTCTACGTATGTAATACAATAAGGAAAAAATAGAATTCAGAAATGGATTGAAGTACAGAGCCTGTTTTATTATTTCGATTTAAGATGTTAAACATATTTTTTAGGTTCCATGAATACCACCAATACGCAATACCATTTATATTTATTCATAAACCATATATACATATAACGATTTTCATTGAAATCAAGACCCTAGCCCGAATCCTAGGAAACAATCGAAGTCTAACGATATTTTGAAGTTGCTCTTATAGTATAATTTAGCTCTTATAGTTATAATTTATCAACCTAACATGGGTTAAAAATTAAAAAAACTTAATATTAATTTAATGGATGACCATTCAAGAAAAGCTTCACGGCTGACTATAGATTTGGATTAAAATTGGTAGAAATGTGGGTACTTGTCGATTGAAGGAATCTTAAAATAATGCTTAGCATCTGAAACTGATACATAGGAAAAGGTTCTTTTTAGTAATATAATTGAAACGGAAATCAACTATCCTGAAATTGATACAGGAAATGTTAGAGACTTGAAACTTTATATTAAGTTAAAAGTTACACGATTTTACCTTAGAAATAATTATTTTATGTTACAAAAATTGCTGTTATGTATGTATTTTAACTAAGTCTTTTTATTGGTTAAATATAAATTTAAATGTTTGTACTTTATTTGATAAAACATGATTGAATATCTGGTTTAACTAGTTTAACTCATCTGAACTCAACCGGAACACAAAGTTCAGTCAAATCATTTCACCACCAACTAGGTGAATTTTCTATGGCATCAAAAATCTTCAAGAAGAAGAGTTAAATTCTAAAATCAAATTTGCAATAAAATTACCCGAAATACATAGAATCAGAAATAATTGGTAATAAAAATTTTGTTTACAAGCGGATCATCTTCAAAATTAACTTCAAAAGTAAAAAAACTAATAACCTAACTATAACAACCTGCCTTCAAATTTAAAAGTTACATAATTCGCGACACAATGTCTGTTCAAAAAATTCCTTCATACTTAGGAAAATAATATTTAATAAAATAAAATATTTTATTTTATTACATAAAACAAAATTAATAATAAATTGATAAGGCGAGTTTTTTATATACATACTAAAAAGTAGTAGCTTAGCTATTTAGTTTTATTAGCATCAATAATGTCATTTAATTTACTTTTTTTTAAATGCTTTCTGTATTATATATTATGAAGCTAATCACTCATGAATTAGAATTTTTTTAAAGCGATGATGTTATAAAATAAAATATTAATCTTATCAATTAAAAGTACACATGAAGTTAAAAATGATGAATAATAACAATATAATCATTGATGCTATGTAAACTATTTATTTGGACTATTAATTTTGATAACAGATTTTTATTAATTTTTCCTTAGAAAAGAAACAACGCTATATAAATGGTGTTATCTTTATGTCTTTTTAAAAAATCATTAAACTTGACCCATTGAGAGTGTACAATAAAAATAATAAATTTTAAGGAAAATACTATTTTCGTTTATTTGTTTATTATTATGTTTAAATTTTATTACTTTTTTTTCAATTCAAAATAAACAAAAAAAACATTTACGATATATATATGCTCGTTATTCAATATATTATGTTCCTACATATATTCAAAACTGTCTATAACTATATAAAAAGTACCTACTATCATTTTAATTTTTTATCATCTTCAACATTTCATTTTACATACATATAAATAAATACATGTAAATATGTGTCTATGATTCTTTTTAAAATACAAAGTTGTGTGGTGAGGTCCAAAAAAATTGTTTCTTTATGTCCATATTTGGCGAAAATTTCGCAATTAAGTCATTTGGGTTTGTGTCAGGACACCGCTGTTAGTTTGCACGCTTCATATCTATTCTTTCTTCATTTAAATAAGGTTTACTTTAATATGGAGATGTTAGATTTTAATTTTTATTAATATGTAACAAACATATTATTTTCAGTTAGCCATAGATGAAGTCAGTTTGAATAATTCGGGAGAAAAATTCGGGCAAAATAAAGAAATGTATCCGCCTTATAAACCATTCAAAATAGTTATAGCAGACGATGGAAAAGTTGAGCATTTAGTTTTCAAGGAAACGGATCCAATATGGTCAAAAAATTTGAAACGTGCAATAGCTTCAACATTACAGTTACCAGTAAATACAGTGGGAGCTTTTTTAGTTGATGAGGTAATGTATATATAACATCTAAAAAAACACGTTGTATTTTTATATTGTAATCGGATCTAGCGAGGATTAGGACAATTAAAAAATATTTTCGCTTCACTTCGAAGCTTTTAATTAAAGGGAAGCGAAAAATATTGGTAGGATTTAAATAATAAAATGATTTGCATTTTTAATTATTCTAATCTAATCCTCGTTAGTTCAACCTTCAATCAAATCTAAATAAATTTTTCATATTTGCAGGTTGGAATTCATGGGCTTTGTTCAACTGAATATTATATAGCTAATAAAACTGATTATCTAACAATTAGAAAAACACCAGAGCTAAAGACATGTGCACCGTTTTCAGAAGCAATACATTTAACTAGAAGCAATGTACCACCAAATATATGTGAATTTGATTATCAGGTATATATTCAAATTAGACTTTATATTGCCGAATTTATAGTTTTTTTTATTGTAGAAAAATGTAATTGTTGGTAATGAAGCTATTTACGGACTATTGCCACACGCAGAAACTGATTATTTTGTAAGTGTGGTACATGTTAAAGGTACCACTTTAATTCACACATTTGAATCAACTGGCGAAGCTCAATACATTATTTCTGAACTTCTCTTAAAACATCTAAATGAAACCAATATTGATAATCCAATTGATATTGAAACTGGAATGAATGAAGCTCTAGCAGGACTAGAATTGGAACCACTCGAACTAAGTGATCCAACGGGAGGACGTCATCCACAACAACAAGAAACTCTAATAACTCAATCAAAATCAATGTTAAATTCATTAGCAGAAGGTCTAGAGAGTACATTTTTGAAGTTTGATGAGCCATTTGATAGTACAGTTTCTGATATTATTCAAATTCTATCACAAATGGACTACGATTCTTTGCAAAAATTATATTCTGAAGTTGATATTGGAACATCATATCGTCAAGAAACTATACGAAATATATTTTTCGAAATTTTACCGCGAATTGGAACAAAGTCTTCCGTGTTTTTAATCAAAGATTTGGTAATGGTTAATAAAGTGAAGCCAGCGACTGTGGTACAGTTGCTAATATCATTTCCATTTCACATCTACGAATTGTCGGAAGAATTGGTTAAAGTCTGCGAACCATTTTTAACTTTAGGTAACTTTTTTACAAACTTTGTTAATAACTCAAAAGAAATTTATAATTCAAGAATTAAATCAATAATAGAAAATCCATATTTTTATTAGTATTTTATAATTTTTATTGTATATTAAATTATGCTTTATGTCCGTAAAATTATTTAATCGTTAATATTTTTCGAATTGCCTTCAAAACGAAAGAAAATCATGCAATCGTGAAATCAGAAGCAAAATCAAACTGCACTAGGACAACGATATAATATAATAAAAAAAACCTAATATATTAGTGTAATCAAAAATTTTTTTTTTAGGATTTGATAGACCAGATGTTCGTCAATCTGCAGTCTTAAGTTATGCAACTTTAATTTACAATGTTTTTGTAGCTGGAAAAATCAGTAGTGATGTTTTTGATGATTATGTTCAAAAATATATTAATTTCTACTTGAGTAAGATAAAAAAAAACTATTTTCCATGATACTATTTTTTTAGTTTGACTATGCCACATTTAAAAAAAACCCTTAATTTTTATATCGTTATCATAATATTGAAAACAAATTTATACTTATTATATTAAGTTTTTCAGGTGGACATGATTATGAACAAAAAATGCTATACTTGCAAGGATTAAGCAATTTACAATTAGGAAACGTTGCAAATTATCTGGATCCCATTATTAAGGATGAAAATGAAAATACTGACATAAAGTTCTTAGCGGCATGGATAACTATGCCACTAGCACACACTAGAGCCGACAAGGTAATAAGAAATTTTTAGAAAGTACAAAAAAAATCCAAATATAATTAGAAAATCTCTGGAATATCATCGAAACTTAGAATCTTTGGAAATTAAACTTGTGCACATACAAATTCAAGAACGCAGTTCAGGAAATTCCCAAAAATAAATAACAAGATTTCAAGTCCTGTGATCTATTTGATATTTTTAGACTTTCGTAAGAAAAATGTTTTCTTTTTTACTAATACTGGAGTAATTATACTTCGATTCGATCGTAAAATAATTCGAAAATTTTATTTGATGCAATTTAGTGAAAATTGAATTCTATTTTCACCCGCATCGAATGGAGAATAGGATTTTTGAGCAATCG
Source organism: Hybos culiciformis (assembly GCA_964007475.1). NCBI lineage: Eukaryota > Metazoa > Arthropoda > Insecta > Diptera > Hybotidae > Hybos > Hybos culiciformis. The sequence continues at coordinate 25,000,243 of OZ023273.1, read as the reverse complement.
AATCGAAAAATATATACACTCCATTTTTTTCAATACATTGCACGAAACAACATTAAGTAAGTCATTTTATAAAACCTGAGTCGTGTTGTATACTTTACACATTTTGTTACTTTAATTTATGAGTTTGAAAATTTTTTAGGTATACGAAATTTATTGGCCTATATTTGAATCTAAAAATTCTACTCTGGAGCTTCGTGTTGCAGCCCTGACTTTGTTATTGGTAAGTCGTCCGACCCCAGTTCGTTTAATTAGCATTCATAGAATAATTCAAGATGAAACATGTCCGCATTTAATTAACTATTATCGATCAACCATAAAAAGTATTTCAGAAACAACATATCCATGTTATCAACATTTGTAAGTTTTGAACAAGACTTGTTTTTAAAACTGACGAACATGAATTTTGTTCTACTTTAATTTTTAATTTCTAGACGACGTTTATTCTCGTATATGAATCGACATTTACCTCCTGCACCAGAGAATCGATATTGGGTTAGCGGAAATTATATATTTGATTATAGAGATTCCAAATTTGGTATTGGAGCCATGTTGCAGGTATTTTTAGTTGGAGATGCTAAATCTGATTTACCAGTTGTAGCATTCCTAAAATTTGACACCGAAGCACTGGGCAAATTCACAGGTCAAATAGGGGTAAGAAAATGAAATTTGTGATTAAAAAAACAAAAAAAAATTAATTATGATATTATTTTAGTTGTATCTTAAGGCTCGAGGCTTACCCGATGCTGTATTGGATCGTATTTTAAAAATGAATACTGAAAGTTTAAAGCTTGACGCATTAGCTGAAATATTCGAAGCAATGCATGCTCCAAAAGTAGATTATACTCCATTGCATTTGGAATTTATATTACAAATGGAAGGAAAAACTGTTCTATCATATTATCTTAACCAAAACACATTTTTAAATTTGACTTATGGTGATTGTAAGTACCAATTTTATCATTGTCTTTTGCTAGTTTTGATAACGTAGGAACGACATACAGTCATAAATGATTTTTTTAATAATTATCGGAATCAATTTTTTTATTGCGGGAAATTATTAACAAAAAATTCTCAAGTACTTAAACCAAAAGAATTTAAATTAGTTATATGAGTTTATAGCCATGTTCTGCATTAACGTAAGATTTTAAATTAATTAGCAAAATTTTATATTCTCGCAAAGTAAATTTTGTAATATTTTAATGACGGGACGAATACATTAAAAATCGGTCTGATTGAGAGCTCAATATAACGATTTCATACTATTAATTAATATACTTTATAGTGATAAATCGGCTAAACTTCATAATTCGTGCTGATAGCCATATCAACATGCAAACTGTACGATGGCCATTTATGTCAAAGTATGCTGTTCCAACTGTATTAGGGACTTCTGCTGATGTTCTAATCCAAACAACGGTTCTAACGTCATTACGGGGCAACATGACTCAACAAAGAGCTGCTGATGCTATCACCAGAACACACCAGCTTGATGTTAGGTAAACCATTCTTTTCAACCAAATTGAAAAGCGAATTTATTGTTTAATTTTTTCTAGATATAATTCATATGCTTCATGCAAATCTCGTAGTTATAACCCATTTCTGAATTTAGAGCATGAAATTAACCGTGAACAAGGAGTATTAATTTATTTTCCTATTAATAATGAGTTAAGTGCCAATATAACAGATAAATGTTTAAGGTTTTCTTTTGCTAGACCAGAAAACTTAATATCTGGTTTATCATTTAAATCAAGATCAGTTACTACGACCAATGGTTATATAACAAGGTCATCGGTGAGTCCGTTCCACGAAGTTATTGTGCCGAAAAGAAGACAAGAAAATGTACGTTAATGATTAAATAAAAATCCTAAATTGTGTTTACTTGTATTGATTGTATTTACACATATAATCAATTTTTTTCTTCCAGATTGAAGTGTTTAAATTTTACACAAATGATTTGGGAATCGGTTTGACTGTTAATACAAATTTAAATGAATTGAATAATTACAAGATAATGTTATTAAAATCAGAATTTATAGAAAAGTAAGTGAATATATTTTAATAATGTTTTCAAATTTTCCTTCAATAATTAAAACTAACTAATACCACCATTTTTTAATATGAATTGAAAGTACAACTATATAATAATAGTAAAAAATAATTAGTTCTTTAGTTGATGTTTTTAAATGATAAAATTTAAAGCAAATTCCGTAATTAAGACCCCAACATTGCGCTTGAAACAATATTATAGGATATCAAATTAAAGTTCAATTTATATATTTACCTCGTTACCATATTTTTCAATCAAATTTTTTGCATAAAAAAGGATTTAATAAAACAATAAAAGAGATTATAATAAATTTTATTGTCCGGTTATTTTAATTTTATATAGTTTTTAATCGTTTATTCGATCAATTGCTTATGTATCTTATATAATAATACTTTATAGGTACACTTAAAATGCAAATAGATAAAAAATATTTTTTACTCTAATTACATATATTTTTAGCGGGTTTTCTAAAAATGTAGCCATCAATATTTTAATGTATCTATTTGGCACAGCTCAATTATCATCCATTCACATTGGAAATGATAGAAATTTTACATTGCTGGCGCATAATATTGATTTTACGAAAGTAAGGTTTTATGTCTCCAATTTTAAATATTATTAAAGTACTTTTTTCAGATTGAGGGTTCATTGTGTACAAATGAAATAGAAAGTTCTGGTGATCAAATTGGTCATAAATTAATTCTTACTTTAGTTCATACCAATAAATCTCAAAGCTTAGAAAATCCTCTTCATAAATGGAACGTGATATTAAATTTTTCATCATCTTCCAAATCATCAAAATCTAATTGGTTCAAATTAATTGGAATTATGAAAAGAACGTCAGTTGATGCTGCAGATTGGAAGGTAAAAACAAAATTAAAACTAAAATCATTAAAGCATTACTGAAATGAACTAAAACGCTTATGTCCCTTTAAAATCAAAATCTTCAGCTTTATCTTTATTAACATTATTACTAATGTTTTGAAGAGATGTTAACATCGATTAATAGGACTGATTGTTGACAGATTCAAACTCTTGCGTAACAATTGATTCAATCACAAACTAAATACAAAATTCATACAAAATATTTTTCTAGGCATGTTTGGAATTTAAATATTTTCCACTTGTATTTACTAAGAAATCACATATCTTAAAAGGATCATTTATTTTTGGAGTCAGTGCTGGTGAAAAAAACTGTCCGGTCGATTCATCTAAAATGGAAATTTCAGCAAGTGCTAGCGTAAGTAAAGAATATTTTTCTGCAATTTAAAATTAAAATTTTTTTTTTATAATTTTAGCCATCTGAATTAGAAACAGACTATTTCACCTCGCTAGAGAATACCAATAATAATATTTGTCCAAGAGACCTTTTAAGATTTGATCCGATGCCAAGCTCAAAATATTGTAAGCATCAACATTTTGCAAATGTAACGTCCATTTCTAATTATAACGTGGATCTCAAATTCAGAAATGTAAGTTTTTAATTTCTTTCAATAATACATTCTCAACATAATGTACCTAACTACATACGTTAAGTAGTACATTGTATTTAATTAGAAATGTTGAAATTGAAAACACAGCATTCAATTATTAAATTTTCAGATGCCAGAATGGTTTGATTATTATGCCAAGCGTTTGGATCATTTTGTTTCAGCATTTTCTACCGATAATATGAATCGAGTGGAACTTGGAGAGGAAATATCACTATCACTACAAATGTCGGATCAATATTGGACAACAATTGGAATCAACAATGTTAGTTGGAAACTTTATCATGTCCCATTTTTACATAAATTTGACTCAAATCAAGATTTTGATTTTGGTTATAATACTGGTTTGAAACGTAAGTAGTACATTTTAATTTTAAAAAGTTTTCACTTTTTATTTTCTTATTAAACCATTTTCCAACCAAAAAGAATAAAAAAATTAAATTAACTCCTTCGCATATCAATTAATTTAAATTAGTGACTGTTTATATCATTTTAGGTTCATGTTCATTTATCCGTGAGAACATTAACACATTTGATGATCAAATAATAAATGCATCGCAATATATTCAACGGAATAACAAAACATGTTCAACTTTCTTGGTTGGTGACTGTTCACCTCAACCCAAATTGGCAATATTTTTAAATTCATTCCCCATAGATTCAGACTCAGAAGATTATAGATTAGGAATAAAGGTTTATATTGGTGGTAATTATTTCACCTTTGAACCATCAGACTCTACAAACCCAAATTCAATATTCATCGTGGTCAATGATAATGAAAAAATAAATATTAAAGGGCAACCGTATCAGTTTCCTATATTAGAAAAATTCTATGATTTCAGAGTTGAAATAAATGAACAAAATATTTTAGTCATTGAGAATACAATTATGAAAGCGAATATTCAATTTGATATGATTGACATATTAAATATTGAAATTTTTGGTGTGTATAAAAATAAAATGTGTGGTCTGTGCAGTCAACCCCTAAATGTAATGGAAGATTATAATTATTGTATTTAAGATTATTTCATAATTACTTGATTATATGTACTATAATAATCCACCAATAGGGTTTTATTATTGAATTTTAATCAAATATAAATAAAATATTATTTTTAATTGTTATTTTTAATAGAAAATTACATTTCTTCAGAAAATTTGAATTTTTATTTTCGCTCTTTTTCCATTTCTGATTCCATGTCATAAAATAGTTTATCCTTAACCGATTCAAAAAAGTTTTATACAATTTAAAATTATGAAACAGCCCGGAGTTGTGAATGAAATTTTTTTTCTAAATTAAACTTTAAAATAATCTAAAACGGCTTTACATATTTAATTTTTTCGTCAGATGTTTACAATTAAAAAAAAGCAGGACTTAAGATTGTGTTTTTTTTTCTCAGTATTTCTAGAATTCACCTTCATTATTTTTTTACTTTAATTATGACATCTGGTTTCCTTCTTCTACCTTTCTTCCCTTAAATTAATGCCTCAAAATCATAAAATAATTGTCATAGAATATAAAATGCTTCTTTTATTTCAATTCATATTATTTATTAATTTGTTGTAATTTTTTTACAATTATGTTTACATTTTTAGAGAAAAAAAATTATAAATAAATTAATTACTTTTTATTATTAATTTTATTTTAAAAATGGAAAGAATATGATTCTCTAAAACATGAATAAATATTAATTATGCTATATTATTGAAAAGCTTCAAACTTCAAACACATGGTAATTTTTTTAAGTCTTCATCTAAAAACTGTGGGATGACCTAAGGATTAGTTTTGGCTTGCTGGTACGTTGTTGCAGAGAACATTAGTTAAATGATTAAATTTATTTCTTATTGTTAAATTGTTATGGTAACCCCATCTACTGTTTTTTTGAATAAATTCGATACCAAAATTACAACACGAAATTAAAATAGTTTCTCTATATATAGAAAAATATAGAAATGTACAAGATTGACATCTCCTATCCCCATGTATCTATTACTTTCATAATCTCCATAAACACAAAAAAAAAATTTCAAATAAAAACCTTAATTTCTGTAAATGTAATTTTAATTTCTAGATAATGGCCAAAATTAATTTATTTTCTAAACAATACTTTGTCCTAGATTTTATTTTAAATTTTTCAAACGTCAAAAAAGAAATTATGTAAATTAAAAAGTTTAAAAATTTTAATTAGAAATTTAAATATGTATAATGTTTCTTTTGCAATTCTTGGGCTAGTTAAAATTTTTTTTAAATATTTGCAAAACTGATAATAGAAATGAAAAAACTGAAACATTCTTTGAATTAATATAAATTAAGATCAAATAATCATTTAAAATTTAATTAAAAAACGCTTCAAAACTATGCTTTTAATTGATAATTTTCAAAAGACAAGATATTAAAAAAAACTATTTAAAACTTTAAGAATAGTCTTATCAATTTCGAATTATATTAAAAGATAAGGAAAATGTTAAAGACAATATATATAAATAAAAAAAATATTTTGTTAAAGAAGAAACAAATCAATAAATAATTTTTTTTTTCATAAACTTAAATTAAAACAATGATTAATGAATGAATTTTAAGATCCTATCTTATTTTCAATAGAAAAAACGGGATGTTAAGTATGGGTGATGATATTATTCGGTGCATTATTCTTTTAACTAATTAATAAAGAAATAAATATTAATTTAATATTTAATGGAATGAAATTTATCACAAATTAACTAAATCGATAGATTTTTATAAATTAAGCTAATTCCAAACAAAAAATATTGGTTTAAGTAAGATTATAGAATTTTATTATTGTAAATGATTTTTTGTCTGATAGTCCTTTGTATTGTAATTTAGTATTATATGATACACAAATGTCGGTTTGACCGCACTAATCAGAAATCTTAGTACTTTCTATAGAACACAGTCAAACTCAACTGGGCCATCAAACCAGCATAAAGTATAGTTACTTCCGATGTTAATTTAAAAATTCAAGAAAACTCCCGAAAATTAATGGAAAAAAATTTAAAACCAGTTCAGCGGCTTTTCTTCAGTTCTTTTAATTTATTAATCTGTTTTTTAAATCTTAGTTGTGTAATGCCTTTTACTTTTAATACAACGTAGAACAGTGATTTTATTTCCATTACTGGGATAATTTAATATTTAGACAGAAAAATTGAATTTTTCTTTTATTACATATTTCAAAATACAGTAACTAAATTAATATTGCATTGTTTTTTATCCTAATTAATAAATTTTAACCATTATAATACTTTTTTATCAAACTACATAATGTTTATATATAAAAAATAATGTAACTAAATTGTGGCTAAGAATCTGAAATTCACTAATCTTAAAACTATGAACAAAAAAAATAAACTTAAATGAACGTCCTAGAAAAATATTTGAATACTATACAATTAAAAATTTATCAAAATTAAATATTAAAATAAGGGAATGTTTTCCGAATGGAAAAGAAATATTTGTATGTCTTTATTTATTTATTCAAACCCAAACACCAGCGGGAACTGCGTTCTCCAACTGCCTCGGTGATCCAATAATACGTCGAGTGCTACCGGGACGGTTCGAACCTGTTGTAAAATTAAAACATAAAATAAAATATGTAGTATGTTTATTAGATATCTTAAAAAAAATAATTAGGACAATTAAAATTGTTTGATATAACAATAAGTAAATGTTTGCCAAAATGACAAAATTTTTTAATAACATTAGAATTGAAAAGAACAATATATTCTATAATATATTATATAATATATATACAATATATTCTATATAGAAGTATTACTATATATCCGAGCTGTAATTGGACATGCCGATTATAGTATCACAATATTACTAACCGATGACGGTGATTTTTATATATGTATTTTCTATATTGTATGTAATCATAATCTCTTAGAATAAAAAGAGTGATATAATGCAATACTTCTAGTGACCGATATTATCACTAAAAATATTGTATAATAAACAAATCTGAATATAAATTACTCACCTTCTAACAAATAACGAGTTTCATCCGAAGTACTAACAACTAAACTTTGTAAATTTACTTCTTTCATTTCATTAACTAACTGCTCAACCTTTTTCTTTTTTTCACTTATTGCATTCTCAATTAATTGAATTTCCTTCTTCAAATTTTCTGTGGTTTTAGTAGAAGTTTCAGCATTCTGAATAACTTGATCAATTTCGGTTTGAATTCTTTCCATTTCAGATAAAAATGTTCTCTCAACATTCTGTCTTAAGCTAAAATAAAAAAAAAATATTTAATCACATCACATAATAAATTTTAAATTATAAAAATTTAACCTATTATCTTTTTGCCTGTTATTTAATAAAGTTCTTTGCTCTATTTGAATTTCATCCATTAACATCCTTATTTTATTTGTACATTGCAATAATTCCGTTTCACAATTCGCCAATTTCGACCTCAACAATGTAATTTCTGATTTTAAAGTTTTCTCTTGCTGTTTGACTAATTCGTTTTCTTCTTCGACATATTGTAACGTTTGTAGTTGTTCACTACCTTGACGAAAAATTTGTTCAACCTTGCTTATTTCACGGGAAATGGCTTCCAGTTCTTGGGCCTGATCTCTTTCTTTACTCTCCAAATAAATTATTTCGGCATCATACTTCGTCAAGTCAGCTTTTTGTAAATTAAGTTTTTCCCTCTGGTATTTGATTAATTGTACTAAATCTTTATACTGAACATTTTGTATGTAATTGTCATTCATCATTTCAATTTCATTTAATCCGTCAATCAGACTAAATTGCATATTATCTTTATAATCAAGAAATTTTTTATTGTTCGATTGACTTGTATTGTAATTAGTGCTATTTATTGTACTACTGGTGTTACTGCTGTTGCTATTATTACTGGCAAAGCTGTCAATTTTTTGTAACGGACTGTTACGTGGCCTTGGTGGATTCCGATATGGTGGTGGAACCAACGCTCCATTTGAAGAAATGGAAGGTTCTTGTTGCTGTTGTGCTTGATGTTGTTGGTTCTGAATGAATTTATTAGTTGGGGAAGAATTGAAATTCAAAAAATCCAGCAAATTTTCATTACTGCGTTGCAAGAAATCACCTTGTCGTGACAGTACTGTTGATACCGATGATGATGATTTTTCTTCTAAAGATTGTCGTACATCAGCTAAATTAATTTCATTATTGTTCTTTGATAATGGTGATGTGGACATGCATTCGTCAGGAGTGCTTATTCTAGAGGACTTATCATTTTTTTGTGGTGATGGATGAACTTGTTGGTTAAATGGCTTCTGCTGTGGTATTCCTTTAACAATTCCAATATTTTCAGTTTGTTTATTGTCCAATGAGCTAAAACTTTTTCGAAATTCTTTTGATCGATCCAATAAATTTGAAGAAAAATCCATCATATTTGAATTTTTGTCTTTTGTTGGAAATTTTTGATTGTTAATATTGTTTGCCTGTGATTTGTCTTCTTTGTTTATTTGATCAGATCGTTGCAGAATGAATTGCACGTCTTTGAAAAAAAAAAATTAATTAATATGAATCAATTTATTCTAGTTATGTGGACAGGTATATACCGATACCTAATCTAAGTATGTATCTATTCAATTTATTTTCTAATATTTTCTTACCGTTGGCATATTCACCCCATTTTAAAAGAATTTTTAACGGATTTTCGTGCGGAGCCAATAATCTCTCATTATTACGCCAGCGTTCGATTAAAGTAAATCGACCTACTTTACCGGTGGCATGAGCCAAAGCAAACACAACATCCTAAAATAAATAAAAAAATTTAAATAAATATATTTTTTTTTGTATATATTGGTAGGTAGGTATCTACATAAAAAAGATTCTGAATTTGTTTTCAATAATGAATTAGATTGAACACTCAAATATCAAGATACCTAGGTTACCTACTGAATTTATAATTTTTAAACACATTTTGTTATTAGGTAATCAGGTACGAAATAGGTAAGTAAATAATGATTTGAATTAAATAATGCTTGTCCACCATCGGATTTACTCATAGCAGGTATCTCTACCAACTATATTTTTTTAACAAATTTTAATTTTTAATTTTGTTTTCAATTTCACACAATTGGTAGGTATTTGGTCGTATTGTTTTAATACTTACCTATGTAGGTAGGAATCTTCAATTATTTTGATTTATTTTAATAATGGAATCATTTTGTCATACTTTTTATGAATATACCTACTGCACACAAAAATGTAGAACGCGAGAAAAAATATTTTTACCACCAATAAATCAACCAACATGAAAGGAAAAAAAAAACAAACAAAAAAAAGACCACCACCCCAAAAACCCCATGAAAGAATTTTCCATTGCATGCATTGGTACCTAGGTAAGGTAGGTAGGTAGGCACTTAAAAATAAAAGAAACAACAAAACGAATTCCTTTTTATTGTGCAATAAAATGTTGGTGTTTTTTTGGGTAAAAATTAAATTCAAAATAATTAATTAGAACAAAAAATCAATAAAAAAAAAATACCTACATTATACATATACGAACCTTTATCTTTATTTAAAGAAAAAATTGAAAAAAAATCTTACTTGACTTGTTGTTTCCAAATTAATTCCACAAATAATTCTTTGAATTCCTTCGCACCATACTTTCAATTCCATTTCTTTTTGAACTTGCAAAATTTATTTTTATTTAATTTTTAAATAAATTTCATTTATTATTTATTTGTTTTTTTTTTTATTATTTTTTTTTTTCTAAATTTCATAAAATTTTTATTATTTTCTCATTTTCTCCATCATCGTCTCTCAATGGCCCACTTAATAATCAGGACAAATTACAAAGGCATACTACTTTAAATCTGTTGAAACTTAATTATTTCTGTAAAGTTGAAAATGTGTAAATAAAAATTAACTTGATTAAAACCGCTGTATTTTAAATAAAAGAACTTAAAATAAATAGAACTGCTTTATCGGTGTATGGTGTATATGCACAAAATAAAAGTGGGAATCAAAATGTCAAAAGGGAAGCAGAATTGCCAAAATTAATAGGGAAAGTACTAACTAATGCGCTAGCAAAATAAAACTAACAAGTCGCTCGATAATAATACGCGCGCTTCTCTTGATATTGAAAAAACTGAAGAACTAAAATTTCGTTCAGCGGTACATTTTAAAACGATTTGAAAGGCGTACAAAGAAAAACGAAAAGAAAAAAGAAAAAAAATGGAGTTAAAAAAAATTCAAAATAATTTAATATAATTGTTTTAAAAATTAAATAAACCCATCATGTTTTAAGTGAAATAAAAAAAAAAACGGTCACTTCTAAATTCTGATTTCTGTTCTATTTATTTTAAGTTCTTTTATTTACACAGAATATTTTATTAGGTACCTACCTTTTTTTATAATCAATCAACCAAATTATTCCCCTTGACTACGTACGGTATTTCGTTCATTAGTTTTTCGATTGAAAACAGCGTTACCAACTTAGGGGTTTTCCCCCTAGATTTAGGGGTTTTTTTTGTTGACAGAGGGATTTTTAGGGGGTAATTTGTTTCAGGGGTTTTTTTAGGGGTATGATGTATGATCTTAAAAGCGAAGATTTAGATGACATTTGTAATATTTTTGATTGCATTTCATAAGATACCTTATTTGCTAATTTTATTATAAATAAATAATTTTATTATTTATATAATTTACGATGTGCGTTATATATTTTTCTTCAAGCATCTATTTGAAATCCTCATAGGTATATAAGTATAGCTGTTATATCTATAAAAAAAAATTTAGGGGTTTTTTAGGGGGAAATTTTATTTTTTTAGGGGGAAACATTTGAAAAGGTTGGTAACCATGATTGAAAAGGCTAGGGAAAACCTGAATTTGTCGAAGCTATAAAAAAAAATAAGATATACCTATCTAACTTGGGGGTTAGACGAGAGTAAAAACTAGTTATACCTAAGATGTTTTTTGAATGTATGTGTGAAAAATTGTATAAAAAAAAAAAAATTATGAAATAGTTATAACTAATAGTTATAACTAAAAAAAATTCTGAATCTAAAGTATTACTTGTCAAATGAAATATTTTTTTTTTTAAATGCAAATAAAAACTAAAAAGTGAAGTAAAATAATAAAATAGTTTGTAAATAGTTTTAACTATAGTTTAGCCAGTGGAGAATAATTACGTCACAAATACAAATAAAAAACTCATACAATTGTAAATAGTTAAGACTAGTTTTTACTCTCGTATAACCACTGCGTAAGATTATTACAGAATTATTTTGCAGTTGTTTTATTTAATTTTTTTTGTAAAAATTTTCTAGATAATTGACTACTTTCGTATAAAAAAGAATCTGCGTTCTACCAATTTTGTACAATAGCATTAATTGCCTTTAAATTGAGATCAAAGGTAAATTTCTCTAGAGCGGCTAAAATGCTATGTGTGTGCTATTGATCTGGCCTCCATTGTAAGAAGTTATAGACGAATCGTAACCAAGTTTAAATTCTTTATTTCATATTCGTCTACTTATACCTACTTTTTTTTTTATAACGTTATACTACTTTATCAGCTCCCAAAACTAAAATAGTAAAATATATGCATATTTTTATAATGAGGAAAATGCGCTAGTTTGTTTAGAAGTAGAAGAGGAATTTTATCAGCTCTCGAATCTAAAATAGTAAAATGTATGCATATTTATAATATAATAAGGAAAATGTGCTAGGCTGTTTGGGAGTAGAAGAGGAATCGGCTTATTTAAAATATTAAGAGTTATCAGATTTTTTTTTGTTAAAACTTTTATTGATTTCCCTTATGTACTTAAATATAGGTATTAAGAATGAATAATCAATTAATAATTTTCAAAATATTTTCATCCGGAAGTTGAAGGTTGTAAAATGATTAAATTTATTAGCCGTTTTTTATAAATATTTTTTGTAATTTTTGCCAACCGCATCACATACACTTTCGTAACCATCTTTTACAAGGAGCTCACTTAATTCCTTTTTAATTTTAGTTACTATTGGTGGCCCATTTAAAGCAAAGGCAGTGTAAAGTTGAACCAAAGATGCTCCGGCTTGAATTTTCTCATAAGCATCTGCTCCAGTAAAAATTCCTCCCACTCCAATTATAGGTATTTTGCCGTTAGTTTGGTAATAAATTTGAGCTATTAATTTAGTTGACTTAGACTTTAAAGGGGCGCCACTTAAACCACCGACTTCATTTGAAAATTTTATTGCTTTTAAATTTGTTCTATCAATTGTGGTATTAGAAATAATTAAGCCATCTATTTTGCATTCTTTTTGTTTTATTACACTACACACGTCTTTAATGTCCTGCTCATTAAGATCTGGAGCCAATTTTAAAAAAATTGGAATTTTTTTATCTAATGGTAAAATATCTCTTGTTTTTATTACACTTGTCAGAAGTTTTTGTAAATCTTTTTTTCCTTGAAGATCTCGCAATCCAGGTGTATTTGGGCTGCTAATATTAATAACCAAATAATCAGCAATTGGTCCAAATAATTCAACGCCACTTACGTAATCTGATAAAGTATTATTAGAAGTTTTATTTTTTCCAAGATTTATACCTAAAACACCATTAAAATTTGAGTCCTTTTTAAGCTCATATAATCTCTTGTAAACTTCAGCATGACCATCACTATTAAATCCATATCGGTTTATCACAGCTTGATCTTCAACTAGTCGAAAAACTCTAGGCTTTGGATTTCCTGGTTGAGGCAATGGTGTGACAGAACCAATTTCCACAAACCCAAATCCAATTTTTTCCAGACCTTCGACCGCTTCTCCTTTAATAAAGATAGTATTTATTGTTTTATTCTATATCTATCTAGGTATAATTTAGTTAAATTAAGAGTTCTAATAATCACCATTTTTATCGAAACCAGCAGCTATACCTATCGGATTTAACAATGTATGACCAAAAAATTTTGTTTGCTATAAAAAAAGGTCTTTTAGTACAGGCGTATTAAAAAAAAAAGTTAATTGAAAAATTATCTCAATTTACTAATGATTTTGGGTCCTCATAACTTTCTGTTGGAAAAATTTTGTATTTACAAGCAAAAACAGCCAAATTGTGTGACATCTCTGGATTCAAATGTTGTGTAACAGGCATTAAAAAGTTATTGTAAAACTTTTCATTCCCCTTAGCAATATTGATTCCAGCAAAAAATGTTGCTGCACCTGTTGTAACCACACATAGGGATTTTATTTTTCTCTGAAATAAAAAACACTTTTAAAATTAGATCCTATCCCTACTTACTGGTTTAATTTAAAAAAAAAGTAGCATTAAAAATTACCATAAGGCGTTGAGATGATGACATCTCGGAAATTATTATCCTTATAAAAAAATACCTACAGAGTACCAAATTTGCTCATTTAATAGTTCTTTTCACCGTTGTGTAGCTGTAGAAATAAAATGAGATGGAGATGTTGATTAATTGGTAAAATATTTCTTTCAAATATTTTATATAACAGCGATCAGAAACTAGGTAGGTTGGTAAGGTAAGGTAAATTATTATTATTTATTTACTTTTTACTATTTTATTAAAAAAAACAAAATTAAAACAAAAAAATTCAGTTTCGAAATTTTTGATGTGTCAATGTCAACCCAACCTCAACATAATGTCAAATTGTCAAAAAAATTCGTCTTCACTGCAACATTATAAATTACAAATCTGCACAATTTGCACAAATTTTTAACATGAACCGAAATCAAAAGTTGACTTTTCAGCCTGAGATGTTCACTTTCACTTGTTTCTGCCAAAAATTGTACAGATAGAGAAATCGTAAAAGAAATCAAAAATTGAATACTAAAAACCATTAAACATTTTTTTGTTTTTAATTATTCAGTTGAAAAGTTTTTATGCGAAAAAAAATGAAATTTGACAATTTATTAGGAATTTTTTTAGCCGCCCGAAAAAAATAAAAAGTACCGCGCCACTAATATATTTTTCGTTAGCCGTAACAAACGGCGCTGCAAATAAAATAACGGCGTGTAGACCTGTTTTGTGTTATGATTTTGTTTACTATGTTGTTATTAGTGGTTCTCCCATCCCGATTCCCGAAACTTCTTTTATAAAAATATTTTGAATAAAAATATTACTAATGTATTTTGTTAGTGTAATTAAATGTCAAAAAAGTTCAAGTTGAATATTTTTAAAGAGAAGACGCCCCCAGGGCCTCAGGCGTGTTGACAAAGTTGTTTTGATTTCAAACGAATTTTTCATCACTGATTAAAAAAAACAAAAAAGTATAAAAATTAGTTCTCGAAAAATTTGTACTTTTTTGACACTATCGAAATATTTTTATTGTTTTGTTTTTGGTTTTTTTTTATTTACATAAAAAAAAAAAAATTAAATAAAGGTGTGCAGCAAGTGCGTTGCGTATAAAATTGTGGAATTTGTAGTAGAAATAGTTAAGGTGTTAAAATTTTTAAGACATTTTATTAAAATAATAAAAACTTAATATAAAAATAAATTAAATAATAGAATACCTACTTATTTCAAAATTTAATGCAAAAATAATATTGCCCAGTTAAAATTAAAAATAATAAATAAATAAATAGTTAATTAATAAATTCAACATAAAACTCTGCACAACAAAGGCAACAACAAATTGTGTCAATCAATTGAAGAAAAAAAAATTTAAACCAACAAAGAAC
This sequence comes from Hybos culiciformis, assembly GCA_964007475.1. Taxonomy (NCBI): domain Eukaryota; kingdom Metazoa; phylum Arthropoda; class Insecta; order Diptera; family Hybotidae; genus Hybos; species Hybos culiciformis. Next base: position 24,985,061 of record OZ023273.1, on the reverse strand, counting down.
AAAAGGAGATAGGTAAGATAGTTTAGTATCCAGTATTTTTTCTTTTAATTTGATTAACTATTTGTATTTTTGTTTCCAATGTACATAATTTTTACAGTCCTAACTTAGTTAATGTCCTTTGAAGGTATGGCAATTGAAAAATAAATAAATTCTCCTCAGCCTTAAGATTTAACATAAACCTAGACGTTTTTTTTTTTCAAATTAAGTAGATAGGTACTTAATACCTAATAACTGAAGAAAAAACATAAAAGTTTTTTGTTACTGAAAAAATTCGAGATGGTGATTTTTAAATTTATTTTCAAATGAATGTTATAGGGCGAATGATCGAACATAATTCCTCTATTCTGTACCAATCGCTTCTTAGGTACCTACGTACCGTTATTACTTCTCTTTTCCTTTCACCTGTTATGTATAATAAATTGGCCAAAAAAGAACATGTGTACTATATATCTACCTATCTACCTAACCTACCTACAGTGAGTTTTTAATTTAATTTTTTTTTTGCGAGATGCGTGTCAATAATTAATAAATTTTTTATTTGATCACCGAATCTTTTTCATAGGTAACCTTTTTTTTTTTAACAAATGAAAAAAGTATGATTAGTCATGTTAAGATTTGTTGTTTTTGTAAAATTAACTAAAAAAACATTGATCAAAGTGTATTTCAAGAAAATTCAGATTTACCTTATTAGGATTTTGATTCCATTTTTGAGTTTAGGTAAGTAGGTAGTAAAGATACTTTTATCAGTAAAAAGTTATTGGTACGAGTAGAAAAAGATAAGTTTTTCTGTATTAGGTAGGTACAACATACTATTTGTAAAATGTTTAAATAATTGAAAGTTGAAATTTAAAGAATTTAACGTAGCAGCAGAATGTTAGGTAGGCTATATAATCATAATAGGTTCCACAAAATTGGTGGTATAATTGGAATTCCTATCGATCGTGGATATCATACGAAAATCCTAACTTCAAATTTTATTTTCATTTAATACGTGCATTTCTACTTCCATCTGATTTGAAAGTTGAATAAAATTATCGTTTGCTTGTAATAATCGATACTTATTCATAATAACACCTGGATTTTTCGAAATCTAAACGTTAAACCTTCTAAGTAATCAAATTGATTGTAACAAGGTTCGATGTAAAGTGGCGATTATGTATTAATAAGCAAATAATTTTATCCTAAAAATTAAATCTCATTTCATTTACAAACAAAAGCTACATTTTACTTCCTAACGCATTGCACAAAACTATTTTCTTTCATTAGAAGAACAAAAATTCTCTGAAGATATAATAGGTACTTATGTTTTCTTTTTCCATTTCCACGCAATTAGTAATTTTTTACTTAGTCCAGTCAGTACAGATAGAAAATAGAAAGCAATAACAAATTAAATTTAATTATGATTATAAAAAAAGAGTAATTCAGAGAATTTTGGCCTTTGTTAGTACATCCTAAAGGCATGATACATAATGTGACAGCGTGTAATATTGACGGCAAGGGCGCAAGACTGATTAACTATTTTTTGTTGGATCTGTAAGAATATTTTTTTTGTTTCTTTGGTCTCTAAACTTATATAACCAAGAGCTCTACTTTTTTAATACACTCACGGATAGTATTAGTAGTTTATATTGCATAATAATACCTATACATAATATAAATATTATAACTAATTTATTTTACACTTCGGAGATTCGTTTTCAATTCGCACCTCGCGAATGTGGAATGCTCTCCCATTAAAGTTGTTTCCGACAGCTGGAGGACGCTTGATTTACGACTTGCGCCGCTTTAAGAAAAGTGTAAATGATTTATTACCTACTAACTGTCCCACTTTTTAATCCCGTCTAAACTTCCTGTCCTTACTACCAAATCCATACTTCTTATAGTATAAAAGGTATCCCACCTAGCGATTTGGTAACTTTAATAAAAAAAAAAAAAAATATGTATAGGTACTTAATAATAATATAACTTTTCTTTCAAATATTTCTCTGCTGCTGTATCTTGTTTCCTATTCCTTAAAATTTAAATAAAAAAAAGTGGTGAATTTTGACCTTATCAACTTTTTCTGAATTATTTTTGATAATTTTCAACTTATTTTGTAAAAAAAAAACTATTTCTGATATCTTTCTTCAATATAGGAGGTCTAGCGACCAGTTTCAAAAACTTGTATTGTTTTCATGCTTATCGCTGCAACACCATATGTAGGACGTAGGTATATCAATAATGTTTACCGTACCTTTTGAAAACATTAAACTGACTGGACTAATAATTTTTTTTTTAATTTTATTTCTTATGTTTTGTTTACAACATAATGTATTCACCTATAGCTCAGTTATTTTTTAAAAGGAGCCATAGTGCAATTAAATAACAAAAAAGTGCATTAAATGTATTTACTCTATTTATTCATCAAAAGCACATTAAAGTAAAAAAAAAATAGAACATGAATTCGAATAATAAAAGGATGTGATACATTTTTGCTTCAATAATTTTCATTCATATAAATTTGTAAAAACAAAAATAGTTATTATAAAATTTATAATATGTACTTATAAAACAATATTTGTTACTCTTTTATGTTTCCTATCATGCGGTAATTAGTTTTGTCTTTCATTTTTAAAATGATGTATTTTTAAAATTCTGTCTTAGTTCAACGTAAAGGAAAATAGTAATCAACACAATTAAGCATAAGTCAATTATTATTTAAATCATAAACATTACCTATGTAGTAATTATTATAATAGGTATTAAGGTAAGTTCACTTAGGTATTCAATGTTTTTATTCCAAATAATTCGGAATGATGTGATGCTTGCACAGAACAAGAAGACGAAAAAATTTTTTTTTATATCATTTGAGAATAATATCAAATTTTTTGTTTTTTTTTTTTCTTAGAAGGCCTTTTCTTTCTAAAAGCTTATTATTTCAATCCTTGGTCACAATTTTTTAGGAAAAATATATTTTTCTTTATTGCCTGCAGATATAAAAAAAGGACGAAATAAATACAAAATAGAACAAAGAGGCATTTTAATTTTAAATGTGAAGGATTTTAGAATTTTAGAAGAAAGCAGCAAATATAAACAAAATTACATAACATTTAAGAAAAAATGGATAGATTTTGAGAATAAGGAAAAGATAAGAAAACATAATAGCGAGAAGTTAAATTGAGCTTTTAGTCGAGAATGTCTACAGATATATCGATATTTAAACTAATATGAAGTAACTAATTAAGTAGAAGAAAGTTTGAATATTATGAATGTGGTGTATTTTCCGATAAATTAAGCTTTATTTTGCTGTACTATTTCTATATAATATACGTAATCAAGTACGGTAATTTTTATATATATAATTTTCATTATAAAACTGAACTAATTTCAAAAAGATCGAACAAAAGAATGATTTTGAAAAGAAAAAGAGATCCTTGAAATCCTTTTTTCATTTTTGAACGTATGCATACATTTATGCATACATATTTTATATCTACCTATATGTATTTTATGTGTATGTACTATTACCGTTTACGTTATTATTACGTTATCTACCTTTACATTTTAAAATTTTGTTCAGAGGCTCAAAGAAATGTATTCGCATTTACAAAACACAAAAGTAAATAATATTGACGCTGATCTGCTGCTAAGTATACAAAAAAAAAAACACACTTTTGGTGAAATAAAGAAAGAATTTTGATGATGGTACGTAGGAAACAGCAACAAAATGATGGTACATCTTTTCGTACTATAAAACATTAGTCCCATGCAACCTAACCTAAATCAGTTAACAATGTATTAGAATATTGGAATATTTACCATTTTCTTACTTTTGATACCCGTAGTTAAAATTGTCAAGAAAAAAATGTAAAAGATGACAAAGACGACAAATTATTTAAAATATGAAACAACGGTGGTATTTTGAAAAATATACCTAACATTTTTTATTAAGACCCGAAAATATAGTACCAACATCTGAACCTCGATCTGAACAATCATAATTTTGTACAAAAACATGGTACATGCCCATATTCATGTGCATGAATGTATTATGCTGCATATATCTTATTCTTATGAAAGTATTATTCAATTATAAAATAAGCTCTTAACTCTAAAATTATTCTATTTGTTCAAAATAGTTTTTCTTTCATAAACATTTTCGAGAAGTGATTTTTTATAAGAAGGTAATCAAATCTATGATATGACATCAGTCACATTATTTGTTTTTGAATAAACATTCGATAGATAAAAATATTATTTATTTGTTTATTTATATAGTTATCGTTGAAGTCACTTTTTAAATGTTGGGTTCACTTTTCCTCTCTAATATGCGATTGAGAAAATAATAAGCAAAAAACCGAAAGCTATAGAAAATATACCAAAATAAACAAAAAAAACATTGAACAAAAAGAAAAAATCAAAACAACAAATATATTTATAAAAAAAATAAATACGTATACTGTACATACATATGTACGTACGTAACGTGTACATATTTTTTAAATATATATATATGCATTGTATATCTATAATATAATGAGTATGTTTATTTATGTATAGATATAGATGAATGCGAATAAAGAAAGATTTTTTGTGCACGTCCCCCTAACACCACTGTAAATTCCTTCCGATTTATGATTTTGAATGAATTACCCGAATCACGTATTTTAGCAAAATATGCTTTTTATATTATAAAAAGCACTGAGTTTGATTCAAACATAATAATGCGCAGCATATTTCTCCCCTGCTGCTTAAGCGCCATTATTCCCATAAGATTGTCATAAAATTTTGTTTATAAACGTTCTCTCAAAAAATTATTTTATTATTGTACTTAAGTAAATTTCGATTGAAAACATAGTTAAAGTAAACTTATAGATTCAATCTTTTTTTTGAATGAAACTTATTATGAATCTAAATTCTAATGATTATATGATAGAAATAATTTGCTAGAAATAGTTAATTGTAAAGTGAGCTTTATGGTTAAAATATATCTGCTTTGGTTAGAAAATTTCAGAAACTTATTTAATATATTGTTTTAAACCCGCAATTAATGCTTTCAAAATAACAATTTTTTATGTTTTCTTTCGAATTTTTTTTTTATTTTAGTAATTTTACAAATATCATCAAATTCAACGTTTATTATCCGTTTCATCTGAGTTATAAAAATTCAAACTTATTTAATTTCCTATAGACTTTCGTTTGTCAAATGGACTGTAATTTCTTTAAGTTTGTAACATTCAAAATAGTTTACAACTTTCACAACAATATTCACCCGATATTTTCTTTCAAACCAAAAATTCAAACCAATTCACGTCAAACACGTACCGCTTCAACGTCACACCCATTCTTCGTCAAAATTCCCAGATGTGATAGAACGAGCTTTGGAGATTCGTTTTCAATTCGCACCTCGAGAATATGGAATGCTCTCCCATCAAAACTGTTCCCAACAGCTGGCGGACGTTTGATTTACGACTTGCGCCGCTTTAAGAAGAGTGTAAATGATTACCTACTAACTGTTCCACTTTTAATCCCGTCTAAACTTCCAGTCCTCATTACCAAATCCATACTTCTTATAGTATAAAAGGTATCCCACCTAGTGATTTGGTAACTTTAATAAAAAAAAAATTTATAAATCCATATATTGATATTGTAATGACAGAAGTCCCTATTGGCTGTCTGGTTGACTTATAAATCTTACTGACGAAAATGCTAAATGCAATAAGAAAAGTTTTTGAAAATTCTGCTCCTTAGTTACACTATATAATAGGGCTTAGGGAATATACACGCACGGGTGCACGAATACTCATGACGTTAGCATTCATTATTTAAATTGGATGTTTGATGTCGGCATCAAGATAATGATTCATTTTAAATTTAAGATGACTCCTATTGGAATTAAAAAAAAAATTACAGAAACTAAAGCTAAAAAATAACGTCCGGACCCCCCCAAAAAAAAAATTTTAAGTCAAACAATTTTACTTTATTTCCAAAATAAAAATTTAAAATATTTTTTTTTAGGTACACTATTGTTCAGATTATAAAAAAAAAATTTATTTAGATTTTTTTCGAAAATCTTAACATAATATTCTCTCTTTTGATATTTTTATTTATAGAGATATACCTGTTTATTTTAGTATTACTATTTGTGTAGTCTCTGTAGTGTAGATATTCCTTTAACATTGATGTTTATATTTCAATGTTTTTCAAAAATTGTTTTTCTTCTTTTTTAGAATATACAACGTTTAGAGTCAGTGCATTTTGGTGACTCAATACGAATAGAAGGGAAAAATAATTCTACATAGAATATAGCAATTTTTTATTTTAATAAATGGAATTAAATGAATTGAAGTGAAGAAAATTTATATATTTTTTTTTTTTTGTGAAAAAATTTAAAACTAAAGTAATTTTTTTTTTATTGAAAGTGAACTCTTTTTATTTTATTTTATTTTTTTTTAATAAAAAAAGTTTTACAAGAAAATCATATTATTATTACTATATTTGCTTTCGTTTTCTTTTCGTGATAATAATAATGAAAAAAAAAAAAATATTAAAGGGCGGAAAAATCGATAATAATGTTTTTAGTTAAAAAATTTTTATTTACCTGCACCCAAAAAAAAAATAAAAATTTTTATTGAAGTTTTTATTTTTCAAACTTTTTTTTTTTTAATTTTGTACTTAATTTAATTTAATTTAATTCTAGTTCCTATGATTTTGTATAATTATTATTTTATTATTGTATTTTAATTATTTCTTTATTGTTCAAAAAAAAAATGTGTGTCAACTTAATATTGTTTATGCCATAAATAATCAATTAAGTTCTAAAATCATTGAAAATAATTTTTTTTTTAGGCAAAAATTAAAACAAAAAATAAAAACAAATATTAACAACATTGTAAAGATAAAATAAGAATAAGATAATTTCCAAAAAAAAAAAACCCTGAAAAAATGTTAGATTCTAATTTAACAAAAATCTATTACTGAAATGTCAATTCTTCAAAAATTTTCAATCTTATGAGTATTTTTTCACTTAAGAAGACACATGTTATCTGGATCCTAGTATATTTAGGTAAAAAAAAATTTCTTATATTTAATAACGTTTGAGAATTGAACTCCTCTGATTTAAGAACTTAAATTCAAAATTATAATTCTAATTTAATTCTAATTATTTTCATAAGATTACATATGCAAGTTAGTTAAAGCATGTTAAAGCTAAGCACTCCTATTAATATTTAATTCCTAATTAACATCTTCATTAAAACTGGAATCAAAATGTACGTGTAAGAAATTTATATAAAAATTTCCTTGGTTTTTAAACTTCTTTTTTTTTTTTTACATAATTTTTTCTTCCAAACAAAAGTTTAATAATAACTACTAAAGCGAAAGTTACTTCGAAAGGACAAAAAATTGCATGTTGTAAAATATTCTTGTAACTTTTATTTTTTTTTTTTTTAATGTGAAAAAAAGAAAAACACACATTACCAAGCAGTTTTCATTCATATAAATAAATTCTGAAAAGCAAGTGAAAACCAACGATAAATAGGCAGAGTGAAATTTAATCTGAAAAAAAAAGTACAAAATTATTATAAAATAAAAACAGAATTGTAATTAAAAAACAAGAAGGATTAAAAAGGTAAGTTAACCGGAACCACCGGATATATTGTTTTAATTGTAATATAATATAGATAAGTTTATTTTTAACATGGTTTTTTCAACACTTCTTGGAATATTGTATTTTCGGTTGTATTCGTTCAAGGATCAAACAATTTATGTGAATTGAAATATATTAAAGTTTTAATTTTAGGTGTTTATTTGAGCCATATGGTGTTTAGTTAAAAAAAATATATTTTTTTTATGTTTATTTCTTGGAAATGCTCATAAACAAGAGAAAGTTCTTATTATTCTGTGCTCATTTAATTTTGATTGAGGTAATGTGAACAGAAACTTGAAATCTTAGATGTATGTATGTACGCATACCCAGTACATTATATGAACATTCTTTTTTTTTTAATATCGAGTTCAGTCCAATATTAAATTTAAAATATCGAATATTTTGTATTTTCAGTTTAAATAAAATATGGAATTGCTTTTTCACATTTAGATTTAAAATAATTTTGCACTATAATTTTTTTTAGGATTCTGCAATTCCCCAGATCTATACAGGCACTCATGGCTTTTTCAGAATCTCTTAAAAATTTAAAAAAAAAATTAAAATACATTCGTATCCCTATGTACACATATAGACGTTTTCGTTGTGGATAAAAGAAAACCCAAATCCTTGGCCGGTTAAAAGTTTCTAAGTTCAAAATAAGTAACCAACATTGTGGTTATTTTGGCATTGAAACGATCTAAATCGGAAGAACGGTTTTCATGAACGAGTCACAATAAAATTTACCATAAAGCTAACGAATTTTGAATTCTGACAGCAGAAAAAATTTATTACAAACATTTCTGAATGAGAAATATATCTACTTAATTTTTTTTAATATGTCATCACTTTATCAAACCTTTTTGTTAATATTAACATACTATACATACATGTAGATGTACAATGAACGTAATCCTTTTTTCCATTTATTTTTTCATATGATTCGATCCCCTTTTTTTTTTGCACAACAATGACTCAGTGTGGTGTGTACATATATATATATATTGTACATCTTGCATCCCATTTAATTTTCAAAATGTGAATGACACTTGAAATAACCTCAGGTCCTTATTCGTTTTATAACATTTGAAATAAAAATTAATAATAAAAATAAAAAATTTTCAATTGTTAACAAAAAAAAAAAAATAATTACTACGAAGTACGACAATATGTTTTTTTTTTTCATGAAATTTTAATTTTTTTTTTGTGGAAATTAAAATTTTTGATAAGAACAATAACTATACTCCTTCAGGAGTAAGTAAATATTTGTTTGATAAAGCTGCATAATTTTCAAGTTATACAAACTGTTGTATGTGTATATTCCTTATAACATAGAAAATAATTTGGTCTGAGAGGTAAAAAAGTAAAAAAAACCATTCAAAAAATTCTACAATTGTTGTTTAATAATTTCTAAAAGATCAACCTTTAGTAGTCTCTGTAAAACCTGAATAATTGGGAGATTTTTCTTAAACTTAGCTCTTCTCAAGAAAATATTTATTTTAACATTTTTGTATTGACTAATGCATAACAAAACCGCATTTCCTAGGAGTAACAATCGGTTTATTAATTTTTAAGTTTAAATGTACATTCAGTAATTTTCTTAAGCTTGAACTTTATAAATATTTTATATTTAAGATAACATCATACTAAAATTATTTTTCTTGTTCATTTTAAACCAGAGGACATAATGTTTTTCCCGATATAACCATTTTGTCATTTAAGGTCAATACACCTATACATACAGATACATACAGACAAATAATAATTAAGTTAAGCTTAAAAAAGAAAACAGAATTCTAAATTGATAATAAAAATAATTTTTGGTTCACTAGTTAATAATGTGTATATAACAATAATGGTAATAATTAGAGAGCGGAATTTCGTGCAGTCAAAATCTGAAAACGTGCAATTTGAACCTCAAAACGTGCAAAAACGTGCAATAAAAAATTTGAAAGCCTAAAATCCTGTAGGTAAATCGAAAACAAAAATATTTAGGAAATACAATTTAATAAAATGATTTTTTTTTTTCAAAGTATAGCGGCTGTTCTGTTTTTATCATATACGGCGCTGCATCACTAATAAAAAGTAAAATTTTATCTTGAAACATAGAGTTCTTAAAATAAGTTCCAAAAAAAAAATTTTTTTTTGTTCAAATCACTTTATAGCAATAAAAGAAAAAAAAAAATTGAAAATAAAAAATTTAAAATCAACGTTTTTATAACGGAATAAAATAACTGAAAAGTAAAAAATATAATCAGATAATAATTGATAATATCATACCGATTTCCCTGAAAATTAATTCTCACGAAAAACGTGGGGCGCGTGTGATAAACGATATTGATAAAAATGTTCAATTTTAGGCGCCCCACGTTTTTCGTGAGAATTAATTTTCAGGGAAATCGGTATGAGGTTGTCAATTATTATCTGATTATATTTTTTACTTTTTAGTTATTTTATTCCGTTATAAAAACGTTGTTTTTAAATTATTTTTTTTTATTTATTTATTTATTTTTTCTTTTTTAATCTTATTTGAATCGAATTAAGCCATAAATAAAAACATAAAATTTTTATATCTATGCTAAAGCAATGAAATCCTAAATTTCTAAATTTGCTTTTTAGCCCCTTCCCCGAAGTCCTGGGACCTCAGCTGGGGGCCCTGCGATATCCAGTCTTTAATCCAGGTATTTCGATCCAACGCTATAACATTTTATCGGAATATACGAAAATTCAAAAACCGGCTTCTAAGGTAGCCCCCTCATCGGGGCCTCGGATCAAAATTTCTAATATTCTATAACCATCTCGGATCCCAATGCTAGTTAAGTTCAAAATTTCAGCCAAATCGGTACAGTGGCAAGATTTGGGAATCAGTGAAACCATGGATGGAACCGTGGAACCACAATAATTTTTACATTATGTTGCATTGTCATCTATTTCTGACCTATGCCTCTATCTCATCTAGAAGTGCCTGAAAAATTGATTACAAAATTTGTACCGAACAACAAAGTGAACTAATAAAAACGTTTTAATAAAAATTATTATTCAAACATACATACTTTACGTATTTTTTTTTAAATCTTATTAATTTTATAAATAATTGTTTCCAAAAACTTTAAAACGTGCACTGTTTTGCCAAAAAATCTAAAACGTGCAGTTTCGTGCAATGTACCCCAAAACGTGCAATTTCGTGCAACACAAAATGGGTCTCAAAAAATTTCATTTTACAAGATTCGGATAGATCTTATGGTTCTAACCCATTCTAAATGCCCAAAAAAAAGGTGCAATTGCACGGAATTCCGGTCTCTATAATAATATTAAACTAATATTATTTAACTAAAAATTTTTGTACATAAATAATAACTACTCCAAATAACAAAAAAAAATTTTATAGTTTATTATATATTGAAAATGAAGGTTAAAGAACTTATTAATAAATGACTTTTTTCTTCAATGTTATGTCTGGTATTTTTCCAATAAAAAAAAAAAGTTATGATTCCTTTGTCGTCTGGACTGAAAAAAAATGATTCAGTAAAAATAAAAATATTTTAATGGATGAATATAATTTTTTGTCTTTTTTTTATGAAACTATATTCATTAGCAAAACCATCATCCCTCAATTATTTCAAAAAAAAAAAAAACATGTAATATATATATATATATATTTTTTAATTTCTCATAATAATGATGGTAATAAAAATTAAAAAAAAAAATTATTTTTATAAAGTCAGAGACAGACAATTCCTTTTTCTAATCAGTCTGCAATTTATCTTTTCATGTAGAAATTTTGTATCAACAAATTCTACATTAGTAAATAGAAAGTGATAATTTAAAAAATCAATAACTTTTCTTCCTTTTATTGAAGCTTGAAGCAAATCTCATAATAAAATCGATCTGAATTAAAAATTAATATAAAAAATAAAAATTTCACCCGTAAGAATCTAAAAAATTGTACAATGCACTTAAGTTATGCGATATTTTAACATTTGAGTTCAAAATATATTAGTTGTTTGAATATCGTTTACAAAACTTTTTAAAATTCAATTTAATTTGGGTGAACTATTAGCTCCAAAATTTCGAAAAGTTTAAAAAATAAAACAAAAAATAATAAGTTAAAAATTTTTTGTTAAATAATAAGGACTTAATACTCTTAATAATTTATTGCTGATTTTGTTATTCATATTAACAGCTGTTGTTAAAAAATTCTTCTGATGTCATTGCGTTTTTAAAAACATTTATCGGAATTGAATGAATTGACAAACCTTTAACCCTTTTTTCATGGTTTTTTTTTTCTTTTCTATTTTTTGTTGTGTTTAATTCTATTAAATTTTTTGTGCGCATTTTTACAGTATTTATAAGTTCATATCATTCGTTGAAAATATCATAAAAAATGTTAATTTAATAAAATGTATAATTAAATTTCCCATATTATTTCAATGGTGTTAAATTGCTTAATTTGACAAATAGAATTATTTTTTTTGTCATGTGGAAACCGGGAAATTAATTTTTTTTTTTATATTTTAATTAATCATTTAATTGGTTTTCTCTAGCATATTAACAAAAAGACCGATTAGATTTATTTATGGTCGTTAAGTACTTTACTTATATTATTTTTTTTAGTTTATTCTTAATCAATCTGTCTCTGAAACATTTTACATGGAAATATTTGGAAATATTTCGGATAATATTTGTTTTGAACTAAAGATACAAATTTTAACATAATAAATTTTTTTTCGGAAAAGAGAATTCTAACAATTTAAAAAAAAATTTTTAAACATTCATATTAGGTCAATTTTTGAACTTTTTAATAAATTCTAATTTAATTATATTTACGAAATTTAATTGATAAATTCGATATTTTTTGATTTCTCATTAATTTATTGACAATTTATTTACTTAATTGGATTAATATTATTCTGTTGCGTGAATTCAATTTAAAAAACGGAAGCCCAAAAACCAAATTTATTGATATTGAAAATACAATGGGGCACTGTCTAGTTACAAATATTATATTACTTTGGACTTGTGTTAAAAAATATGTAATTATAAATTAAAACCAGAAAACATTAGATATAAAAAAAAATTGAAATTTTGCGAAATTCTCCCATGAGGCCTTAAGCTCTATCTGTTGTAAATGGATACAAAGGCATACGGCTTTAAAAATAATAAGGACAATGAAAGCTTAAATTTGATGGCATGTCAAATCAAACTTCCTAGGGTGTTTTTTTTTCGCGAACATTTTCTAACAAAAAATTGATTTGATATACCTAACTTCTTCGATTTAGGGGTTTAATAACCCCTTCTACCCCCTTTCAATTTTCAGCCAAATCGGGATTGTTGACTTAAACTGAGATATAATGTGCGAGTGGGACTTTAGAAAATTTTATTTATTCGATGAAAAGAAAACGTTATTGGTATAACTTTTTAGTTCTTACAAAAATTATTCTCTTAATGGTGTTTAGTTACCTATTTTTGTAGAACAAAAAATTTATGTGTATTTTGTATTAAATATGTATATGTTTTTAATGGCAAGAAATAGGAATCTAAAAAATTATAATCTGTATCATAAATTAATTAACGAATTTCGATAGAAATGAAAATATATATACATAAAAATAAAGAGCAATAAATACCTTCTCGGATATTATTAAATAAAAATATTTATTAAGTCTAGTGATGAAATTTAATTTTCCAAAAGAACGAAAAAAGTGGAACACGACACATTAAATAAAATTTGTAGGAGTTTGCTTTTAAAAATATTTTCCTTTATTAATCTTTTACAGAAAATTGTGACATTTCATTTTAATTCTTAAGAAAGCTTAATTCTTTTGTAATTGTAATATGATATATAACTCTAAAATCAACTTACTTATTTAAAATCAAAATGACATGTTGTCTTCATTCGAAAGTGCGTCAAAAAACAAATTACGAGCTTGTGTATCTGCGTAAGGCGCTAAACGATAGAAGAAGGAAAAATTAATTCAATTTTAGTTTAATTATAGGTTAAGGGAAAAGAACGTAAATTTGATCGCACCGAAAAAAATAAGAAATCTAGACTACGCATTTAATATTTTGTATTCTACTTACTATAAAATTGGTCAAAATAACTATCTTATAGACAGGCCTAGTGTTAATACATAGGTATATGTTATTTGTATTTTTTTTTGTGTTATTTTTGGGAAAGAAAATTATTGTAAAAATACACATACCTTTCTCATACCTTTTTCAATTGATATTACATCATTTGGATTATACCATTGATTGTGTAAATGTAATTAAATACTATTACCATTTAAAATTAAATAAAATTGATAATGGTCCCATGAAACGAACATCTTATAAAATATGCTCGAAAATATTTTTTTAATATATTTAATTAAAACTATATTGGAATTGGAATTTAAGAATTCATAAAACGAACTTAATCAGTTAAATTGATATGAACATCATTTTTATTTTCTCCATTATAAATAGAAAATTAATTAACAATAGAAAATTAATATTAGTTTTTAGAATCTACTCGTATTTGAAATTGAAGTGAAAATAGTTTATATTGCATTTTGAAGTTAAAAATTTAAAATATGTATTCGGGGAACTGGTTGGCAAAACGAAAAACACCTTAATAAAAAATCTGAAAAAACGACACAAACAATTTTTTCGTGCCTCGATTAAAAAAAAGTATAATTATGAAAATATGTGTGGCCACTAGAGCTACATAAAGGTTTGTAAAGAGAGCCTGAATGCATATAAACTTGATAGTTAATATACTTTAGAATTACAGAAATTGTAATTTCATGAATCAGTCAAACTAAAAATTTTTACTCAAGTTGATCTCCTCTCGCTTAATGGTTGGAAAATGTTTGAGAACATTTAAATTTTCTTATTTTATTCGGAGGAAAAATTTTTTATACTTTATACATTTATAAACGTAGATAATTTTAATTTTTTTCCAATAAAGTGTTTAAAAATTTTTGTCATTAAATTTTCATTTTTATTAATAGTCATTATGCCTACGTACGAACGTGTTTATGCATAATGTTCAGTATTATTCTAACATCTAACTAAACCACTTTAAAAAAAAAGTGGGTATCTGCGTTACATTTAACGTAGTTGTTTTCCGTGGGAATAAAATAAATGAATGTTTTAAAGGATTAATAATTATATAATAGCTACGTATGCATACGCAATAAAAATAATAAATATCAAGATAAATATAAAAGAATTACAATAAAGTTCTAAGTAATTTACTAAAAACGAATGAATAATAATTTATTATTAGTAGGATGATTATGGCAAATGTAAAATGAACCATTCTCATCCAAACTCAAATAAAATTTTAATATTAAGTACTTATATAATATTAATATGCTTAAAATGTATTAACTAGAAAAAGTAAGATAAATATTTAACATATAAATCATAATTTCATTAACGTTGCATTGTACTGTGTACATTATGATGAGCTCATAATATATATGGTTTTATTTTTTATGCAATTTACGCAGAAGGGTTGTTTATGGTGTCATTTATATTTCTATACGTACTTTATTTTCCAGTGCATGAATAATAGTAGATAATAAGGATAAATGTATGTTGAGTGTATCTAGTCTTAAATATGCATCTAAAAAAATTTTGTCTAGCGTCTATATTTTGCCTCCATAAAGACTGAAACTAAAAAGAATATTTTTGTTTATTTAAAAAAAAAAAAACTACATAAAAATGTATACAATAATAAACTTTTAACCGGCAGAGTTTGTTAGCCAAGAAAATTAACACAAAGCGAGTATTTCAAAAACAATTTTGTTCTTTTAAAAATAAAATACGAAATTCTGAGAAATTATTCCATTAGGATAGATAAAACTCGCTTAGGTTATCCAAATGAATAAAAAAGTAAAATACAATTTAATTTTATTTGTTCCCCTTTGGACTCTAAAAAAATGTAACGAAGGGACTAAAAATATGATTAATAACATTATTTTTCTTGAATCTTATTTGAAGGATTTCATTTAACTTGAAGTTATTTCTTTCAATTAATAGTAAAAATCTTACAGAAGTCCTTCATTCTCAAATTCTGTTCTAACGAAATTCAATAAACTCCCATTTCTACTTTCACTCGAATTCGTAAACTGGTTATGATCGATCGTAATTCCACAAAAGTTTTATGAAACTTTTACAGAAAATCAGACATAAAACTTATATTCATTGTGCCAATTTCTTTTCAAAAATTTATTATAGTTTCTAAAAATATTCTCTGCAAAAGTCAAAATTCTTATTTAATAAAACTTCCTAAAAATAAAAAAATTATTTTTAATTCAAATTTTTTTTTTTTTTATAGAGTCAATTAATATTAGTGTTATTCACATGGGGTTAATAAAGTAAACTAATAATGAAAAAAAAGAACTTTTAACAAAAAAAAAACTTTTTTCCACTTAATTTAGTTCTTGATTTGTTTTAAAAAAAGATTTTATTCCCATTACAATATACATATAAATATGTCGAAATATACATATCTAAATATTTTTGTTATCTTTGAATTATTTTAAGAAAATGCCATAATGTCGACTAGGGGGAACATTTTGACAGCTGAAAAAAAATTGTTTTTCTTTTGTCGTGTAAAATTGTAAATAAGTTTTTTATAGTAATAATTGTGCACGCAATGTTAATAATTCAGATCTATATATAATTTTATCCCAACTATTTTTACAATCTTTAGATGAAAAAATTATTATTAGAAAACTTTTTAATTGTAAGATTTTTTTTTTGTTAAATTATGTTTGATTAAAATTTACAGATTATTACATAATTACTTACAATATGTACTTATTAATTAATAAAGTTCTTACAAATTAAAATGTAATTGCTTTTTAAGTCATAAACATTGTATGTTATGTTATGTTTAATTATCGTTTTAGTAATCTTTGTCATAATAGAAATTTCTAAAATTATAAGAAAGTTGAAAGTAAGTACTTAATGAATTTACAAGCCTTAAGAATATATCGAAAACAAAAGTTATTAGCTATAATGTATTAATTGTTTCCGGCATCTATAGATTGTTTTATCTATTTTACAAATATCGTTCCTGTGAATCTAAAGTAAGCTTTTTTTTTTAATTACTCGCGATTTTGTTATCAGTGTACCCCTCACGAATCAATGCTTTCTTTACGATGATATAGTTTTATCGAGCTAATCATCACAGCTGATGACCTGCTTTAAATTTAATAACAAATAAAGTAATACACATCATAAGTGTTGTGTTAAAGGAAAGGTACTCAGTTGATGTGAGTGAGTAAGTTCGTGTAGGATACTAATGAAACTTTTTTGATTGAGTCACTAATATAGAAATTCTGTTTACATATTTTGAATACAAAGATTGTATATGAATTTGTACATTTGAAATTAAACAAGATATGTACTATATAATTTTCAAATATCTTATGTTTATTACATGTAACAGTCTCTTTTCTTTTTATCCTTTCTAATGAAAATACAATTTATTCTTTCAACATTCTTTGCTGATGTTTAGTAACATCTAAAGTAAATATTTCCACACTTCTCAAAGACTGACGTACAACGCGAAATTAATTTTATTCAGAATTTTAGAGAATGGTGTAAAAAAAAAACATCAGACTTTTCTACGCATCTCAATCTCAAGTGAAGTCAATTTAAACAGTTCTATTCGTTCACTATAAGAGACGTTATTAAAAATATTTTAAGCTAAAAACGAGAAAAAACATTTGAATAATAATGCATTCAAAATTATAAATATATAAAATATAAAAATATAAAAAGAAAATCAATATATCAAAATATGGTTCAAGTTGCTAATGGAAATATGTATATAAGTATTTATGGATAAAATTAGAACAAGAGAGTAAAAATTGTTTAAAATATGTCGTAATGAGGATTAAGATTTTTTAAGAGTGATTTTAATTTATAAATTTTTGGTGAGTAAGTAAATATTATTATACTCATCAAAATTTTAGATTTAATTCAACAAAAAAAACTTACTTATGTGTATATAAAATCTAAATTTAAATTTATGGTTTATTTTAATAAAGAGATAACTTCTCCGCACCATTAATCATCATTTTTTCAATAACTCGCATTATTAAATTATTGATTAACCTTGAGCTAAAATCAAGATTTATTATAAATTTCCCTTTATTAAAAAAACCTCTTATAATAATATTTTTCTAAGAAACAAAATAAAAAACACGAAATATATATTATGTGTAGAACATATCTTAAAATGGAATAAAATTTATAATGATATTGTTCAGTATTTCGAGAAGAAGTTTATATAATGATTGTGAATATTACATCAGAGATTTTTGGACTTATAAATTTATCTCCAAGAGCTAAAAAAAGCAGAATTTTTTGAGGGCCTAAAAGGACGAAATGGGGAATAATAATGGCTTTCAGCAGGCTTTTAGATAGATTCATGTTACTTGTAATTTTAAGAATTACATATATTTTAAGCCTATCGGCATTTGAAACAAAATGGATCAGAAAAAACGATCATAGTGTCAAATGTTTTTTTTATATCGAGCCTCGAATCAAGCAAAAATATACAATAGGGAAAAAATTTTCATATGGAAAATTTCGCCCTGAGAGATGATTTAAAGGTAACAAGATTAATTATTTAAGTCGAAAAAGAAGAATTTCAATTATTCTCACTGGAGGCTTTGCATTATATTGAAAACTAAAATTTAATTTTAAGTCAAGTACTTATATAGTATATTTAGAGAATTAAATAATCGATAGTAGATAATACAAAAAATTTACATTGTATACAGCCAATGCCTTTTCTAATTAAAGCTATTAAAAATTCAGATTTTTGAATTATGTAAACTTTTTTTCAAATATTTTTAGATAATCATATTTATTAGATGCAGATTTAAGTACAAGGTTTTACACAGATACTTTTAATACTTAATTTTTTTTGTACACTTAAAATTTCCTGTAATTCAAGTTAGAGCTTTTCAAGTATCTTTCATTGTGTATTTTTATTATTACTTTTTTTTTCATACAATTAGAGAGATTGTAATATGTATTTTTGAAACCTTTTGAAGCAATTTAAGTATAAAGTAATATTGTATAATTAGCCTTATTTTTTAATCACTAATAGCCCACTTTAAAGAAATTAAGTATTACGGTATTATCTTTATTATATAAATATTTTTAAAAATAAATGAAAATTAATTTTTCTTCTGCACAATCTGAAAAAAAAAAAATAAATAAATTTAAATTATCACACAAATGAAGTCAAGTCAATTATTGATTTTTTATTTTTATAATTTTTTCATTATTTAATTTCAGGAATATTTTTTATTCTTTTCAAAATACATATAACATTAAATCGAGTTTTCAAGTCCCAGGTTAAGCGTTTGCAAAATTTACCTAGGTATATTTTTATTGTTGATTGTTTTGTGATACATATGATTTTCAAAATATTTATTTTCAAAATATTTATTTTCAAAAATTATTTTTAAAAAATTTGATACTTAAATTTAAAAATTGGCTTTTAAAGGTAATTTAAGCAATTTATGAATATCAGTTGTTGTCTTGCTGAAATCAAGTGTTTTGATTATGATCAAAGATTCAACCAATAGTGGTTACATGAAAACTAGCTAAGAAAATGAATTTATTAATTATTGTAAAGAAAAAATTTTCATTTATTAACTAAAGCTTCCTGTGAATTCTCTATTACCTTGAAAAGGCACCATCATTATTTACCTTCCATATTACTTCTTGATGTTGAAGTCAAAAAAATATCCATTTTATCACATATATGTAAAGTCAATAGTGGGTAGTATTTGAAAAAAACATGTTAATTTCACGAAAAAAATTTAATTTTTTTTCGCTAATGGTAGTTAAAATTTTCTTAACAAACTCAAATAGAGTACTTTTTTATACGTTGAGCATTACCTACTCTTTCCTCGGATACGGGTGAAAAGATTTTATTATCAAACTAAATTGAACTGTAATTTTTTTTACCATTTTTGATTCTTTTCATAACTAAACCTTGCTTCTCCAATTTGATTAATTTATTTCTTTGAATATTATAAGAAGAAATAGAAAAAAAATCGAGCAAAATTAAAAATAAAGTACCTACACAATTATTTTATAATTTGCAAGCAAACAACCTTGTTATGAGGCATTGAACTCTTGTTCTGTTTTTTTTTTTTCAATATAAAAAAATAATTTTAAGTAAAAAATTTAATAGAATTTTATTTTTTATTAATTTACTTGACTCATTAATAGAATTTAAAAGACAAAAAGAGTTTCCTTTCCGCACTGAATTTAGTTTCCTTATTGATTGATCAAACTTTTCAATAATTTTATAGTTAGTGTTTTGAACAGTTCTGTTGATATTTTACTATGTAACTATTAGGGTTAGTTATTAACTTGTATATTCTTGAAAAAAATCGCACAATTAAGACCTAAAGATAAAGAATAAGAACATACTTTTTTTGATCATATAGAGCCCAGGGGTCTTTATTTTCTTCTTTTCATTTTATATGTGTCAAAAGAAAATAGAATAGACAAAAATAAAAACCAATGAAAACATAATTCAATTTTTATTTAAAAAAAATAAATAAAAAAATAGGCATAAGTTTTTTATAATGCGTAAATACATACAAATACAATGTACACAAATTTTATAGGTAATTAAATAAAATTTTATTCTCTTTTTATAAGATTTTTTTTTTTAATAAAGAGACAAATCGAGATTGATGTGTAGCCTGAAAGCTAATGACTTTGTTTTTACTTAAATAAAAACTAAACAACCTACAAAAGCATCGTTGATCTACGAATTTAAGAATTATTTGTGTAAAATATAAAATATGTATTCTTGTTTTTATAAAATGTAAATGTTACATTTTTATTACATAAAAAAATTAAAAAAGTTGAAATTTGTAATATTTGTAAAAGATAATAATTTTTAAAACTAATTATGTACTTGGAAATAAATCATCAAACGAAAATGTAGAGAATAATTTTCCTGTGATTGCTCTTATTAATTCTGATATTGAATCCTGTACCACTGGTCGAATTTCTGAGTCCAATGATTTCCAATGTTCACTTAAAAATGAATTCATGGTTGCACCTAAACTTGATTCATTATCGAAAAGATTTCCTAAATCAATATTTGTATCATCCATATTAAAATCAATGTTAATATTATCTAATTCAAGAAATTCTGATTTAGAATTATGTTGTCGATAACGTTTAACATCTATAATGGCACTTATATGGAAATTAGCTAAAAAAAATGTATTTATTTATCATGATAAAAAATAGAAATTTTCATTTATTTACTAAAGCTTCCTGTTAATTCTCCATTTCCTTGTAATGGCACCATGATTAATTTGCCCTCTAGATTATATCTAGATGTTAAAGTCAAACTTGGAAATGTCAATTTTATCATATAGTGGTCTGAAATTAAAATTTATATTGATATTTGAAAGGAACACATTAATTTTTTTCTTACTTCGATCAATATCAGCATTAAGATCTTTAATAATAAAATTTGATATTCCATGAATCAAAATATTATCGAACTTAGCATTCATAAAAATTGGCCCATCTTTTATTTTAATTTCTGGAATATGTAATGGTTCCAAAGGCGGTATAAATAATTCTTTAATTCCATTCGAAAACTCTGATCTCAATCGCATAATATTATTTTTCAAGCATTCATTTATGTATGGATCGTTACGGCTGCAAACATTAATGTTCCTAGCTGGAGAAAAAAATATTTTTTTCTAGTTAAATAGAATATTATTATTCTTTAATTCAGGTCGTGTTTCTTCTGTACTTACGAATCATTGAGGATTCTACCGTGATAAATAAAATACAAAAAGTGAATATAACTTTAATATTAATATTACCTATCATTTTTTTTTTGATTAAAATTTTAAAATTGTTTCTTCGAAAGAATTCAAAGAAATTAACTTTATGCCAAATGTTAATTCAACTTTTATAATATATTTTTTTCGAAATCAGCAGATATTTGTTTACGAAAAACTTTTAGTGAAGTACTAATATAAATTTTCATTGTCAATAATTTCTGGAATTAGTGAATAATTGCAAAAAACAAAACCTTAAATGAGTTCTATTTCCATAACTAACCTTCCAAGCGCAAATTGGCCTTACATCTTTCTAAATACAATAAAGGCTTGTTTATGTTGGGCTTTGCTAACTATATTCATAATTTAGTATGAAAAAGGAAAATATAAATATGTAAATTATTAGTAATCTTATTTAAAGCTATGTTTATCAAATTGACCGAAAAATTAAATATATAAGTACCTGCATTAAATCATCATTCACGAATCTTATTATTTTGAGAACTCACTTTACGCTGCAAATTTTTATGGTAAAGTTTAAAGAAAATCAATTATAGCATCAATGATTTCTTTTCTCGATTACTAATTTCTAACTATAATATAAAAAATAAATTATTTTTAAAGGTAATTTGAATAGGTCAATTTTTTGATTAAGTGGTCTTCTAATATCGATGAACTATCTTTTATTATGTAAGTAGTATAAATTTTCAAGAAACTGAGTATATTGGTGTTAAAATAGGAATATATATATATATATTAATTTATGTATTTATTTTTTTCCTTTTGTATACGAAAATAAAAAAAAATAAGGTTGGTTGTTGGCACACTTTCAAGAAATATAACAAAACTTATCATACATTTTTATTATTACATAATATATTTTTTTAAATATTTTCTATACAAGCTATTATACACTTTTTAATAAAAAATTTAAATTCCTTATAAATAACGAAAAAAAAGTCATATAATAATAATATAATAATAATACATTCTTTGGCAATTTCTTAATGGATAAATTGCATTTAAAATGTCGTCAAAGTTCCTACATATTACATAATACGAATAGATAATCTTACGGAAGTTTTATATAGATACTTATGTAGTTTATTATAAAAAATATTATACCTACATTATACGTATTAGTTTTATTCTCATTCAAAATATTGAAAGAAAACTTTTAATTTTAGTGGTGGAAAAGTGTTAAAATTAAATAACAAGTTACTTAATTCTATATTGTATATTTTATAAATAACTAAATGGTAGACGTGGATAAAAATCAATCCAACCTGAACCTGAAAATTAGAACGCAAAATTAACATTACTTCTTACATTACTATCGTGAAAAAAAAAATTGTATTTTGTTTTTGACAACTGTGATTTCAGTAGTAATAGTTTCGATTGTAAGCCCTTTATGAAACTTAATAATTTAGAAGTAGATGAATAGCTCTGCTTTCTTTGAAGTTCAAAATTAAATTGAATTCAAACTTTTTCTTCATATGCAGGTGACGAATTGCAAACATGCAATTACCAAATTTCTTGATTATCAAGACTACAAAAAAAAAGAATATATGCTCCAAGCATGCCCAAATATATAAAATATTCCACCTACTATAACTATACTTTAATAAAAACATTGCGTTATAGTACGAATTTAAAATTTGTCACATTTTATTAAATTGTTAATTCATTTTTTTTTTGTTTTATTCCAGGAAGGTGACTATGTTGCATTATAATAGATAGAAATTAGATAATTTTTATTATAAAATCTGAAATATTAATTTATTAGATACGGGTTTGAAAAACAACCTATTATTCTAAATTTCTTAAGATCCAAACAGAGGCAAATAAAAAATGAATTCAAAAAAATCATATTTGGACTATACAATATAAAATGCACATATACGTATAATTATTTAATTCTACAAAAGTCTCAGTGTGGATTCTATCGTCGCAATTTAGATATTTTATAGAGAAGTGCTCTCAATTATTAGTAAGTTGATTTCAAAGAATCTTATAAAAAATTATACAATGTTAAAATTTTACATATTCATACAAATTTTAAACATGAATGAATGAAATCACTTATTCCTTTGATAACTTATGTAATTTCTTTAATTTGTGAAAAGAATGAAACATATTATACGTA
Source organism: Hybos culiciformis (assembly GCA_964007475.1). Lineage (NCBI taxonomy): Eukaryota > Metazoa > Arthropoda > Insecta > Diptera > Hybotidae > Hybos > Hybos culiciformis. The sequence continues at coordinate 24,961,444 of OZ023273.1, read as the reverse complement.
CTATTTAGAATTCATTTACTCATTCATTTCTTTTCTTTACTTTTTAAGTTTAATGTATTTATACATTTTTAAGTCACTTGATAACACTTTTTCACGTGCCAATTTATTTATGACAAAAAATATATACAATATAAATTATAAAATTATAATAAAAATATTACCTAAAAAAATAAACACAAACTTTTACGCAAAACTGTTTTGTGAATGGAAAAATAACATAAAAAAGAAGCAATAAGATAACAATAAAAATAATAATGTGCAAATAAAATTTTTATTTTTTAGTACATTTCTTACTTTTATACATAATATCAAAAAAAATTTAACCTATAGAAGTTTAAATAGGAAACAATTCCTTGTCAACAAATCATTTAAAATTTTTCCTCGCCATCTATCAATATGTACATTGATATTTCTGTTTGTGTTTTTCCATAAAGTAGTACATATATATTGTTTTATTTCAAGTTTTAAAAAATTAAAGTACCTATATATATAGAAATTTATATGAAAACCATTCAGAAAAGAGTAGAAAAAAAAAATTAAATTAAAAAAAAATTATTTTATATTTTTTAGTCCGTTTTAAAAACGTAGTTATCATATATCTAATTACCTACTGAAAATAAGTTTTTTTTAAATCATTTTCTGCTTTTAAGTCTTGTCGAGTGATAATGTGAGTTTATTACAGTTTTCCTCGCTTGATAATATAAAATTGTTACACTTATGTATCTACCTATATCAATCTGTTTAATTGTTGCATTTTATTATCCAGTTCTGAGCTAAGTTTAAAGTTTAAAGCCGTTGTAAAGTTAGTTTAAAATCGATTTTAAAATATGTACCGAATAGACAAACAAACAGACAAGAAAGCGAGCTAATAAAGCATCATCAGTCCAGAGCTATATTTGAAGTTTCAAGTCTAGCTTATCGGCAAACTAATTTAAAATCACTTGCAAAATTTGAACAACAAATGTAATCAGAAAAATTAATACAGCCAGGAATTCGTTCTTAGTAAACAAAGGACTAACATTAACTTTGTAGTAAACTTCTATTGATTACATATTTTTTGATAATAGCCATAAAGCATGATATTAAATAACAATGAAAATAATTTTTAATATTTTTTTAATTCAACAAAAGATAAACAGAGAATATAGCTAGTATGGTAGTAGTATTTACATAATTATGTATGAATAGTAAATAGTAAATAGTATGAAAAATATATATGTATGTATAAATATATATGATAGCAGTTATAAATAAGTAAATCTAATTTTTTGTTTATCATAACTGTAAAGAATAATAAGTATAAATCAGTATAAATCATTACGCAAATAATGCTACGATTTGAGAAAAAGTTACAGTTCAAAATCAATTAATACTAGCAATCAATATAGTTACTAATAGAAAATAGAAAGTGAGAAAAATTAAAGAAAATTAAAAAGAATGAATAATAATGAAAAAAAGAACAATTTTTTTTAAACTCTTAAGTTAAATTAAAATTATTGTAATAAAATATCTCTAATGTAACTTGGAAAGTTTTAAGAAGGAAAATATTTTTTTAATTCTAATTTCCACGTTGCTTTTAGGATGTGTTAAAGAATTTTTATAAAAATCCTAGATTTAAATTTATATAAAAAAAAATTAGTTATCTAAAAAACAACTTTATTGTTTAACAAGCTTTGTATTAACTTGCTTTTTTATGTCTAATGATGGTCCCAGATACTGGCCCTAGAAACTCCTAAACTAAATTGGATGGTCCCATTGTGTGTTGGGTTCGTCTTGACAAGGACTACATCTCTAGGTGGTGATCTAAGGTGGTGATGCTGGTCATTGCAACCAAAATGACAATTTAATTAAACAGCAACATAACGACGGCTTAAAAAATCTCGAAATAAATATTAAGAAAAGACACGAAAAAAATGCGGAAACAAAAGAGGCGGCAACAAAGTATATATTAAATTAATTATAATGCTAAAAAGTATACATACTCGTAAAATAAAAAATAAAAATACTTACATAAAAATCTTTTTAAAAACAAGCTTTAATTTACTCGAAATAAAAAGTTAGAAATAATATTTAATGAATAAAAATAAATAGTAAATTTAAACGAGTAGGTACCCAATCTTTGATCACTATCTGTTATCTCTCCAATAATAGTAACTCAAACTTGATTGTTATGATTTTTAGTCGCGTTCTTATAAAATTATTCTACTGAAATTTTTTGAAAAATATTACACTATATATAGATAGGTATATTAATTTATTAATCAGATTTTGTCTTATTTCCATTTCAGAGATTAACTAAATCCATTGAAAAGTATGATTTGAATTATGATATAATAAGGGAATTAAATTTATAAAGTGATTTAATATACTATACATAATATATTTTTGAGAAAATAGCATAAGATTTTAAGATGCCTTCATTGAGACAAAAAGTTACAACTTATTTTCGTCAATTGAGCTTTATAGCAGATTCACCACGGTCCCCAGCATTAGATTCCCGTAAAAGTGATAATGATAATTTCATTATTAAATATTTAGAAGGGTAAGAATATCTGTTATTGAATTAAAAAAATAAAAAATGATTAATGGTTTAACAAATTTTTTTAAAAAGTTTTCTTAAAGTAATTAGTTATTTTTTTTTAGGACTAATGAAAGAATATATCTGACACCAAGTCCCGAAATTAATTCCGCACAGGAGCCGGAAAAATTACAAGATCTTAAAATAGCGCCATATCCAACAGGACAAAATACGATAACTGCGGCTAGCACTGGACCCGATGAGGGTTTGACTGGAATAAAAAGATCTAAATTACATTTGAGTGCTGGTTCGGATATTGATTTTATAGATGAACAACAGGAAATAGAAATTCGTAAATCAATCAGTAATCATAATAAATTCAGCAAATTAAATCATTCAAATTCAATACAAAAATTTCGCTCCGATCAGAATGCTAATAAAACTGCTTCAACAACAACAACAGCAACAACACCAATTGCAATGAACCGAGTACGGAAGAATTCTAGAACAAGTTTACAGCAGCAACATGCAGAAAAAATACCGACAACTTTAGTAACAAATGAGGAATTAAATAAAACCACCGATTCTTCTACAACAATCATTGTTAGTATGATATCAAAAACTCAAACAGAATCACCAAAAATATTTAATAATAAGACTGATTTAATTGAATCGACAGTGCAACAAAGTTCAGCTGCTAAAATAACTGATGCAGATATAATTAAAAGCTTAATATTGAGTAAAAATGAAAAAGAGAATACAGTACCAAATGTTCAACAAGAACAGAATCTAAATTCATCAAACTCATCATCTGATACTGTTTGTGGAATTGAAAATTGGAAAGTAGATGGAGATCATTGCTATGGTATTAGCGTTAGTTTATATGAATATAATCAATTAACCCGTGAATCTATGGGAAATCCTATTGCTGATTGTTATGGAATAATTGCAAGAGGGAATGTGTGCGTAATGGCAATGGCAGACGGAGTTAATTGGGGTGAATATTTGTTAATATTTTAAACTTTAAAAGGATGAAACTAATTTGAAAAAAAAAGACTTAGTTCATGTCCTTCCTATATTCACCTAGAAAAAAATCATTTTCTTAATTTTAACGCATATCATAATTATTACTTCATTCGAAACTATTTATTAAAACTATCAGAAATGTCTAGACAAAAATTTACATGGTTCACTTAATAAACGTCTCAAAACAATTTTTTTTTTACTCCTTAGGTGATGGAGCTAGGTTGGCAGCCAGATCAGCGGTACATGGATCATTAGAATATTTAAATACAGCTGTTTTTGGATTATCGCAAGACTCGTCTACATTAACAACTCGTGACGTTTTTGTAAGTTTATTAAGAAGTTTGTGGGAAGGACATGACTGTATTTTAGAAGTAGGCGGTGCCTTAACTACGTTAACTGTTGCTATTGTTTTGCCTTTAAATGATCCCCAATATCAAGGAAAGTATGTTGTTTGTGCTTGCAATGTTGGAGATTCATTAGGCTATGTATATTCTAAGAAATATGGTGTACGAGAATTCACCCAAGGTAATTTCTTTTATATATTTAATTATTTTAAAAGTAAGACATTAAAGATTTAATATATGAACTTTTATCCTAGGATCTCACGACTTGTCATCGATGAGAGATATGCGTGATGCTCTTGGCGCTTTAGGTCCTGTTGATGGAAACAAACCTGAACTTAGTAATTTAACTCTTTCAATGACAATTTGCGAAGCTGGCGATATTATTTTTTTAACATCAGATGGTATTAGCGACAACTTTGATCCTGTAGTTGGAAAATTCACTGAAGCTTTTTCTGAAGCTTGGGCACCAAGTGCAAAAGTACGTTCTGCAATCGAACCACAATTGGCACCTAAAAGACAAAATAAAAGCGCATCGGCTATAAATTCACGACTAAATAATCGGAGTGATGTTAAAGACGTAGCAAGCTCGTCAAAATCAAATAAAAATAACATAAATATGGTATCGAATATTACTAATTCTAATGTAGCAATCAATGCCAATATAACTAATTCTAATGTTCCAGTTAGACCTCCTCGTAGTAAAAAATCACAATCACCTTCAAGTGGCCAATCACTTGAAAAAGCTACTAGCCTCAGTAATGTTCCATCTCGCCCAAAATACATGAGATCGCACACTGTTATTGAACCTAGAATTTCTATGATAACAAAGCAATCTCCACGAAGTAGAGTTGTTAAGTTTCCATGTTCCCCCAATGGGTTGCCATTAGTGACGGGCCCGCAACGGCATACACTTACATTACTAAGGTATGAAGATCTTCTAAGTTTTGGAATTAATGGGCATCTTTCACCATGTCCATCTGCCAGACGTCTTTGTCATTTGCTAATTGATTTTGTTCGAATGATCACATCAGCTAGACGTAAAACTTTGGAACAACGAGAATTATTTTATAAACTTCAAAATGGTCCTGATGGTCAAAAACGTGAAATCGAAATGACTCGAGTGCAACACAGATCAGCCAGAAAACGTGTTGTAGATAGTAAATCGTTTATTTCATTACCTGGTAAATTAGATCATGCATCAGTAGTGGCTTACACAATTGGATCAGGCTTGCAGACCAAGGAATTTCAAGAAACTAATTTCTAAACTAAAACTGTTATAATATAATCTATTTTTTTAGAGCATAATGAACGGATTTTAACGAATGTAGGATTAATGTAGAGCTTTTTAGAACAAAAACAAAGAGTATTTTTTATATTTCAAAATTGTGAATTGAATTCATGCCTATAAAACATTTTTATAAAATATTTATAAATTCTACAATAATTTAAAGAAAAAATTGTAGTCATGTTCATAATAATTCTTTTGTTCGGCATTTTTAAACAATAAAAAAATTTTTGATTCATTATTATTTAAAGGGGAAAGTTAATTATTAACGATTAGTAAAAGGATATTGAAGGTAATAAAACAAATAAAAAATTAGTTCAAAAGCTTATGTAGATGAAATAAATACAGATTAAAATAATTCAATTCTCCAACTAAATAAATTTTGCATTATATTCTTCTTTTTAATAATGTTGTTAGAAAACTTTATTCCGAGACATCGATTCTTTCAAAATAATTTATTAAAACAATTATCTGTTGATCCAAAAAAATCTATAAGCAAATATTTTTTCACCAAAAAATATTGCTAAAAATATACATTTTATGATTTAAAAATTTTTTTTTGTTAAGTTTGTGATATGTTTTTAGTTGAATTTTTTGTTTAAGACTTTTTTATAATTAATATTATACATATTAAGATTATTAAGATATGATTATTATACATTTTTGTGAAAAATATTTCTCCTAGTTGATAATTTTTCTATATATAGAAAGCGCAACTAATATACTAGGCATTCGTAATTATACATTTACCCTATATATTTTACTGTATACATTAAAATAAAAAAAAGTACTAAAATTAAAATGTTTTATTTAATGCAATTAAAGTGACATATTCAGAATAGATACAGAAGAGAAAATGACATGAAATCACTTATTAAAATTTAATTTGGATGCTCATAATACTTATTGACGACAGATCACAGAATCGTAGCATTAGCATTATAAAATTTAAAAATAAGAAATTAAAAAAAAATTATTATACATATTAAATTATATTTTATTTTTATACTGAAATCTTACGTACATTTTTTGGAATTATAATAAATTTTAAAAAGCTGATTTTTAAATGAAATATATTGCTTAATATTGTAAGCTGCGTTTGGTTCCAATATCATCAAGAATCTGCCTTAATTCTTCATCTTCAAATCTACCTTCTAATGATGGTATTAATGCTTTAGCCTCTTCTGGAACTTCTGGACACAAATTAGCTAATGCAGCTAACTCAAATTTATGAAGTTTTTTTTGCATTAATAAACTAAAAATAAAAAATATTATTTTTTTTTGTAGAAATTGTTTAAAAATATTTTGTAAGACGGTAAAACAAATTTAAACAGGAGTTTTATTATAAGTTACGATCGAACGTAAAAATCTTACTCTCCTTTCTAATTGAGTTAAATTATTAATGCATTCTCATTGAATTTTGTCAAAATAGAATTTAATAGAATTTTCGTAAGATTTTTATGTTCGATCGTAACTCATAACAACCCTCCAGTAAATTTTTGTTTTAATATAATGCATTTGGAAGGTTCCTAGAGAAAGTTGTAAGCCTTCTTCGATTTCAAGTTTCTTAACGTATGTGGAGAAAAGAAAAAATAACAGAAGAACTTACACGAAAAAAAACGATAGTGCTGCTCAACAAAAGTTGTTGTAATAAAAATATTTCACATGTACCTAGTTTGTTAATGTAATTTAGAGTCTGTTCACTTATTAAACGATTGAAAAAAAAAGAAATCTCCCTTTTCTTTAAAACAAATGTCACAATTTCTAAATTGAGGACGTAATTTTCTGCATTCTGTATAATCTGCTAAAATCAACTACTTATAAAATAATATTTGGCTGACTGAAATCAAAAACTTATAATAATACGTGACCGACGGAATTTTCTTACCCAATTTTGCCGCTTTTTCTTTTCTATACAATTTTAGTTTTTGAATTCACTTATAGTACGTTCAGTAAGTACAGATTGTCCTTAGCTAGTGACAAAATCCTACGTTGCAGACAATCTGAAGTTTGTGAAAGACAAAATCTGACAGCTAAAGTCCTTAAATACAGACAATTTCTACAAAAAATCGTTCAGTAATGCAATCCTACCTCAAAACTTCTGCAAAGGGAAATTTTATAATTTCCCATAATAGTCCGTATTCTGGGAGTACTTTTTATTTGGCCTTAGCTAAGGACATTGATAATTTTGATTAAAAACAAACAAAAAAAAATTAATTTTAACAAAACTTTTTGTTTTCCTAAATAAAATTTGAAATTTTATATTTTTATTTTAATAAAATATAAAATTTTAAATAAACATATAAAATTTTTAATAAAAATATAAAATTTTTAATTTTATTTACATATTTTATGAAATTTAGTTCAACCCATATACTTTAAAAAGGTTTATACCGAGTTCTTGTTTACATTTTACTACATAGCTATTTTGCTTCCTTTATGATGATTTTTTTTTCAATCTATTATGCAAATTAAATAAAAATTTTCGATATCTTCCTTAGTTTTCGAGATATCAAACATTTTATCTTTTAAATAAAAATTCGCTACAACAAGAAAATATTAAGAAACTTCGTAAAGAAGGGAGAACGGCAACATACATTAGCATAATGTTAATAAGACATCAGGTCAGGTGCTTTGTATTTTTAATATTTGTTCAACAATATCATGACACTAGTTTTAGAAATAGAAATACTTTTTCATCGGTGAACCACTAGTGAATAGGAAGTAATAATTCATGTTGAAGTGAGGCAAGATCCTATTTAAAAAGTAAATTGTTTTTTGCTCTATTAAAGAACTTGCAAGCGATATTCAGCTTGATTCAATACAGAGTAGGAAACATAAATATATGTAAAAAAAACACATTCACTCAATTTTTGTTCATGCATTTTACTAGACAATTTGTATTAAGTAAGTTTTATTAGGTATGTGTTAGCTTAAAAACATTTTGTATTAAGTAAGTTTTATTAGGTATGTGTTAGCTTAAAAACATTTAAAAAAAGGCAGAATTTTTGAAATTTCATTAAATTTGTATTCCCTTAAACAATATACATGCATATTATTAATAAATGTTACAAATGATTTTTTAAAATCTGAAATACAACAAATGACACATTTCAATATGCGCATATAAAATTTTTTAATGTATATGATTTTAAAATGAAATGTCACAGCTTTCCTTATCATAGGGGTTTGCAGAAGTTATTTGCAGAAAAGGGATTTCCTTAGCTACGGACAATCGGTACTTACTGAACGTACTATTAAAAGTACAAATTTAGTTTGTTATGGGAAATTTAAAATTTCCCTTTGCAGAATTTAAAAAAGTAAAATTGAATTTGTGAACGGCTTTAGGACAAAATTATTTCATTTTTTTAAATAACAGCAGTAAAATCGTGTCGTTCACAAATTAAAAAACCTGGAATATTAAATCCGATTTCAATTTTTTCAATAATCGCTAATAAGTGAACAGACTCTTAATGTCAAAAATAAATTACATTAAAAAATACAAATTGAATATTTTCATCCCAAAACTTTTACGGGAGGAGCAGTAATATATTAATTTAACAAAACTTTATGGTTTTTAATTTTTTACCTTCGAACTGCTGCTATTGTTTCTTTATTTTTAAATTTTCGAAAGCTGTCAGTGTAGCTAAATGTTTTCATAAAAACTTCTGAGAATTCCTGTTCTTCGTCAGCATTTTCATTTTGTTTCTTCCGATGATCTAACAACATGTGAACTTCACTTATCAATAACGTTTCAGCATTTTCAAATTCTAAAAAAGAAAATTGTTTCAAAAAATTACTTGGAAAATATCTAAAAGTAGAAATTCAATAGCTAGTTATCAATTTATTTCAATGCCAGTTAATTTTTTGGAGTTGACTTTAAGTTGCACTTACATGCTCGACTTTTGATAAATTTGTACATTATAATGAATCAAATAAGAGGTTTTTGTATAATGGTTTATGTTATACAATATGTTTACAATTTTTAGTAGTTCGGTTTAACCGGGCACCTGTTTTAAATTTCGAAGACGGCTTAAAATTTACAAACAAAATACCATCATTACACACCTGCGATCCCCAAGGTTTCAAGTTTTATTTTTTCGTATTGTAATAAATTCACTAAAAAAAGTGAATAAATTATTAATTAATATTTTTTTTTAAATCAATATGATTTATTAGAAAAAAATAAAAATGAATAAAAAACTGATTAAATTGAGTTAAATTTTTTATTCGTAATAATTACAAATTTTTACATTTGGCTAAAAGACCATTTTTGCATAGAAAATCGTAAATTTGTCTTGTTTTATTAACATCAATTTTAATTAATCGCCTTGCTTCCGCCAATCGTAAATATCCTAATTTATTGTTTTCCTGAATTAAAATATTTTTAAAATCTAAATAAGATAGAGGCAATATTCTAACAATACTGCATAATTGCCGTTCACTGTCGGTTAATTTCTCATATCCAGGAAATCCTATAATTTCGATTGGTGCTGCTTTTTTACGTTGTTTTGCATTTAATATTATTGAATTATTTGTATCTATTTGATGTTCACATAATAACGTTCTCCAATCATATAAATTCAAATCTATTTTCTTTTCTCGAAATTCATTAAGTCGTTTCAATTTCAATTTTTGAAAAATTTTACCACAACTAACTGTCGTAATTCCATTAATTCTATAATCATACAACCTGAAAAGAAATTAAAAATGTAATACCTACAAGATTAAGACAGATTATTAAACAGAATTTCCATTTCATGATCTTAAACTAGGGTAGAGCTTTTTTTTCTATTAATCAATATTTCTGCCAAAACAAAAAAAAAACTTTAATGTATATTTATAACAATTTTTTCGAGAATAAAATTTAAAAAATTTTTATAAAGAACATTTGTACATCAGTACTTTTTATGTACACAATATTGTGAATTTGCTCCCTGAATTAAAGAATTAAAAATTTTAAAAATCATTATTAAACAAAAAGTAAAAAAATAAAATACATAGGTAGTTAGTTAAATGTTCAATGATAAAAATATTTTCGATATAACGATAATAACAGCAAATTAATAATTTTAGTTTATTACATGAAAAGATATTTTTGCTTGTCATAAAAATTTTGTAATGACTCTAATAAAAAATCAAAACCAATTCCATCTGTTAATTGCATTAAAGATGTGATTTTGCCATTATTGTAAATTGAACACTTTCCCGATGCCACATTCAATTTTGTTTGATTATTGTAATGGTAATTCAACATATCAGAATATTGAGATAACCACGCTTGAGTTTTGTTTGCGGATATTAAGCCATGTTCTCGCATTATTTTATACCTTCGACGCCGTTCCCTAAAATAAATTGCGTAAATAAATTGAGTTATCTAATCAAGATAAGCGTAAAGATTTTGTGTGAAAGTGCAGATGACGCGATCGCAACCGATGGGAGAAAACTTATTTGGTTGGAGAATTCGGAGGTATGGCCTCCCCAAAGTTTTCATATGTTAAGGATTCTAGATAATTTTTTTTAACCGTCCCCTAGATGTCAAATCAAAAAAAGATTTCAGGTGGAAGCCATCGTTTTCATATATTACTTTCTATAATTGAAAAAGGCTGTCACGAAAAAAAAAATATTTTAACTTACTTCAATCTGTTATTATAAGCTGTAAAAAGCGCACATTTCAATTCATCATGAATTGTTTTAAAATTTTCACTGCAAAAAACATTTTTTTGATCATTTCTATAAAAGTCATCTTCGTCATCAGTTTCTTTTATGTCCAAATAACTGACAATTGATTCTGCTGATCTATCGTAAGTGTAGTCAAAATCACCTCTAGCACATCGATATCCAGCAGTACTGTAAACATTAAAACTGTCATCATTATAACGTGGAGGATCAACACTTTTGATCTTAAAATAATAAGGATATTTTTGTGGTGCAAAGCAATTTTTATTAACTAATTTTCCAAAAATTCCACTAAAATAATATTTGAAATAATGACCCTTGCATTCATCGGGTGAAAATTTATTTCCTATTTCTTTTGAGATTTTCTCCCAATTTCCAATTCCAAATGTTTCCAAAAAACGTAATAATTTACGTTCATCAGCTATTGTCCAACCAGTTTCATGAAATATTTCTATGTCATCTTGAATTATTATGTACGAATGACTATTTAAATGCTGGCCACATTCTTTTCCACTGGCAAAACAATGCAAACATAAGTTCATAGAATAGCATTCTGAGCATTTTATAAAAGGCTCATGCAATTTTCTTTGGCAAATTTCACACAACTCTTCTTTCACAGCCAGCGTATCTACCATATTTGTCGTTTTGGATATAATATTGACTATTTGCGAAACGTTTTTGGTACAATTTTTGATTATATACTTTGTTTGTCTGTTCGGTTGAACGATGAGAATATTGTCATTATCATAAGTATTGAGATTATCTAAAAAAATGTTTTATTCATATTTTAACTGCCAGAAATACTGCAACTTTTTATATATAGGAGCGTTTAAATCCTATGTAACATATGTTTATTTTATTTTTCAATTTCTATTTGAGTATGTATATACTTTATTATGTACAAATATAAATAAGCTAATTGCTATTATTTACATTTATTACCTAAAAATTCGTTATTAATAAATCACTTCTTTCGAAAGGATTTACTAATTATGTTGTTCATCCGATTGAAATTAAATAAAAATTGCAAAATTATAACATAAAATTATATTTGAAAAGGTGAAAAAAAAAAAATCTCAAATAATTTCCGTTCTTATTCTCGCTAAATATTCAACTGCTCCAATTGAAGCTAATACTTTGACTAAAAATATTATTCTCAAATTTCCTTTCGAATTTTCGATGGAAAACATTGACGTGCATTAATAGTTTTACTCGACTGAAATGAAGAATAGGATTTTCAGAAAAATAATACTTCGCAATCGCAGTGATTGTAATGATACGTTGGTAACAATTTTACGATTTATAAGTATTACACTTGTCTCATTTAGAGGAACCCTTTATACAATTTTTTGGTGTTTGTAAAAAAAAAAAAATGTTTCATATTAATTTCTGGAAAATTTTTTTTTTCCAAAGTCTACTTTTTCAACTCTTTTTTTAGGTATTGCCAAAAATTTCGTCAACATGATAAATTGAACCATATCAAAATTATTATTTTTAGAAGTCTCATGCCAATTAAGATATTATTATTATATTATTTTCAATTAAAAATTTTTTACTTCACCACAAAATTAATTAAAAAAATTGAACTATTCTTCTGCACAATATTTCTGATTTGACCATTTTATTCACATTTCACATACAATAAAATTCCGACTTAAGATTAGAATTTTAATCGAAATAAAAATTAACTTAACATTGCAGAGAAAAAAATGAGATGACATTAATGTTCAACTCCAACTGATTGATTGTAAAAAAGAATATAAGTAGATATTGAAACCTTTCAAAAATAGAGCTTGTATAGAAACAAATTAAAAAAAATTTCCCACAATTGAATTTTGAAATTTCTATTTTCAAGAAATTTTTAAAACATTGAACAAATTTTTTGATTAATTTTATATAAATCATTTTATTCAATTTCTAAATCTATATTTATAAAAATTAATGTAAAGCTATTAGTTTTGCCGAAGTGGGGTACTTATGGTGGAGAAAGGCGACCAAATATTCCTACTTTATGTAAAATATTTTCGGCAATTTGTTTATTTAATTAATCGGTTATTTAATCCAATGCTATCCAAATCTAATTAACCGTAAAATTGATTGTAATTCCTTATCAAAGTCAACAGAGAGCAATTTTCACTATTAGTAAGTTTAGTTTTGCTTGAAAATGAACCTGAAAAATTCGATTTTCTCTGAATCGTCTTGGGCGTACTTTAAGCTTGAAAGTAAGATAGGATGAGACGTCTCCTCACAAAAACGTGTAAGTAAAGCAAAATAATAAGAACGACATTTTGTCGATGTTATCTAGAAAGTTATTATTTGAAGAATACTTACTAATAAAATTCTATAAGATTTTTATTGCAAGTGAAGCTCATTTTATCGCACTTTTTGACATTTAAACTCAAATTATTATTCCGATACCAAAATCAGTTAGGTTAATCTGAAAATTAAATCTTCGTTTCGTCAGCAAAAATTAAGCACTCAGCAGATCCCAAACAAATAAAACCAACCTTTTAACATGTCAAACGCTTTAGAGAAATCCATGAAGATGCAGTCTTCCTGATTGCCCAAGAAAAAAATGTTTATTACAAAATTTATTGAATTAAATCAAATTAGTAGAAGTCGACCTAACCATGAGTAAATCCAACTTGAAAAGGTGAGAATATAAACCTTAGGTGGAATTGGATATTGTTATTAGCAATAATAGATTCACAAATTTTAGCAATGGAAGATAAACGGGCAGTGGGTCTATAACTTAAAATTTAATTTTTTTTATGAAACGGTAGATACCTACGTAAGTTACCTACGCATAGGCATATCTATTCTACATTATTTATGTCGGTAGGTACCTAGGTTAAGTAAGTAGGTACCCTAGATACTATGTAGTTTACATAGTTTGTAGGTTTTTTTTACTATTTTTCACAATGCATAATTATATATACCTAAAGCTAGTAAAAACTTTCCAATTTTTTATTATTTTATTATAATTGTATGTAGGTTAGGCGTTAGGTGCCTGTGTCATGTGTTATGTATCTCCAGATATTTATATTAGCTAACTCACCTTTAGGGAAGATTAAATCTGCAGCGTCTTCCTCCAAAATATCGCTGGGATTTATAAAAGCCATTGTGTATTATTATTAAATTATTTTATTTGGATAAAAATAAAATATTATAAAAAGTTGTAATTTTTAGAAAGAAAAACAAACGCGAACCTGACTTTTTCGTACGCCTGCTCTCTTCAAGCCAAACAAAAACAAAACAAACATAACATAAATTAACAATTTAAGAACAATTATAAATCAAAGTAGCTGACGCGCGTCCAACTGTCAAAAACGTTAGTTAGCTGCTATGATATACTAAACGCCACGGACGTGACGCAACGACGCGAGAAAATTCAAAATATACGTTAAATGTAATAATAGCGTTTCTGCACTGATAGTCTTAAGATCGGCTCTTGCAAAAGACGTTTTTCGTTCAGCTCTCTTCCCTCTTTTGCCCCTTAAAAAAAAATTTAAAGATCCGAAAGAAAGACTATTAAAAGTACATACTTTGTCGCTTTGCAGTTTGTAGATTATTATTTTTTGTTGTTCTTCTGACTTATTTCGTGGTGTTTACACTATTTCTGTAAAAAAAATAATAACAAATAGATCATTAAACTTGTTTTTTTCCTGTCAAAAGTAAATATAAAGTGCCTTTGGATTTTTGGAAGACGTTTTTGTTTTGCCAATGCAGAAAGGGTATTATCCTGCTTATCACAAAATTGCAGTGGTCAACTAGTCGAAACAACACCGCAATGCGATGAGTTGTCAGCACAAAAAAAATCAGAGTTGTGGCCGTGGCTAAACCCGGTAAAATTATCAAAGAAAGACTGTTCGCATACGACATACGATATAGGATTATTTTGTTTTTGTGTTTTATTTCATTATTTTTTTACTCATTTGATTGATCTATATAATATTAAAATTAATAAAAATTAGATAGAAAAAATTCCTACATTTCTGTAGTCCGGAGTGCCACTGTAAATCAATTCTATATGTAAAAACATTTCTATGCTATTTGGACATATAAACAGTGATATTGAATTAAAAAATTCTAGGTCTTGCTGTTAAACTTCGAGTAATACCTACAAGCTAGAAGCTAATACAACTTTTATATTTATACTGTCCTTTTCTAGTGCACAAAGAAAAACGACAAATGTCTGCGCTCTGCCTCGATTAGCCAACGAGAAAAAAAAACAAAATATCCAGGCTGCTGCATGAGCGTGCAGTCTTTAAGGCAGCAGGAAATTCCTAGTCTAGAAAGGTTTTTTACACTAAAATTTAATGATTGTATCAGAAGAGTCCACGGATTTAGAATTAAAAGAGAAATTAATAAAATTTAATTTAAAATTCCCAAAATATTGTGAAACGTATAAAAAGTTATTGATCGAAGAAGTGGCACTTCTAAGTGAATTTCAAAATTTGCATTATGGCAACTGTGCAATCATTGGGAAAATTCGTAAGAATTCAAATGGCAAATTTTTAGAGAATATGCGTTTGAATTTTTTGGGAACGTAAGTTAAAAAAATACATTTTTTTAATAAATTTTAAACTTAGCTCAAGCCCTATATTTCAAATACATATCTCTAAAATAACTACCTTGGCAAATTTGATCTTGAAAGCCTAGAAGCAGATAACACCACACAGATTCGGTTTAGGTAGGTATGTAATGGTAGGTAGGTATAGTCCTAATTTTTTTTTCACAGAATTATTTAAAATTTTGAACCCCCACCTCGAAAATTTACTCCGAGTTTTTTTACAAATTTTTTTGTTTTTATATATTTTTAGACAATATAGTTTATCTGAAGGTAAAGTGGAGTTAAAAATTCTCGACAATTTATTTTTTGGTTCACTGCCTGATAATAAGACTGTTGAATTATTTGGAAAAATTGTTTTGTACGATAATAAAAATTTGAATAATAACCAACTACCATTGGATGCTAAAGATATTAATAATAAATTATTGAATTACTTAAACAAATATAATTCCACAATGGGAGATGAGAGTAATTTAAAAAAATTGAAAATTAAATTCAATGAATTGGTTAAGAAAATTTACAGTCCTGCTATTCAAATAAGATTCTTTAATTTAATTGATCAACATGAAGAACTGATTTATTGTAACTTAAATTTAAGATTACATTGTAATGATGTTAGCTAATATTGATATAGGAATCATTTGTATTATATTTTATTACCCTCACTTCCATCACTATATAAAACCTTATTTTAATTCCTTTTCATGAAAATATAATTTTTTTTTACTTAAAAACTATGTTTTAAAATCGTTTAATTTATTCATAATAGGTACTTTGAAATTATATTTATCACCGTTTAGGAAATAAGTTGACAAATTCTAAAATCTTTAGAATTTTTTTTTACAAAAACTAGTTCTTTAGAATTACATTTTTAAATTTGAATATTGTATAATAAGAAAGTCATTATCATTAAAGACAATTTGTCAAGTGTTTTAATAAAAATAAATATAATTTGCGAAAAGAATTAAATTAAAAAACCGTTTCTTTATTTCTTTATTTTACTGACAACTAAATTTTTTAAAAATTAACAAGAAAAAAATTTATTTATTAACTGCTTGCTCAACATTTAAAACTTTTCCATCCAAGAAATGATTTTTATTTATAGCTGCGTTGAATGCATCTCTCGTACTGAAGGTGATAAAACCATAACCTTTTGACAATCCATTAAATTTGTCAAAAATCACTGAGGCTGAATCAATATGACCAAATTTTGAGAAATGTAATTTTAGTTCCCGATTACTTACCGTCCAAGGTAAGTTGCTAACAAAAATTTTATAAACATTACGTGCAGTCTGAGACATTTTTTGTAATTTCAAGCAAATGGATAGTGTGGCCACCTAGTAAGTCTTCGATTAAAATGCCACTAACTTTTCCAATATTTTCAATATTAATTTTATTGGATTTTAAATTCCACTTTTTTAGTAAACCTTCTATAGACCAATCAGCACTTCTCTCCTATAAAATATAATTGAAACAATACAAATAAGGAATTCTGTTTCAGAGTTCAGATTTTAAGATAAAAAAGAGTGATATGGATGGATGTTTATTTTCGAGCTTATTAATATATATATATTAACAAAAATTTATCGTTATTTAGAATGAAGAAATTATCAAATGCTTAGATCAAAAATTTATGTTATTTTCAATGATTGGCTGTCATATAAAATATGAAATGATAAAAATTTGTCAAAGAATTCAGAAAATGGATTTCAATGAAAATTGGTATATGAGTTGATGTAGATTGAAGGTTGAGTTTATATGAATAGAGGGATTGTAAAAATATTAAAAAAAAAATCCGGGAAATATTTAAATTTAAATGTTGAAAACGGGCTCCTCGAGGCACTCTTCTATATTTTTTTTAAAAATCACACATCAATAAATTTTCCCTGGAGCCAAGACCTATGTCTCCTAACAAATAAGATCCTTCAAAAAAAAGTTGTTCATATAAATTATATGAAAATAAAAAATAAACTCCTCCCCCATTTTCTTATTTTCCTGGATGGGCATATTTTTTTTTCATGTTATAAAATTGGTTAAAAATTATATTTACCTGATATGAGCAAATAAATTTTGCGGAAGGATTATTGTCCAACAAAAATGAAATTGTTACAAGAATATCTTCAAATATTGTTGGATCATAAAAACAATCTGAGCCAATAATCAAATCAAGGTTGTCAAATTTGAATACACTATTTAACAATAAACCCCAACTTAATCCAATAATCTCAATATCACGTCCAGGTATTAAATTATTAGTTAGACAACAATGTTCAACATGCTTTAATGCTTTCGGTAGTATTGCTGAATCACTATAAAATCATCAAGGAAATAAATACCGTTACAGTTAAGTATTTGGTTGGTAGAAAGATTATTTTGTGCCTATCTACCAAGGCTTAAAAAGATTTATTATGTGGTGAGTTGAGAACATAAAACAAGTTTTAGTTCACAGTTGTTTGCTATTATGACAAGAATTTTTATCGCTTTACATTTTATTTTGCCATTCCTTTTTTTTTTAATGTTTTAATAAAGAAAAGGAATAAATTAATTGCTTATCGATAGTGTTTGTTACATTTTTGTAATGAGTAATAAAGTGTAAGAAAACTAAAAAAATTCAGAAAACATGATTGGTAAAATTTTGACTTCTTGTTCATAGCTATTTCATTGCTCGGCATTAACCTATTAATTTCAGTGTAAATAGTTACCTTAAAATAACGTGAGCTCCACATTTAGCAGCTAGAATACCTGGTAATGATGTTCCTAAAATTATTAAAAGCATTTTTTGTTTTAAATCTAACTATCTATAAAGATAATTAAAATTTTTCAGACTTACAGGCGTTTGAAAGTAAGTTTGATTGATACAGGCGTTAGAAAGTAAGTTTGATTGAGAATACCTACGTATTGAAACTGAACGTTAGAACCAAGATACCTATTTAGTTAAGTTTATAGTGTGGTGCGTAGGTACTGTTATAGGTAGTTGTTAACCAATCATATTATTGTTTGAACTTGAATGTAACTATTATACCTAGCTAACAAAATATTTTGCTTTAATTATTTCGTTTTTTACCTGCACCGATTTCCAAAATGTTTTTATTTCGCAATGTGTTGCGACGTTCCCACAAAAACCAACCTAAAATAAGAATTTTTTGTTTGTTTACACTAGTAGGTAGGTAGAAAAAATAGAACATAAAAAAATTAATTTGATTTACTTAACAAAACAGCTGACGGCCAAGTAAAACAAGAATATGCACTGCTTAGAAGCTAAAAATAAACAAAAAAAAAATTAGTTTAAGTAGTTATATTTTTATATCAAATCAAAGCTTCCTATTTTTAAAAGAATAGTTTTATATTATTAGCCATTCACATATGAGCAAGATTTGCGAACAATGCCTTCTCCTGTATAGGAATTTGATGTTTGGAATTCAAGTCTAATACCCAACATTTATATAAGTATAGATAAGGTGAGTAGGTAGATAGGTATTTACCAACATTGACCTATTTAAGGAAAACTAAAAAGATAAAGAAAAAGATACAACTCACCTCAGGGATTAAAATTTGAAGTTGTTCACAATTGTAATTTTTTCCATGAAATATAAATTTTTTAATATTTTCAGTTGGATTTTCGAATCTGCCACTTGTCATGCTAATTTTAAACTAATATATTTGGAATAGATGCACCAATAAAAATAGATCTTGTTATTTATTATAAATTTTTAGAAATTACAACTATGGTCCAGCCAGGTCCATTATAGTTTTGACAATTGACGAAGTTTAATTTATTTTCTGAATCAGTGGTTTGTGGTGCTTGGTAACTAACTGAACTAAACTACAAAACTAATAATACATAATACTACATCCGGCTACAGCTACATAATATTTCCACGGACCACTAACTGAATATTATGGACATGAAACTAAAGAAACAGTAGTGCTTCACCCTTAAAAAAATTTAAAAATTTCAAATTCTCAATTTCAAATTCCTAATGTATTTTGTTAGTGTAATTTAATGTCAAAAAAAAGTTTTCGGGTGAACACTTTTTTTCATAAATTTCAAATATTAATAACAAAGCTGCCAGAGTAGGATTTTCTTTCCCTAAATTTAGAGAATTTTATTATACTGGGGAAAAATTATGAACAAAAAATTATTGTGCAAAAAAAATCTCAGGAATTTTGCGGAATTTTTTTCATCTGGCATGTCTTTTTTTTTGATTTGACAATTAGAATGACAGAACTTGAATTTAAAATTTTTTTTTGTTGTTGTTAATTTCAAATACACGCTCTGAGGCGTGTATTTGAAATTCACACAACAAAAAAAAATTTGAAATTTTACACTAACAAAATACATTAGGAATTTGAAATTCAGAATTTGAAATTTTTAAATTTTTTTAAGGGTGAAGCACTAGTAACTATTATTGATAAAGTAAGTAGCGACACCTAATGGAATTTAATAAAACAAATTGGTGGTATTGAAATTAAAAATCGTAGAAAATAGCTCAAATAAATTAATAATACTCAAAAGAAGCAAAATCGACATAATAAGGAATAATTAAATTAGAAATGTAGCTTATTTTAATAAATAAATGCTAGAGAATCAAGAAGGCTCCAGGGATGTGAGCCGGAGTTGTTTAATTTTTAGTTTATTGGTTCAAATTGGCCTTTGAACCTTCTCTTTACCTTGACCTTGACAGAACTCCTGAACAAACTCGACGTGACGGACGCGACTAAAAACGTTATTGACGCGAAAGACCGTATAATCGCATGATTAACGTTAACGTCGAGACTGTTCGCGTCCATACATTTTCATATATTTAATATTTCTTGCGTCATTTGCATCGCGTCCGTCTATCATTTGCAGACGGATTCTTTTATTTACTTTTTCAAAAAAGGAACAGATAATAAAATATGGTAGCACCTTTATTATTAATGCCTCTTTGATGTCGAATTCGAATGAAATATTGCGGAAGAGAGACGTCAACATTATTTTTTCATTTTTCTCCATTTCTAATTTAATTTTTTCACAATGACAGTGCTTCTTTAGTTTTTGGTTGGAAGAAAATAATATAATACAATATACAAAGTTTCAAAAATAAAAAATTGCTGAATAATTAAAATTTAATAAACACAAAAAAAAAGATATTTATTTTATTTAATTAATTAAAATGCCAATTGAAAATCTTGAAGACCAAGGCTTGGAGAAAAATCCAAATCTAGAATTGGCACAAAATTTCTTTTCATTGGTTAGCTTGCCAGAAAATAGAAATGATAAAAAATTGCAAGATAATCTTTTGGATGCCATTCGAAATGATAACATGGCTCCTTGGTATGAGCATGTTTGCCATGCATTAAATTGGCCGGTGGATAAAGGTTTATTAACCCGAATGCAAGAAGAAAATAAAAAAAAATTGGAAGAATTGGATGCGGCCATTGAAGACGCTGAAAAAAATTTGGGTGAAATGGAAGTTCGTGAAGCAAATTTAAAAAAATCTGAACATCTATGTCGCATCGGTGATAAAAATGGTGCCGAAGCTGCATTTCGAAAAACATATGAGAAAACTGTTTCATTGGGTCATCGATTAGACATTGTGTTTCATTTAATTCGAATGGGATTATTCTATTTGGATCATGATCTTATTACAAGAAATATTGATAAAGCAAAACATTTAATTGAAGAAGGTGGAGACTGGGATCGAAGAAATCGTTTAAAGGTGAATTTTGAAATTAATTAATTACATTAGTTTGGATGAAAATTGTTTGGAGGGAACGCGTAGGTACCTTGTACCTACCTATCTACATACAATTTTTTTTTCTCAAATTGTATAGGTATTACGAAATTCTGCTAACTCAATAATTATTAAATAATTTTAATTTTAGGTTTATCAAGGTGTTTACAGTATTGCTATCCGTGATTTTAAAAGCGCAGCAACATTTTTCTTAGACACTGTCAGTACTTTCACATCATATGAATTAATGGATTATGTTACTTTTGTACGTTACACTGTTTATGTGGCCATGATAAGTTTGCCGCGTAACGAATTGCGTGACAAAGTTATTAAAGGATCTGAAATTCAAGAAGTTCTACACTCATTACCAGATGTTAAAAACTATTTGTTTTCATTGTATAATTGTCAATATGCAGACTTTTTTATATATTTAGCTGAAGTTGAGAATATATTGCGAAATGATTATTTGGCTCATCCACATTATCGTTTTTACGTGCGAGAGATGAGAATATTGGCTTACACACAACTCCTCGAATCATATCGTTCCCTGACACTGCAGTACATGGCAGAAGCTTTTGGTGTTACAATTGATTATATAGATCAAGAGTTGTCTCGCTTTATTGCTGCTGGCAGATTACACTGTAAAGTTGATCGGGTTGGCGGTAAGTAATATAGTTTTTATAACAAACATGATTTGCATGATATAATAATTACATAATATTCTGAAATATATAGTTATTTAAATTTAAAAAAAAGCTATGTAATGTAGTTCTTTCTAATGAATTATGATGACCGTAAAAACCTACGAAAATATAAAATCCAAGAACTTGTTTTTGATTTCATTTTTTAATTATTTTTTTTAATTAAAATTAATTTACCTCCGTTTTTTAATATTTATTTCCTTAACATTATTTGAAACACTTAAAGTAAGTTAATTAACTTAAATTTCCTAATCAAAGAACTTCTAAGTTAGGTTGCAGAGACAGAAGTCCTTTGTATTACCGTATCCGATGGGCCTAATATTTCCTATCGAGCTATCTTATCCCATAAACCTAATCATTTTCTCTGGTTATTTAAAAAAATAATAATAAAAATTTTATTAAATTCCAGGAATTGTTGAAACAAATAGACCAGACAGTAAGAATTGGCAATATCAGGCAACCATTAAACAAGGTGACATATTACTGAATCGAATTCAGAAATTAAGCCGTGTCATCAATATTTAAATCTTAAATAACTTTTATATATTTAATATTTAAAATACAAATTACATTTCACAATAAATTCTTACTTGATAATGTAATAATAATATAATTTTATTACCGCATCATAAGAAAACAAATTCTAGTACTATTTGATTGATTATTCCATAATGTTTTTTTTAAAGGATAGAATGCAAGGAATTAATTGTTATTACTTTTGTTCCTTCTCTTGTTATTATATTTTCTTGAAAAAGCTTAATACATACTCTGTTAGCAAATTCATAAAATATATGATCAGCTAAAAATGAAGGAGCCTGAAAATTTGAAAGCTTCACATGAGCAGCTTTTTGAATAATTTTTTTTGGGCAATGCAATTGGTACCAACATTTTGTTAATCATTTTCCATACATTATTTTTGCCCTATATAAATGAATAATTTTTATTATTTTAGCTCTGAATCATAATTTGGGTAAAAGGTATGGGGGCATAAAGTTCAATTTTCGGGTGAAGAAAAGAAGCTTTGTGCCCTTAAATAATTTATTCAAGTTATGATACGGATCTAAGATTACGTACATGAAAATAATTCATTTCGTTCTTGTCGACCGACGGCGACGCAATTAGAATTTATTTGTGCATAAAACTGTACAAATAAAGTTCAGACCTCGAACTTCAAGTATTTTTTTTAATGTATTTAAATTTTTCGAGATATTCACACATAAAACTGCAATTTTGATAAATACAAAATTCAATAACGAATAAAAATTTAAAAAAAAAACCAATTTCAAGTAATTTCACTTTTCACGTTATATACATTTTTTTGGTATCTTATTTTTTCATTCTTTTTTGATTAAATCCAAATGAATATGCATTAGTGGTTTCTCCCGAATGGAAAGAAGAATAAGATGTTTCTACCAATGTTTCAGCAATGAAGTTAAAAAATTAAGAATATATAAAACTTTCCAACTATTGGTATTGAAAGTGAAAGAACGAAGGATATTATGATGAAATTAATTAAATTGTTTTTAATTTTTATATTGAATTTTTTTCAATCCTTTTTAGTTTTTGAGGACACAATTCTTATTAACTCGTAAAGTAATTTGTCTGTATATTTCTTTACTACTTTCGACACTCGTAGACCCACTTTTCGTCATCACAGCGAGCTGAAATTTGGCACACAGGTTCATGTCGCGTGACAATTAAAGCTATCAAAATTTGAAGCGGAAATTTCCATGGAAAACCCGGAAAATCGGGAAAAATCATTTGAAAATTTGGTACAAATTTGAGTAGTGATAAATCCGTTTTAGGAAAAATTCAAAGTTTTCTGATTTTTCCGAAAAAATTTTCCGGAATTTTCTGACTTTTCCGGAAAATTTTCCGGTAAAAAAGCTTTGTAAATTATGCAGGATCAAGTTCCCTATCAACTGGCATCATTACTTTCTCTCCGACAATGGTGAAAACTTGCAGAAAAAATCGAAGAAAATTCATGTAAAACGCTTTTCCGAAGTTTTTCCGACCAAGGAAGCGTTTGAGCGTTTTGCAACCTGAGACAAAGTTGTAGAGCGAAATGAGTTGCATAAAGTTGCTTTTGCAGAAAACTCCATGGAAAACCCGTAAAAGCGGAAAAATCATCGGAAAAATTTTCATCGATATGATTAGTCATAAAATTGTTTTCAAACATCCATGCAGCACATAATAACAATTTAGTTAACGTGAAAAAGGCAGAAAATAAAAATAAGTTAAAAACGATGCATGATAAAGTAGAAAATAACTTTTTCTTCACACACAGAGGTGGACTCAGATTTTTTGCATATAATTTTTTGGGTGCTGTACAAAATCACGTGTGCAAAATTGAGCACGCGTGCTATATATTTGCCAGCGCTGGCCTAGGGCATCATCATAATGCTATAACACGAGCCGCTGCATTTGTGGTAAAATATAGAATTAACCGATAGACAAAGGCGCCCTCTGTGTTATTTTAACTGGCTGTGTGCCAAAAATAAGAACATACACACAAGCATAATGATATAGTAATATAAAACCCTTGTTTACACACTTCTACTTAATTAAGTCTTAATGTAGTCTTTTGAAAAACTTGTTAACTTTAGTCGAAGGACTCGAAGGAAGAATTTATTTTCTACTTATTTTAAAAGCAAAGCCAAACAAAAATTTTTTATTTTTTTTTTTAATTTTAATTGAATTTATTTTAAACAACTTAAGTAAAAAATAAAAGCAGAAAGAAAGAAAATTTTTGAATTTTTTTTTTGTAACTACGAAAAAATCTAGCAAAAGAATCACATAAAAAAAGTCGCCTTATTGAATAAGACTCAATTAAGCAGTGTGTAAAGGGTATAAAAATATTTTTTTTTTATTTTATTCGATCATTTTTCATTCCCTATACATAATAAATCTATTTTTCTCTCGTTGAATCACAAATATTTTTACTGAGAAAGTAAGAATATTTTTTTTTATATTCGATTACTTTGACTACTTTTATTTCTAAATAAGTTATTCGAATATTGAAATATATTTAATTAAATTTAATGGCAACACTTGTTACTTTTTTTTTAGTTCAGAAAGTGACATGAAATGAAAAATTGCATTTCTAAAAATATCGGAAAACAATAAAAAAAAAAAAAAAAAGTAAACAAAAGTAAATAGAAAATTATTTTCGATTTCCTTTTTTTTCAAATCAATTTAAAATAAAAATAAATAAATTTAAAAAACAATCTAATTATAAGCATAAATAATCATGGACGATGAATTTGCTCTTTGTTGGAATAATTTTCAAGAAAACATTTCCACCGGATTTCAACTTTTATACGATCGTGGTGATTTAGTAGATTGTACGATAGGTAAGTAAGGATGAACTCTGTTCTTCTGTTCACTTTCAATTCAAAAAAAAAAAAAAAACTCTTTGCCTTATCTTCTCAATAATTAATTTACATTATTTTCATATTTAATTAATTTATTTATTATTATTAATTTTTATTTAAAGCTGTCGATGGAAAATTACTTCATTGTCATAAAATTGTTTTGGCCATTTGTTCGCAATATTTTCAAGAAATTTTCAACACAAATCCGTGTAAACATCCAATAAGTAAGTGAATTTATTTTTATTTATTTTTTTTAAATTCAATATTTTGGATTGGATTCTGTTTTTTTTTTTTTTTTTTGTATAAACTTTAATTTTTATTTAGTTTGGAATTAGGTACTATTTGTTTTAATTTTTCGTAGATGGACTTGTAGGGTTGTAGGTACTTAGGCATCTATTTAAAAAAAATCTAATAGCCAAATACCTATAGTTCGAAAAAAAAGTTATTATTGTTGATTTAACCCTTTCTGTCTTTGAATTTTTATTATCTACTACATTTTTTATGTCGATTGCGTAGAAATTAAATAATGTTGTAAAGTAAACAAAACGAAAAGTAAGTTTTTTGATGTTTGACAAAAAATGTTAGTTTTTTAAGTAAATCCTGTTTGAATTTCAGAAAACAGGCTTTTTTATCTTTATACGATTCACGAGACCTAAAGTTACTTTTAAAGTTTTTTTTTTTTTTTTTTTTCAAAAATCAGGAACTCAATTTTAAAAATTAGTATAAAAATATTATAAATTAGCAATTTCTAGATCAAAACTTTGTGTCTAGAGCAAAACTTTGTGTTCGATATACTATTTAGTACTAAGTTCTACGTATTAAGACTTATTAGGCCAAACAACCACGAAACTATTTTGAATGAATTAAAACTTTAAAGTGTTTTACATATTTGGACAGATATTACTATTAATTTATACAAAAGTCCTAACACGATTCAAATTTATTACTCAAGGAGATACTGATTGCTTTATACGTAATTATGTATGTTTTTTTTTTATTTTTCAAAATAATAATTTTCATCTTATTTTTTTTTTTAAAACGTACATAAAAATGTATTAAGCGGAAAAAATCGTTACAAATTGTTTTAGGTTAAATTTATTGATAAACTTTTGATTATATATATTTTTTTATTTCTTTCTTTTTAATAGATCACATTTTTATATTTAGATAGATCACACTAAAGCTCTATCTAGTTATGAAAGAAAAAAAAACTATATGAGAAACAAAAGTAAAGATTAAAAAATAAACTCAGCGACAAATAACACTGAACATGCTTAAGTAGGAAATTTACAATTCTTTTAATCCAGAAAATAATGAGGAATATACATTTTTTTGTATTAAAATTCTCATAAAATTTTGATAATAACTTAATTTTTATGGAAAATTAGGTAATAAAAAAAAATATTTTTCGAATATAGTTCGAATATAGTTTCCGTTTCTACATAAAAGAAAAATATATGAGTCCAAACTTCCAAACTTTTTAATAATTGTTTATTCTTATGCTCTTATGCTGATGATCGACAATTAAAAATCTGAAGCATCAATTTTTCATTTGTAAACGATTTGTAAACACTGTAAAGCAAAAGTACTTTAGGATGTAGTCGTTTTTTAAATAAATCATGAGATAAAATTTATCATTTCTCAATAATATTTATTGAAATTTTTATAATTAAACTCCGATAATATGAATGATGATGCTTAAATTTAAATTATTTGTATTATTTTATAATCTTAAAATATTTATTATGTATAAGTAAGAATGGTTAGTAGGAATTTATTTTATAGACCATTGAATGAAATGATTGAACGTTCAAATGATTCCTCTTTTATTCGAATCATTTTCCAACTAATATTTAATTAAAATATTGTATCGAATCAGCTAAAAGTTTGAGTTAAGCTTTAATTTTGTTAGAATTTAATCACATAAAAAAAAAACAAGATTCACTTAACCACTTTTCAAGGATATTTTACTACATGATATGACAGCAGCATTCCAACTTCTGTAAGGTTATTAATACTTTTCTTGTCATGACTGGGGCAAAAAAAAGAACTAGCATTGAGCGACATTTTTCATTCAATTTAACAAATAATTCAAAAAGCTTAAAATTTAGTATATTACTTTGGTGAATCAAAAAAAAAAAGTTATTATTTATATTCTGGTAGAAAACTTAATTTAAATTAAAAAAAAAATTAATTCTTAATATGTATGTAAATAAGATCAAGACTATTAACTCTACGAAGAAAACTACAGATACATTGATATTATTTCCTGCGTTATTAATTTAATAATTATTTAAAAAAATAATAAGCTATTTTATTATTTTACTCATTTAAAAAAAAAACATATTTTTTCTAAATTATCTGTTATCACTTATTTTTTTAAGCATTGAAGATTTTTTTTTTATTTAAGTCTGTTAATTTTTATTATTTTTAATATACTTTGAAATTATGAATGTACTATAGAATAAAATCATCCAATGAGAAGTGACGAGGGATAAAAAAAAAGTTTTATATTTGAAACGAGAGTAGAGTATTCTGTGTTTTGATGTGTTTTGAAATACCCAGATTATCAGATATGACCTTTGTTTAGTTTTTATTTAGTATTTTTTTTTCTAAAACATTAATTTTTAGTAGATTTAGAATTTTTTGTATTTTCAAAATAAATGAAAATAAAAATTATTTTTTTTTTTTTATAAATTATGATTTATTATGCAATTTTTTAAAATTCCTTAAATTAATTTGATAAAGCTTTTTGCATTTTCGAACAAATTATAAAGACATACATGTAAGAATAATTCTGTCTTTTGAGATGATAAAATTGGTTGAAACATCACGGTAATTTTGCTTCTATT
Organism: Hybos culiciformis; assembly: GCA_964007475.1. Lineage (NCBI taxonomy): Eukaryota > Metazoa > Arthropoda > Insecta > Diptera > Hybotidae > Hybos > Hybos culiciformis. The sequence goes on along the minus strand of OZ023273.1, from coordinate 24,933,375 downwards.
TTCATTTAGGAGCAGTGTGTTAGTTTAGAGTGAAGGCCGGGTCTCACATAGACCAAAAAGTCCACTGCTTTATGTAGATTATGTTGGATAGTTTAATTTTATTTTATTTTGTTTTTATTATGTTAATACACTCACTACGCTTGCCAGTTTGTCTTGGAATCTTGGGGGACAAAATAAGTATATTATTAGAATATACTTTTTTTTAGCAGTGAAATATTTTTCTTTTTTAATAAATTGTAGTGCGTAATACCATAATTGAATATTTCGATTTTCATCATTTTCATATATGAGTTTTGAACTGATCTTGAAAAATAATTTGAGCTCAACTGAATTTTATTTTGATAAGTTAGTATCGATTTTAGGGTGCTTTCAATTACTTTCTATAAAATTGTCACGAAAATTGTATTATGTATTCCGTACCGATATGCACGTAATAAATTTATTAAAAACTAAACAATCAAAATTACTGTAATTAATAGCTAAAAATCTTTTGTGAGATTTCATTAATTTTTACTTTATGTATAAATTCGAATATAATTTTTATGAATTGCTTAAACATCTTTAATTTTAGTATCGATATAACACTGTCCTTTAAGTTTCAAAATTTACAAATTTCGTAATTCAGAACAAGGTCTTATTTCAAAATTAGAAAAAAAAAAAACAGTAGTACGTAACATAAACTAAACAATTCACTTTTTATTTGATACCCATAATTTATTATCTTATATAAAATTTAAGATATTGATAAAAATATTAAAATTATTATCGATTAGAGTTTATCGAAAAAAAAAACAATTATTATTTAAGTAATACCAAAAAAAATTAACTTAAAAAAATATTAGATCAAATTCAAAAAAAAAAACTACTTCAGAAATAAAAGATAATAAATATTTTTTTCTAATCTAAACTGAATGATAAATAATATGTCGAAGAATTTAAAAAAAAAAAAAGTTTCACTTTTAATCTGTTATGAGCGGCAAGATTATTATTGAATAGGCTTTGAGGAAAATCAAAGAAAAATATTATTACCGTAGTTCCCTTGATACAAATTATATTCTAAATTTGTAATGGCTAAAAAAAAATCGATAACATTTATTAATAATATTCAACAAACAATATATTATTATAGAAAATTTATTTATCTTTTGATGTTTGTTTGATAAAAATTCAGAAAATAATTATTTTGATATTTTAATATAGAGTAGCATAATATCATATTGTTTTTAATACATAAAATTTAAATAAATAATAAATATATATGCTTTCAGCTTTAACGGAAATCAAGACATTTTAACTTAAAATAATTTGAAGAAAATTCCCATGCGGGGAATTACTCTTGCAATTTTTTAATTTTTTTTTTTTAAATGGAATTGTCTAATTTTATTCATTTTACTAAAATTTGAATGCCAAAATTGTCGTTTCACCGAGATTATGATTTATTAAAAAAAAGATCTGACAAATAAATTTAGGTTCGAATATTGTCAAATTGTACATTTTAAGAGAAAACAATTTTAAGAATTATTCAAAGGATGCTAAAAATATATTGATATTAAAAGAAAATATTTCATTCTATCCAATAATCATAAGAATATTTATGATAACAATTTAATGAATAAAATTTAAATAGTAGATATTCAATATATAAATTATATTTATTTTATTTTTTGAATGATTTCATTTGTTTTTGCTTCTGTTTAATTAGATGTAAAAATTTTCAAATAAATGAAACATAAAAAAAAACTGATAAATTTTTTTTACACTTGTTTTTTTTCCTATTATCTTTTTGATTTTATTTATTTAATAAATAATATGATTGTATGCATCGTATAAAATATTTATGTGAATTAAAAAAAAAGATAATTTTAATGATCTTCTTTTTTAGGTTAAATTTTATATAAATACATCTTAATAATTTATTTATTTCTGAAATTTATGAAAAAAAAAAAGTTTTAGTATTGCTATGAAAATTGATGAATTAAACCTTTACCCCCTATATTTACGTGAATTTTTAAGTACACAATCTTTGAAAATTTTATTGAGAGTTTTGTTAAAATTTTTTCTCCAATGGTTCCCACTAAAGAAGTCCATTTTTTCATCTTATAAATAAGTTCGTTAACAACTAATGGAAATAATAATGTATATAATTCAAAACTACAATAATAATAAGTAAAATTTAAAATCAATTAATCTTATAATATTATTGAGATAACTGATTTAAGAAACTGTAATTTTTATTCTAATTTATTTTAGTTATTCTGAAGGATGTTTCATTCAATGTTATGTGCGAATTGCTTCAATTCATGTATCAAGGCGTTGTTAATGTCAAACATGCTGAATTATCTTCATTCATGAAGATTGCTCAAACACTACAAATAAAAGGTCTGGCAACGGCATCAACATCATCTCAAAGTTTGCAACAACAAATGAAATCGCCGAGAAGCACTTCGCCGAAAGCTGTTCAAGAGAATATTGAAAGTAAACCATCTACATCCAATTTTGCTAATAATAATAGTAATAATCAACAATCCAATCGAAATAACAACGCTAATAATTTAAATATGTCGGAAAATTCATCTTCATCTGTTTCATCTTCAGCTGGTGGACCAATTAGTTTAAAACGATTAAGTGAATTTCCAACCGAATCACTATCAGTTTATTCACGTAAACAATTCAAACGTAACTCGTCTATTGAACTAACAGAGCAACAAAACAATGATTCAATGGATCAAATTAATTCAGGGGATGATGTTTTTCTGCCACCCATACCACATATTTCAATAGGAGGAGGTTCATCAAATGATCCCCGATTTGATTTGGCTAGTGTCAAAAGAGAAATAAATGAAACACAACAGCAGCAATCACAGCAACAGCATTCAGCGTCATCTCCATCTCCAGGGACGTCTCAACAGCAACAGCAAATACAACAACAACAACAACAACAACAACAGCAGCAGCAACAACAACAACAACAACAACAACACCTACAACAACAACAACCACAACAGCAACAACAACAGCAATTGCCTCCACAACCACCAAGAAATCCTCATCAATTACCTCCACCCTTTAATCTCGAATATAATATGTACGCAGCTGCAGCGGTTGCTGCTGCCAATAATAAAAATTTCGAATACCCAGGTGATATACATATGACATCATCTGCCGGACCTAGTGACTATTCAAGCAAAGGAGGTAATTCATCCAGTAATCACATGGATATTCCTCCGGGTAAGTTTAATTATTTCTTCACTTCTTTTTAGCTTGGTTTTAAAATTTTATTTGCACGCTATGTGTTCTTGTCAAGTGTCCGGAATTTTCAGATAATTAAAAACTTCATCACTCATTATGCTATAAAGTAAGATGACATTTGATTTTAAATTAAAAGTGTAATAAAAAATATAATTTTATTAACTATATGAAAATTTTGGGAGACTGTTAATTTCGTTCTTAATGAGAAACATTATAAACGTACGAATTAGTTAATACCTTCGAATACCAAAATCTTTTTTTTTTTTCGTTATTATATATTGTTATATTTGGTAATCATGCTATTATATTTGGATGATAATTTTTTTTGTTTTATTTATGAAAAAAAGTGCAATTTAGAGCGTTAGGAATCAGAAGATTCAAAAATAATAATCAGAAATTTTCTAATTTTTACATAAATTCAATTCGAATTATTAAAAAATATAAATAATGGTTCAGTTATATTTCTTATTTAAATTCTTTTATATTGAATTCTTCATTCAACTTGAGTTTGTAAGGGGATTTGCCCTATCCATCGATTCTATTTAAAAAAAATATGCACAAAATATTGATCTAAATTTTTTTAATGAAAAAGTGAGCCTGTCTATTTAAAGAATATTACTATTTATTAATCCCAACATTGTGATTTCTCAAACTTTGTTGAATTCCGTACATTCAAACAATTTATCTATCAATTGAACAGGGTTATGGATTTTTTATAAATCACATTATTATTTTCCTATATGTGTAATTCTCAGTAATTTAAATTTTATTATTATAATTTTAATATTGTTATTATAAATATGTTATTATTATAATTTATTCGATTTCTTAAGTTTTGCTTCAGCTAATGCTTTTTTCGAATTATAATTATATTATTAATTTGTGAGAAAAAAAAAAACGAATTTGTAGAAAAATGAAAAATTGTATGTTAGATTTATCTTTTAGAAAATTTAATCAAATCGTGTACTTCGTTTATTTCATGAATCTTAAATTTTTATAGAGGGCTTGTTTTTAATGCCATGTGTAAATATAAGTTGAAAGCTTCCATAATGTTGGAAGTATTTTTATTTCAATTTTTAAATGTTGTATAACGAAATACCAATTCATAATTTTTTTCTTATTTTAATAAGTTTCACAAATTTTGTCGAAAAAGTTGATATTGATAACAATTAATCGAATATCATGACAATTCACGATGTTGATAATTCTAGACAGTTTTTATGTATGGTAAAAGGAACTAAAATGGAATTAAATTAATTTTTTGTGGAACATAAAATAAAATATTTTGTGAAATCAGAACTAATCATCGATTCAGGCTCTTGGATTTGTCTATTTCGACCCAGTAGTTTAATTTTAGACCAGCAAATACAACACTGGAATAATGTTCAACTGTAAAAAAGTTTTTAAACTTAAACAACTAAAATTAGAGGAAACATTATACAAGGAAAAGTTAAAGTAAAATATTTTAAAGCCTTATTATCCTATTTAATTTTTGTTATTTCAGATATACAATATTCTTATTTAATTTTTCTTATACATATTAATTTTTCTTATACATACGTAAACATTTTATTTTGTCCTTTTTATCAAATTATTTGCACATTGTTTGTAACAAGTAAAATCAAGCTCATCTAACTAAAAATAATAAAATCTAATTTGCATCAAATTATTTATATTTGATATGTTTCGTAATTCTATAAAATTAATTGTAATGCGTTACGCAGTTGGCACTCAAATCACAATGTTGTCATCTACATCCCTACTACATGGTAATTGTATATTTAATCGAAATAATACGGTTGCCACTCAGCAAGGAATGAAAACTTACTGGTTGTGTAAGAGTTATCGAATCTCAATGTGCAGGGCCAGATGCATAACCCATCAGGGTTTGGTAATTTCTGCAACAGGAGTTCACAACCATCCAGTTCATATGAAAAATGATATTCCAAATGAAATGCAAGGATTACCATCAGTGTCAACAACGTTAGTAGTGCAACAACCTCAGTTACAATCACCTTCTACTTATAATAATGCTAACAGTGTTAGTATGATGCGATTGTCTGGTCAACATGTGATAGGTCCCAGCCCAAATTTGCCCATATCTACTTCTTCACATCATCAAGTCCATAGAAATAGTATGCAACAGCAGCAACAACAATTACAGCAATATGTTCAACAGAATCCTATTATATCGCCAGATATACCATTAAACCAACAATCTAGTTTGCAAATTACTCCTGTTTTACCCTCACATCATCACCATCATCATCAGTTACCTAGTCCTGATCACAGTCCGAGCCAACGGGGGCATCATCAGATGAATTCACCTCAAAATATGCAAATTTCTATGGAATCTCCCCATGAAAATGGGCACAACCTACAACATCAAGTTTCACCACCCAACAATTCAATTATTATAAACGATGACGATCAACTGCAACAACAACACCAACAACAACAACAGCAACAACAACAACAACAGCAACAACAACAGCAACAACAACAACAGCAACAACAACAGCAACAACAACAGCAACAACAACAGCAACAACAACAGCAACAACAACAACAACAGCAACAGCAACAACAGCAACAACAACAACACCAACATGGATCGATCAATATATCACCTGGAGCTCATACTTCTTTTAAAATAGAAGAAATGTAAAATACTTTGTACTTTGTAAATAATTGTAGAAATTTTTATAAAGCAAATATTTCGGTAGAATTTACATATATAACATAATATTTATTGTGATTGTGCTATTCCCATTTTTTTAAATATCAACTTGGATCAGGTCTGTTTCAAATTTCAGGAATTTATAAGGATATTAAATTTGGAAGTATTGTGTATTTCTTAATTTGAATCCAAACTTAAGGATGATATTATTTACCAAAATATTCTATATGTATAGTACATATGTACACATGTATATTAAAAAAAATCATGAGCTGTATTTATATTTGAAATTTGATAAACTCAAAGAAATTGGTATTTTAAATTATTATCTAAAGATAATGTTCTACACGATAAATATGATGGAAACAATATTATTGAAATAATAATATTGAAGAGATATAAATATATGATCACACGAGTCAACAATAAATATTGAAGAAAATATTTTACTTTTAATTTTTTCTTTCTTCAAAACATTGAAAGGTGTTCAATAAAAACTAAACCATTTTAATTTTCTTCAATATTTTTTATTGATTCAATTTATTTCCGGATTTATATTGCTTCAATAATGATCGTGTAAGAGGCCTTTTTATGTTTAATTTTTATTGACGTCTTGAACGTATGTACATTTTTTTAATGTTTATTTGAAAAACAACTACACTCTACTCGTTTTTAATAATGATTTAATTGGGTTTTACAGAAATGTTTATTTTATTAAATTTAAAATGAATGTCAAGTTTTGAATAACTTGAGAAAAATTAATTTATTTTACAGCTTTAAAAATTAGAAAGATCTTCAATGAATACAATATAATATACGGTATACGGTAATATAATATACGGTTAGTAAATAGTCAATATTTCTTTCCTTATACAATTTTTTTATATTACTATTCACGACAGGTCCTAGTTTCAATTTTATCAATAAAAAAAATTAGTCACAATCTGTCGGCAAATTTCGAGTGTTCGAAAAAGTAAAAAAAACCCCATCTGAGTTTAAAAAGTGGGTTTTGTAAAAAAAGAAATGAATTTCTATTCCTTTTTTTAGAACATTTGAACACAGATTGTTAATCTTTTTTTTTAACTTAAATATTTAACTAAAAAATGTATGACAATTTTGGACCGATTTCCAGAATAATGGTCGATCGGGCAGAAATTCTTATTTTCCCATATTCACTATTTTGTGAGAAAAGTTAGTGGGAAAATTTGAAACATGAATTTTTCATACAAATTTGCAAATATTTTATACACTTTTTTTTTTAGAAAAAAAATTCATAACTTTCGAACCCCTTCATCTGATCGGCTGAAAATGAAAGAAAATTACATTAAGGGCATATTTTTTCAAAAAAAAATTACCGTATGCTACGATAGAGATATTTTGACTTAAAAATTTTACTAAAAAACCTATGAACATTTTGGACCGATTTAAGATAGTGCTCTTTTAAAGTAGTTTTTAGATAGTAGTTTGTCTTTTAAAAAGTTTAAGAACCTCATGTTTAAGAATCTTATGTTCGATTAATTCTCTTAATGATTAAAAACGTGATTAATTGATTTAATAATCCTTTAAAAAAAGTAAGGAAATCAGCTAATATATTTTTTAAATTCAATATTTATAAAATATTTTTAATTTATAATCACTATGATTATTAAGAAAGATAATTCTATTGAATTCATTGTAATCCAATATAAAATGCACCTTGTAGTTAAACAAATCTACGTTTACATTTTGTTCTCAGTCGTTTTATCTTAAACTGTAAATAAACGAACTGAGCTGGAAAAATTACCAAATTAGATAAGCTTAACGAAATAATAATATTATTGTTATAATGCCAGTGATTTACAAAAAAAAAACAATCACCAACAAATTTTAAGGGAAAAAATGTGAAGAACTTTAAATTTTCATAAATTTTAAATTGCAGATATTTTTATTATTATTATTATTATTATTATTATTATTATTATTATTATTATTATTAATTCTTGTTATTAATATTTATATTACATTATAATTATAATATAAATTACTTAATATGAAAGTTATATGAATGTTTTATATTTTTTAAAAATATTTTATCTATATTTTTTATTAATCAATAGTATAGAATTATTATATTTTATGAATATTTGACATCATACTAATTACTTTGTAAGTTAACCTCATACATTACAGAATTTCTATTAAAAACTTTTTGTTTTGGTCAATAGATATTAGAGATAATCTTCTTGGAATATGTATTTAAAATATTTCGAAAATTATTATCATAATGTATTGAATAATGAAATCTCTTTCTCTCCTTCTTCGCATACAAACACATTTTTTTGTTAGTTTTCCAATGATAAAATATGGCAAACTGTTATAATATTAATTGGAAGTTCTGAAAAATTATTATAAGAATCTTCGTTATTAAAAAAAAAATACTTCACTTATTCTGCCACCTGAACGCTTGTTTAACCAGATTGTTTAATTGATTTTTAAGATTATAGGAATTTAAATAAATCATCATAAAGAATAAAGTATGTCAAAAGAGGTTTGTCATCTGTAAATTGCATGGGGTTGAAAATTATGTCTAATGTAATTGGTAATTAATATTATTAGCAAAAACATTTCATTCATAAAACAATTCATTACCATTTGAAAATATTTTTTTTATTTTTTATATTGCGTACTTAAAGTAAGAATTGGTAGGGAATTTTTAAATATTATCTATTGTTTTTGTTTATAATTTTCGTATATTTACCATATATTTTCGGATCAAACAATTATGAAGCATTACTGCATTTTGCAATGATCACAACTCCGTATTAAGATAAAATTTTTAAATTTTGTAATAAAAACAACCGAGTAATTATTTCTGAAAAATTAAGGAGTTCCTGCCTAAGTTTCATATAAGAAATAAAGACATACCGATATTGTAACGGAGGATTGCTAAAATTAAATTTCATTACTTTTAATCTTTTAAGTATAAATCAAAATATAAAATAAAAGTAAGAATCATTTTTTCTTACTAAAAGACCCAATTTAAGTTAATGTGAATTTTTAAAAAAGTAGAAAACAAACTTTAGAAATTTTAATAATTGTTCTAGAAAATTAAATTTTTGCACTAAATGTTTTCTTTGAAATTTATATTGAACCCATAATTATGAAAGTGATCTAAGTCATATATTTTTCTTTGGAGATATTTAATGAATTGCATTAAAAATATTATATCAATTCCACATAAGGTTGAAATAACAATTCTATCTAACGGATCGTATTCTGTACTGTAATTTTTTTTTTTTTAATTTTGACTTAGACCACTTTCATAATTATGGGTTCATTTATGTGCCTATGTGTTTAAAACATAATAATCGAAATAATATTTATTTAATTGCAGTATTTTAATTTTCGTAAAAGGATTTATAAAATGATTTTGCGATAATATAATGTAATTTTAAGACAATCAAACATGATAAAATTCATACATCAAAATTTTACTACAAACAATGAATCTATTTTTTAAAAACTAAATTTGATTAAAACGAAAGGAAATAAAATCGAAATATCGTGCAAAACTTTAATAGTGATAATAAAACTATTCAGTCTTTTTTATTATTTTTTTCGGAAACTTTAGTTTTTTCCACATCCATAACTAATATAGAATTTTTTCATCTTTAGTTCATTTAACACAAATTAATTACTTCGACACTAGATTGTTTTATGATGTTTTCTATATTACATATATTAATATTATGATTATAATTTATTATATACGTTATATGCAGCAGAAAACACAAATTTGAAATTAGAATTACAAATTAAGAATCTTTGAAGAAAAATTGAAGAATCTCTATTATTTCGATTATCGCAAGGGACTATCATATCATCACATCATCATTTTTATTTATTGGAAATATATTTCATATTAGAAATACATAATTTACATACATTTAATTAAATAATAGTATTCATAAATGAGACCATATATAATTTAAGTTTTGAAAGAAATTGCTTTATCCTTTTTTATATTAAAAAGTATATTTTAAATTTTTAATGTTTATGGCCAGATCTGATCCTTAATTTGTTTATATTCAAAATTTACAATTTTTTTTGAATGCCTATAAAATGTGTTCATCATCTTCGAAATTAGTAAAAAGTTTTTAAAATAATTTAAGAAAAAAGAAAGTTTTATTTAAATTTTTTAATTTGAAATGTTCCATTTTGATTGCAAACATTTTTCTTCGAAATTTCTACGAAATGATTTATTCTAATTTTAATAATTTTTAAAGGAACTGAATTATCCATTATTCAATGATTATATTGAAAATTAAATTTTTTATTCTACAACTTTTTCTGCATTTTTTTTTTTTGAATTTGGTCAAGATTTTCTTTTTGCATATAAAGGTATTCTTATTATTTAAAAAAAAAAATTTTTCATTACCGATATGAAATGTTCTTAATTTTTAAAATCAATCTGTTGAGTGATTATAGAATACATTATATAACCTTATCTGTTTTGTTGACATCACTAGTGAAATTTTCTTTGTAATGAGAATTAAAAAGTTGAATAGGATTATTAAGTGAATTTATTTTCTGTTTTTAACTTATCGTTTAATTCGCTTATGTAAGCTTAAATGAGCTTATTTTGGTGTTAGAATAAAATTTCCTATTCTGATTACTAAGTCTCCTTTATGAATACAATTTTTTTTAAATAAAATTTCTATTTTGCACCTACTTTTCTTAACAATTTTTTTCTATTTGCATATTAAAAATATTTCTTGCTTCTCAACAATTAAATATAAATAATAAAACAATCTACACAACACAACATCACAACAACACAATTGCACACTTTTTCTTATTACATGCACTCAATTTTTTTTTATTCACTTATTGTAAATTTTAAATAAAAAAAATTATGGGATCAAAAACATGCAATCGATAATAAAACAAAAGTTGCTCCTGGAGAAAGATGGTTTCATGGTAAATTAGAATTTATGTTAAGTCAGCGTGGTAAGCCGTTACTTGTTCATGATGGTCATACATTTGGAATTCAATATATACGGAAAGATAAAAAATATTGGCAGTGTAACTTATCCCGAAAGTTTAATTGCAAGGCTAGAGTAACAACAACAGATCAAGGTGAAATTATTGTAACCAATAACGAGCATTGTCATACGGAAATTCGTCAACATCTTCGAAAAGACTATCAACGAAATAAAATTTTGAACGCACTTAACAACAGTATTCAAGAGCGTATGCTAAACGTATCAAATGAACAATCTGCCAGGCAGTATCATCATCATATCCTTCATAATCAGCAAAAGCCATCGTTTAATCCAAACTTTTTAAAAGCTCATTTTCTGAGTAGTTTTGGTAGAAACGCTGTTGGACCAATTGATGATGATTATAGTAACGATGACGATGATGATGACGACGAGGATAAATTTAGTAATATTGCTACGAATTTAGTTAAGCAAAATTTAGCACAAATCTGGCAACAAGTCAGTAAAAATAATATAAATAATGATAATAACAATAATAATAATAACAATAATAATATTAATAATGATAATAATAATGAGGGCTCACCACAACCAGATAAATCATCATCGTTAAAGGGATAACGTAACGTTTATAAATTGTTTAAATGAGGTCAATATAAAATTTATTTTATCCTATTACTTTTTTAATAGTTCAATGATTAAAATAGGTAATTAGTTTCTTCGTAAATATCGTAACCGAAAAACAAGTAAAAGCTCTACAAACTATTTCAATTTTGGGGTCTTAATAAATTTAGGAAATGTAATCACATTAGATTGAATCAAAACTTGGTTTTAAATTAGAATTAAGGGATAATATATATATTTTTTTTTTTTTTAGCTTTAGCAATTAGTTATTTCATTTTTAAACCTTATAATTAAAAATATTTTATGGAGAGACTTTTATTTCTTAACGAATTTATAAAATTTAATTCTAAAAATGTAATTAGAAGTCCAGCACAAACTATTAATTTTTTAATTTTAATCTTATAATGTTATAATGTTATAATTTCTTTAAATGCGAACATAAATACAAAAAATTATTATCCCAAGCACATGCAATGTTACCGTTTTCTTGGTCTGAATTTTTCTAATATAATTTTTCAAAAATTATCGAATTCAAAGTATGACGAATGAAATATTGATCCATAAACCGCACAAACTTAAGGTAATAATAATATTTAGAAACGACGCTGATGATAAAAAATGCTAAGTCAATACTGTTAAAATAATTTTTTGTTTGAATAATCATTCTTACAAATTACAAAAAATTTAGAAATATTTTCTCTTCTAAAAGTTCATATCATTGTAATTACAAAGAAAAAAAGGAAAATGCCTTTTTAAGCTTTTTTTGTTATGAAGAAATTTAAGCAAATTGCATGTTTTTATTTGGATACATGATATTTGTAACAAATAATCGTTTTTCAAACATTCAATATCTACAATTTATTCTTTTTTTATACATTGATTGAGTGATTATTATTATTTTAATGTCAAAGCATGGATTTAAAACGCTTCAACTATTGATAATATTTTCTGTTTTTTTCGAAGAGAAATGTTTGCGTATGTAAAATAGGAAACGAACTTCAGATTCTAATTAATTATAAGGTTATAAAGAAAAAAATTTTTATCAAGTTAAATTTATTACATCTAATCCCAGCTATTATTAAGGTTTTGTTATACATAATGTTTACGTTATGATTGAGTGTTTATGTTTTTCATGTGCTGCCAAAAAATCGAAAATTTATTTTCATTGTATAAAAAATTATTGAGACGAATGGAACAAAAATATAAACTGATTGCCAAAGATATACATACGAGTACATATATTTTCAAATTAAAATATTAAAAATCTAATCGATAAAATCTAATTGATAAAAAAAAATCAAATTTCGAAAACTTTAAAAGTCTCTTTTAAAGAAATGCTTATTTAAACCATAATTTGAAGTCATAATATCTCAATTATTGCAAATAATTCAGGAGAGTATCATTATGATGAATAAGAGGGTTATAGAAGATAATACAATAAAATATCTTCTCTTTTTATAGAAAAAAAACTTCTCACATCAAAAACAACTTCAGATTTCATCTTTACATTAACTGTTCTTAGTTCTTAGGTATCTTTGATACGTACAAGTAAGGTCATTAAACTTAATTTGTTATTAATTTTCGAACAGAATATGTAAATTGTAAAAGAATGATTTGTTTTTTTTTTTTTTTTTTTTTATATTACATGCCAACAACTAAGCACAGTGACTTAAATAATAACATATCTTATCATTATTATGTCAAATGAATATATTTTGAAAATATTGAATTTCTTGTAATTAACATTAGTTTAGTTTAGTGTTCATTTATACTTAAAAAAAAAAAAAAACAGTAAGCAGTAAAAATATTGAAATTAAAAATTCCAAAATTTTTTAATGATTAAAATTTAACGAAGTTTTTATTGAGGGAAAATTTTGTAACGAAATGAATAAATCAATATTGTTTTAAATACTTACGAAGTTTTAATTTAGAAAAATTTGTGTAACGAAATGAATAAATCATTATTATTTTAAATACTTTAGTGTTAATTTAGTTTAATATTAATTTTTTTACTATTAAAGTTAACTAAATTGACAAAAAGTTTGAATTTTTTTATTATTTTAATATCCCCTAACTTAAAGTTTATTATAAATATATGTACATTGTAAAAAATTATGAATATGTAGTGGAATTTTATTTGGCGGCAAGCAAATTTTTTAGTTTAATGTATGAAAAATACATATTTCAATTTGGAATATGTTATATTTTTTAAAAATAAATAGGTATATTTTATTAAAATAGTTTTTTTTTTTTTGCTTAAATTTGTTATTTTTTATTGTTTTAATTCTAATTATAAAGTTTTAATGTTTTTATTTACTTTATTTTAATTTGGAAATTGTTATTCATATAATATTAATTATTTTTAGCTAATTCTTAAGTATAAAATTTTGTGTACAGAGTAAAAAAAATATATAAAAATTAAAAAAAAAATTAATTTAAAATAATTATCATGTGTATTAATGAATTATACATGCATGTATATTTTAATGAAAAAGATGCAAATAAATAATTAGGTTAATTGTAGGAAGAATAGAAATCTATAATTTTTACAAATGTTTCAAAAATATATTAAATAAATTATTTGGGAGAAGTTATGGTGTTTTATTCATTTTTGACATTATAGTAGAAAAATTCACACATTTCTAATAAACCACAAAATTCACAAAAACAAAAAAAAAAATATTTTATGTACAATTTACATATATTAATTAAATTGATATACAAGTTAATTGAGGAGATTGAGTAATGTTCAAACGTATTTTAGTTGCTGTTGTAAATATACATAGTATTATCTTTTTAAATACGAAGAAGGAATAAAAAAACAATTATTTGTTCCTGAAAGTAAGTTACATTTGTTCGCAATCAATTTTTCAAAAGTTATTTTTTTTAAGGCTTGAGACGTTTGAAAATGAGACGTTTGAAAATGTGTCGTTTACAAAAAAAACCCAATAAAATAAAGTAAAACAATATAAATATAATAATATATCTTTTACTTAGCCATTATTAAATAATTTTATTAAAAAAAAATTTAAACTTTTCACATGAGCTGTAAAGCAAACGAAAAAAAATTTGCAACATTCAACTCAATTTATTTTCGTGATTAAATTATGGTCAGAGCGAACAATTAAGTTATTCAAATGTTTTATTTCCGTTTCGCTTTCATCGGAGGTCTAAATAATAAAATTTAAAAAAAAATCTAAACTTTGGACGATTTAGGTAATTCTATTTTAACTTTTATTTTCTGGTGGTCCTATTAGTGCACAAGAATGTTTGGCAAAACCTCATTCTTAGAAACCGATTTTAGCTTTTGAAGACACAACTTTAAAAATGTACGTGACTCACTTTTTTAGGACGTCTTTTAGCTTTCACTTATAAGCGAGGTATGTAGACCATTCCAATGAACAGTCTATTTCAGGTTAAGGACCTCTTATTAACACGAAAGTAGTCATAATGTGACCTATTGATCAAAAGACAATTTGACTATTTAAAATTTCTGATTGACTCAATCCAATAAAAAAGGGTAAAACATAAGAATTAAATATAAATCTTGATATCGTTGTACCGGATGTTCTCTCATAATCTTATCAGTTTAATTATTATCAAATTCTTACCTTTGTGAGTCTGATCAATGTGTTATGATTTATCCTGAAAAAAAATATTTTCAAATAAAATTTACATAATGTACTTCGTCTCTTAAATATTTCTTGTTGTTTGCATCTGTTACTATCGTCGTTATGAAATAAAAGCTTAAGAGAAAAGGGATGAGCCCATTTCAAATATGTACCTAATACCAAACAGTATGTTTATCATAGAGGATTCAGTCCCATACAAAAAATCTTAAATCTCTATATCTATGATATACATATTCTTTGCTAATACATTAAAAATTAAAACTAAAAAAAAATTAGAGAAAAATATTTATCAGCACCACTAGGGTTTACAATCCGGATATCTGTTTATTCGGATTATCCGACCAATTTAGAATATTCCATAATCCGGATAATTTTTATTAAATATCTTGTAAACAATCCGCTTTTAATTATCTTGTAAAAAAGTTTTTCATATTTAATTAAAGAAACTTATTGAGGCATAATACTAAACATACTAAATTTATTTTAATTTAGTAGTATTAATTGAGATTAACTTGGTTTTCATTTTTTTTATTCTTAAATGACTTTTTTTACAAATTTCTAATTTTTATAAAATTACAGTTTTCTGTACTGGTTGGAACTTATAGGTTTGCGATCTGAAAATAAGTTCTTTAAAAATAATGTTTGGCTGATTCCAATAAGTAAGATGGCCATAGTCTCCAGGAAAGACCACGTTAAAACTCGTTCATTTAATTCCTCTGCACGTTTCCGCCCTAAAAAAAATCATAATGTCCTAATAAAAATGTAATGTAATGTTGAGGCAATGAAACAAAATTAAATAAGATCCTTTGTTAATAAATGTGAATTAATTAATTGATAAAATCGAAAAAACTAAAAACCAATAAATAAAAAACCAAAAAAATGGTAAGTCCTTATAGGACATTTAAAATATTAATTCATTTAGACACGGCATTGTTAGTTAGTAATATTAGTTAATAAAACACGTCAAGGATCTAAGAATTGTGGTCTAGAAAGCTTTTGATTTAGGTACAGACATAAACTTATAAAATTAAGAACTTTTAACAAAATAAAAATAAGTAATTATATTGTCAAATTTTATTACCTTGAGCCTCCCGTAATCTATGGTGAGTTTGTGCATCTAAAATTTGATTTAAGCTCTTATGTATGGATTGTGAACTCGTTTCTAATTGTGTTAGAGCCGTAGCATGTTCTTCAATGCCAGGTAAAGGTGGCTCATCTCCTACTTGGAAATCAACATAAACTAATTTATGTGAAAATGTAGAAAATTTATTGCTAAAGCATGCCTTGTAAATACCAGTATGCTAAAATGAAACATTAAATTTTAATTAGTGTAATAATTTTAATCAGAGTTCTTCAACCTTCAAAGTTACAACGAACAACTAATTAAGAAAAAAAAATATTTTTTTTTAATTTAAAAAAGGAAGGGATTTGAAAACAATAAAATAAGTTTCTTCAATCTGTAAAGTTTTGGTTCTGATTAGTATTTTTTTTAAATTGATATTGTGTTTTATCATACACTTGTTAGTATTTTTAATCATTATATTTATTTGTATTTAACTATTAATTTAACATTATTTTAATTGATCTATTTGAAATTAATTATTTCTGAAGAATAATAACGGATGCATATAATATACAAATACTAGTTAGTACTTTATGTCTTTAATCTTTTAATAATAACCGTTTTAAATGAAAAGTTTCTAGAACCAACTGCTTGTAATGCACCTCAGCCACTATTTAATAATTGTCTGATATTATGGGGCCAAGGATATTCAAATGGAAAATAAGTGAAGTGATTTTCTTTTTCTTATACATTATTCAAGGATATTTTATTGCAGTTATTTTCTATTTCATTTATTATAGGTGACATAAAGTATCTAATATTTTTATGTCTATAAGAAAACGTATTAATTTTTTTCTTCAGAAAAATGAAAAAGTTTAATTAAATTAAAAAAAAATGTTTACACCGACAAGCGTCTGATAAAACAAAATATCATCATAAAAATGTACTTTCTTACTTTACTAAACAATCAAAAATAAAATTTTACGTGATAAATAATTAATTGAATAAACATATAGGAAATATTTTTAATTGTTTTGAATCAATTATGAATTATTATTAAAAATAATTTTTTATTGTATTCAATCAATTATGAATTATTATAAAAAATAATTAGGTGTTGCCATTCCTTCCAATATTTTATTTATTATATTGTGTTTTGTAATAAAAACTCTATTTTGATATTAAATGCTTTTCATTTTTAATTTATTATTATGAAAATAATTATGTTAATTATTATCTATTTTTTCAATTGAATTGACGATTATTTTACTAAGTTTACCTTTTTTTACATACAGAAAATATCATAAAAAAATCATAGTTTGTTACCTACATTGAGTCTATTTTAATAAATTAAAATTATTTTTTACCACAATAAATTTTTGAGATACAAAAGTTTCAACTTTTTTTTTTAAGTGATCATTTATTTTGAGTAGTTTTTCAGGTAAAATAAAGAATATTCTAAAAAAAAAATAAGGTCTAACTAATTTACAATCACGGACTTTTCTTAATTTTTTTTTTTTTATTAAAGTTACCAAATCACTACACTCTTCTTAAAGCGGCGCAAGTCGTAAATTAAACGTCCGCCAGCTGTGGGGAACAATTTTGAAGGGAGAGCATTCCACATTCTCGAAGTGCGAATTGAAAACGAATCTCCGAAGCTCATTCTATCACATCTGGGAATTTTGACGAAATATGGGTGTGACGTTGAAGCGGTACGTGTTTGGCGTGAAAATACTTGAAGTGGAGGAAATAGGGCCTTTACTTCCAGGGAACACGTATTCGTTCCAACAAGGTATTTATAGAAAATGGAAAGTGAACCTACATTACGACGGTGATTTAATGATGTTAATGAGCTGATGGTAGGATTTGTAAACATTTAAGAGATTAATTTTTTTTTGCTATAATTATTTAAACTCAAGACTCAGTATAGAAGCAATTAAAAAATTAATTTTTGCTTTTAGTTATATACCTAGGTACCAATCATTTGTATTTATAAACAAAAATATAAAAATATAATTATGTAATTTATTAATAGGTTTGGAGTTTTTTTTTTAAATTAGTATGGAATTAATTTTTCTTACGTCAGCAGTGAATTGATGACTATCAAATGTTTGTTTCGTGACAGTATAAATAACTTCATCTTTTGGATTCGTTAACGTGACGTCAATGTCTAATTCACCTCCAGCCGAAACCTTAAAAACAAAATTTAAAAAATTTAATTGAAGTAAAGTACCTATGCTATATATATATTGATTTTTTATTCAGCTGTGTAAATCAATTTAATGTTTTTATAAGAGGTTAATGATTTTTGTCCCCTTATAGTATTACATTTTTATTTAAAATTTTATTGTTTTTTTTTTTTAAATAATATCCGTATTTTTAGTTATAATAT
Source organism: Hybos culiciformis (assembly GCA_964007475.1). Classification (NCBI taxonomy): domain Eukaryota; kingdom Metazoa; phylum Arthropoda; class Insecta; order Diptera; family Hybotidae; genus Hybos; species Hybos culiciformis. Next base: position 24,914,753 of record OZ023273.1, on the reverse strand, counting down.
AATCAATGTACCTATATACTTTTATTTGGTATTTTTTCTGATCAATTTAGAAGTGATTAGGTATGGTCCTTATGGTCTGGGCATAAATATTTTGTTTATTTGCGATGGAAGAACGGATGCAATTTTTTACTCAAATTAGAGTACCTATAAATTATTGTTGCGGGTAACGTCAAGTAGTAAAATAAAGTTTGGGCTTTTACATATTTTAAAGCATCAAAGGGCTTTTGTGATTCATGACAAATAACAATTTGATAATTAATTTACACGTGTCAAAGAATAAATTTATAGTACACATATTATAGGTACCAGATTGGTATTATTAAATTCCTAATATCAATCAGGTACCTTATATAATGTGTAGGTACTATAAATTTATTCTTTGACACGTGTAAGTTAATTATCAGATTGTTATTTGTCATGAATCAAAAAAGCCCTTTGATGCTTTAAAATAGATAAAAGTCCAAACTTAATTTTACTTAATTTAACTATCAATGTTTAAATTTGAATAAATTTTCGGTTCTGGTGACAATTGAGGGTTAGATACCTATTTCGATTCAATTGAGAGATTAATTTGTAAAATTTTAAGGACTGAAGCAAGTGATAAAAATTTATAAATTATTATATAGGTAATTAGACCGGCTGATAGCTGATATCGCTGACTGTGGTTAAATTTTTATTTAACTAACCTGGAATTCTAGAAAAGCATTTGCATTTTCTTGTATTTCCTAAAAATAAAAATAAATTATTATAAATTTTTAGGGAAAAATAAAAAGAAACTTAAATAGGCACATACTTCATAAAAACAATCTTCAACTCCGTCAGGTAAATTGAAAGTAAATTCTACACACTCAATCAAATTTATTAAAATTGCAAATAAATATATCGATAATTTATTATTCATTTTATTACAAAAAAAAAATAAAAATTATTTTAGAATTAAGAAAAGAAGGCTAGTTAAAAAAAATTTTATATTTTTTTATTTATATTAATATAATTAAAAATTAAACATTTATTAAGTTTAGTAAATATTTTTTTTGTTTTGCCCTGAACTTAAAGAAAAAAAAATTAATTTCTTTCCTCAAAACCTCAAGAAAATAAATTTAAATTTAATGAAAAAGCAAAATAAAACTACACGTCACGAATCAATCAAAAAATTAAAAAAAATTTCAAAAAAATTGGTTTCCAAGGTGAATAAAATTCTTGAAGGTACGTTTACTGTGTATTATACAGTCAAAGTCACATTCATAATGCATAACAAATAAAATTTTAATTACTAGGTGTATTCACAGACTTAATTATATGAGGCCTTCTCGCTGAAAAAAATTTAAGAATTTGAAATTCTGCTTTCCAAATTCCTAATGTATTTTGTTATTGTAATTTAATGTAAAATAAAAGTAATAAATAAATTTTTAAAATATTTTTGAAATTTCAATTTTGACGATTATTTTATTTGCATTTTTCTTATTTTGACAGTAATGATATTTCAAATTCATGAATTTCAAATACACGCTCTGAGGTGTGTATTTGAAATTCACAACAACTCTCTGGTGGTTGGTCTGGTGGTTGGATTGCGCCAGCCGCAAATCCCACTGACCAACCACCAGACCCGCCGCCTCCCACCCCCCTCTTGTGTTGGGACACCCCCTTTTAGGCTTGCCAGATTTTTTTTTTTGAAAAGAAGTACATTAGAGAAATAAAAAAAAAAAAAGTTTCCGATGAAGGAATTAACTGCAAAATCAATCATCAACACCCCCCCCCCCCTACCTTAACTAAACCTGAAAAAAAAAATTAAATTAAAAACAAAAGTTTCTATTAACAAACATAAATATATTCTTCATTTTAGTTTAATAATAGTGCTTCACCCTTAAAAAAATTTAAAAATTTCAAATTCTGAATTTCAAATTCCTAATGTATTTTGTTAGTGTAATTTAATGTCAAAAAAAAGTTTTCGGGTGAACACTTTTTTTCACTTTTTTTCATAAATTTCAAATATTAATAACAAAGCTGCCAGAGTAGGATTTTCTTTCCCTAAATTTAGAGAATTTTATTATACTGGGGAAAAATTATGAACAAAAAATTATTGTGCAAAAAAAATCTCAGGAATTTTGCGGAATTTTTTTCATCTGGCATGTCTTTTTTTTTTGATTTGACAATTAGAATGACAGAACTTGAATTTAAAATTTTTTTTTGTTGTTGTTAATTTCAAATACACGCTCTGAGGCGTGTATTTGAAATTCACAACAACAAAAAAAAATTTGAAATTTTACACTAACAAAATACATTAGGAATTTGAAATTCAGAATTTGAAATTTTTAAATTTTTTTAAGGGTGAAGCACTAATATATTTTAAATTTTTTGAAATTTTATCAAAAATATTTAAAAAAGTTATGAGTCATGACAATATTTTCATTGTTTGTAGTAATTAACCCTTTAAGTAAAAAAAAATCTGACAAAGTAGTTATGCAGTCATGTCAATATTTTTCTAGTTGAAATGTATATGTGAGCTTAATAGCCTTTCCAAACTTCGGGATTAAATAAGGATTCGCAAATGTTTATAAATAGAAAATTTTAAATTCAAGTTCTGTCATTCTAATTGTCAAATCAAAAAAAAAAGACATGCCAGATGAAAAAAATTCCGCAAAATTCCTGAGATTTTTTTTGCACAATAATTTTTTGTTCATAATTTTTCCCCAGTATAATAAAATTCTCTAAATTTAGGGAAAGAAAATCCTACTCTGGCAGCTTTGTTATTAATATTTGAAATTTATGAAAAAAAGTGAAAAAAAGTGTTCACCCGAAAACTTTTTTTTGACATTAAATTACACTAACAAAATACATTAGGAATTTGAAATTGAGAATTTGAAATTTTTAAATTTTTTTAAGGGTGAAGCACTAATATTTGATAGAAATTTTTTGTGGAAAATGAAGTACATTTGTGTACTTCATCGTAAATTCTTGAATTGCAGTATTTCGTTTTTTTTTTGTCGAAAATGTAGTACAGTACTTCCCAAAGAAGTACATCTGGCAACCCTTTATCCTTTTCCCAAAAATAGGGCCAGTCGGGCAAAAGAAAAAATTTTCCCATACAAAATGTATGAAAACTTTGGGGGGCCCTATCTCCGAAACGGGGCCTTTGCCCCAAGAACTGGATTTCAGTTTTGGGAGTTTGGACAGCCGATTCTGACGGGTTCAAGGAAACTGTAGTTACACCCAAAATACATTAGGAATTTGAAATGCATGAATTTGAAATTCTTAAATTTTTTTCAGGGAGAAGGCCTTATATTTATGGAATAAACATATTCAACACGTCTGTAAGCACCTTAAAACTACAAAAACAAAATTTTTTGAGGTACTAGATTTTACGTTTAATTTTTTGAAGTGTTACAAAATCATTCGCGAATCAGGCAGTGATGCCAGACGTAGGGAATATTCCCTACATGTAGGGAAATTATGTCATAAAAAGACACTGTAGGGAAAAAGGGACAGATTTTTCAAATGTTAAAAAATGTAGGGATTTTTTATCATGTTGGTTGGCCAATATTTTTTTTCTTAAATTCATTGCAAATATTAATAATTACAAATGCAATATTTATTTTTTTATATAATTAATACTATAAAGTATATATCGTCTGCTGAGAAATGAAACGCTGTATAATGAAAAGTATAGTTTCGAGTAATTGAGTTTAAAGATTTGAAAATTAAAAAAAATGTATGGAAAAATATCAAGTAACGTAAAATTTTCATCTAAAAAACACATTTTAATCAACATTAAGAATATTGCAAAATAGTTGTACTTATAAAATCAAGTACGAGGAATCGAATGGTGCTATTATCTAATAATGACGTATAAATATCATACGTTGTTTCATTTCTGAGGAGAGTATATGTTCCTAACTTTTTTAATGATTTTTTTTTTGTTTAGTAAAATTTATAAAATTTATAATAATGATTATTTTTTTTATACAATTAATGCTAAATCTAAATGTTACTGAAAATAAATTTGTAAATTTTTGATATATAAAAATAAAAAAGATATCATAAAAAAACATGAAAAATCAATTTTTTATTTAAAAAATTTGAAAAAAAAAACTAAATATCAGTATTTTTTTAAAAAAAAATGTAGGGTAAAATGTAGGGAAAATTATCTATATAACATAGGGAAAAATAGGGAAATTTTTTGCTTGCTGTAGGGATTTTTAAATTTTCAATCTGGCATCACTGGAATCAGGTGCACCACCAACATTAGTAAGATTTGTAATGTCAAAAATTTTAAAAATGAATTTTTTCTAATGAAGTTTTTTTTCCACTTAATATTTCAAGAAAAAAATAATTAAAAAAAATTTTGGATTATTTAAATTTAAAAAAGTTTAAACTAATTTGTGTATTTAGTTTCATTGAAATAAAAGTAAGTTTCCTTGAAATTTAATTAATAAAAAAAAATTTATTTAAAATCTCAGCCTAAAAAAAAAATTGAAAAAATCAATGCGCGATTCGCGGATAAACTGAAAATGTAGGCTTTTCTTTTGTTATATTAAAATTTTAATTAGAAATAAAATTTTCACTAAAAAAGAATTGAATTTTATTGTTTAAAAATAAATTCGTGTTTTTTTTATTTCGTTTTTGTTTTTCCAGTATAGTGTTTTTTTTTTTTTTTCTCTGGTGGAGCGGAAGAGACCTTTATCTTTTTTTTTTCTTTTTTTTTTAGAAATCATTTAAGTTTAATTTTTTATCATATCTCGAAGGAAATTATATAATTTTATTAATAAATTTTTTTTTTTTACAAATAAACATAATTATACTCAAAATAAAAAAAGAAATAAGAAATTGTTACAAGGCCTTGAATGTTGCGATTCTCTCGTCGCCCGTTCAATCAAAAAAACATTTTTTTTTTTCAATTTACAAAATGTTGCTCTAATTAATTTTTCTTTTATTTTAAAAATGTTTTTTATATTCATTGAGAAATTCGTCAAAACTTATATTTTCATAAAAATAATTAACAAATAAAATATGGTTTTTTTAGGGTAGGTAGGAGGTCAAAGTTGATTCCTTCATTTAAATAAAATTGTGAAAATCCAAAAAAAAAAAAAAATGTTTGACCCTGAAATATTGACATTATTAACTAAATATCGATGACGTTATAATTTTTCTTTGTAGGTGAAATGTGATTGTTGATTTAATCAATTTTATTATGTATTGTCTTAAAAACAATTTCGGCAAGTCATTAACATTGGCACACCTAATTAAAGCATTTTGAACTGTCAGTGATGACAGTAGTAACCTATCTTATAATGGTTTGTTAATCCTTTTACTTACTACTAAGATTCCAATTGTACAAAACAAATTAGGCAGTTCTATTTAATATTTGAGAGCTAAGATATTGAGTCTAACGCAACATACAAATCTCAAATAATCATGAATATTTCACGTCGAAATCATGAAATCATAAATCTACCTGCATTTTATGTTTGTTGTTTTCTCACATAATATTTTCCGTTGATTTGAGTGCAAAAAATGTTGAATCATACCTAACTTGTTTATTTTGCTTAGTGAAGTTTTGATTTTTCGAAAATATCAAAAATAATTATTCAAAATGTTAGCGTAATATGAACAGCTTTTTTTTTTATTAAATTGAAATTAATTTGTCAAAGATAATTATACCTATGCATTCCAAGAAATTTAAAACAATAAACTATTCGATGGTTTTTTCAATGGTTGTTATGAAAAAATTACAAAAAAAAAAATAAACATTTAGGTAATTGAATCATCCTTAAAATATATTCAAAATTTATTAAAATTAATTTAGATAACTGAGAAAAATAAATATTTTATACAATTACATTTCTTACTACTCAAAAGAAAATTAATTTTATTTAAAATTCATTTTTAATTAAAAAAAAAATAATTATTGAGCGGGAAAATATTTAATTGCTGTTGTCATTTTAAATTAAAATTCTAAAATAGTTATTTCACATAATTTCAAGCAAGAAATAAATTTTAATTTTTCTTGAAATTAATAATCTTTACGATTTGAATGTATTTATTCCGCACTAATTTTTATTTATTTATTTTTTATTATCTTTTGTTGTTGTGTCAATTAGCACATTATTTATAACAAAATTTCTATTTATCAGTAAGTAGGTAGGTACTGTGTTTTGATTTAAGAGAAAAGAGGTTTCATTAATATTCTATTTGTTGAATATTTGTAGCTTACAAAAAGGTTAGAAGTTATTAAAAACTAGTTCTGATTTTTTTTGGAAAGAATGTGTGATTTAGATTGTGTTCCCAGACTCAAAATTATTTCAAAATATGAAATATTCCGCTTTTGCTAAAGAAAATTCTTTGTTTTTAGAAATTGAGATAATCTTGTGTTGACATCAAAATTTAGAGAAATGCAAGATATTAATTTTATATATTTTTTGTAAAAAGATTTTTTTAAAAATATCATATGTTAAAATAATTAAGAAAATTCAAAAACAGTATACCTACAATTATAAATAAGTAATTAGGACTAGATTATAACCTCGTCTAACCACTAGGTTACTCTTTAACAAATCCAAATAAAACTCTGCCAGGAATTTATTTTATACTTTCAGAGCATTATCTATCTGTCTGAATCTGTTAGTATTTAACGTATTGTCTATATTTAGATAACATAATCCTGTTGATTGTTTACTAAGTAATTTTTATTTTAATTCTTTATTGTGTTTTGTAGTAATAAACAAAAAAATAAATATTTATAAAGAAAATTAAATTCTTATTGCGGTCATCAAATTATTGAATTAATAAAGATAATTTTAAACATAAAATAAGGCATTCATTCCGATAATGTTGACATTGAAGGGCATTCAAATAAAATTGTTGGTAACATTAACATTAGGAGGTGATTCACACCATCTCCGATCTGTCCCAAAAAATTACCAGTTAGTAACCTTCTTAAATGGTTAAATCCAAATTTTTTTGCTTCTATGTTATACCGTTCCTGTTTTATGACCTTCTGAAGGTTGCCTTTCAAATGACGAAAAGACCCGTTTTTGTAAAACATGAAAAATGTTTTTGTCTGTACATTATTGCGCGAACAACTTGCCATCAGTATTTCTTCTGTTATGGACTGTACCAGCTTAGACCTTTATGAAACATAGCACAAGATCATGGCAAGTCGGTTGCGCAAGGTCATTGGAGGTCGAGAAAAGTCAAGTTTTTTATGCTTTTCTCCATTTTCAAACCCGAACTACACCTTGCGCAAATGACTTGCCACTGCAAACAAGGTGTCACTAAATAGAGCTATATTAGTACTATTAATAATTGTATAAAACATTGAGGCAAGTTGAATGCGCTGGCAGTTATGTTGTGCCATAATCCCTAAATTTCCGAATTTAGGACACATTCGGCCTCCTGTATCTCGCTGCGCGAACAATATATTCAAACCCCACTGCCACTATTTAAACACTACTTTACTGTACTTCACAGAAAAATAAAGTTTGCTGAGGCAAGTTGAGCAGAAAAATTAAAAAAAAAAGTTTTGTTTTGGGAAAATTCCTTTCCGGGTGTAATAGCTTTTGTATCTGGCAACAGCATTTTCAACAACTTTAACTACTTTTTTGTGTGGCAACAGCTATTTCTAATAAATATAACGACTTTTTGAGTGCCAACACTCCTTGAAAACAAAGACGGCTGCTATAGATGAAATTTCAAACACAATCATAAATCTTGATCATTGTGTTGAAAAGAAAAAAATAGTGTACGATTTTAACATCGAAAGTAAGCATGTTGTCGAATGCATAACACATTATGAGAGGTGTCCAGCAGGAAAAGGCAAAAGTAGTATCTCTGGATGCTATAAGTGAGGAAACAGCATTCTGGCTGCAAGACTGGTCACAAAAAATAGTGCCTCAGCATTACCGTGAAAAACAGCAAGATTACTTTGGAAATATAGGCTTATAAATGCTTGTAGATAGATGTATTGTTACTGAGGTTGATGGAAAGACAAAAGGCATCATGACCCTCACTTATATATTATCTTATATACATCTTCAATGTGTGCTCTGATCAGAGCTGACTAAATTTAAGTATTTTGCAATATAATTACCAGTATATTGGTACTGCAAAAATACTGCAGTATTTTCTCACAATATACTGGGTACTGCAGGAAATGTAAGTTCAGAAGGTCATAAAACAGGAACGGTATAACATAGAAGCAAAAAAATATGGATTTAACCATTTAGTAAGGTTACTAACAACTGGTAATTTTTTGGGACAAATCGGAGATGGTGTGAATCACAGGTGGTTCAACCTCTCAGAATCTTGCTCTTAATTTCATAATGAAACTCGAATAGAATTTTTCCATAAAACTTTCAAAACTATTTATTGATTTCTTAATTTCAGGAAAAAGAATTACCAAATTTTTAATAACACATTCATGTTTTCATATTCGATTTCATTATTCATATAAAAACATTTTCTAATAACATCGTCTAAAAATAAAGCTTTAAGATGTTTTCAGGCATAATTTTGTTTTTTCATAGATGAATTAAAAACAGACGGATATTTTCTTACATAAAACTCTATTTTTCCAAAAAAAAAATAAATGGAATTAGTAACATTTTCATTTATTTTATGTTTAAATTCATATTTCCATGAAATGATAATTACTGCATAGAGATGCACAAATGCTTTATATCTTATTAAAAAAAATTATCCTTTTATGACTCAACTACTTATGTACATTATATTAAAATCAATTTGAATGAAAATAACTATGTATTTATATAATTCATATTATATAATAAGATTTTGAAATAACATTTTTCAGTTGTTAAAAATGTATATTAAAGCTTATTCAATATTGTCGTCTCTTCTGAAAAATTAAATAAATATTTTTATTATTTTTTGATAAAAAAAAATCGCATTTCTAATTTCGTTCAAAGTTCATTTCACAGTCTTTGTAAGTGTAGAAAGAAAAATGTTTGTTGTCTTGAACACGTTAAGCAATATTTTTTGCGATTGCTTCATTCACTATTAAATTAGTATTTCCAGTAGATTTATGCGTAATGTATAGTTAGAAAATAAATTGCTGCAATACGTGAATAAGCTTGCTATAATTATAGAAATTACATTTTAGAAAATGTTATATAAATTATAATTAAAATAGTTAAAATGTATAATATAATTTTGCTCTAATTGATTGAGAATCATCGCGGAGCCAAGTTGGCCGAGTGTAAGAAACTAAAATGTTTAGTTTAAAATTGGTTTTTTTTTTCAAAATCATTCTTGGGGAGGGACTTACAGAGAAAAAAATTTTTCTTCCAAATTATTATTTTGGAGCTTTATCTTTTACGTATTACTTAATTTATTTTTTATTCAGTAATAATAAATTATGTAAATTGAATTCCTTAATTTCTAAAAAAAAATCTTAACCCCACGCTATTTTTTTATTTCAATGACGTCATTCTATTACTATACAGTATATACATTTCGATTAATATATTCTTTTTCTACATACCAATTCATCCCTAATATAATTTGTCTAGCGCACAACAAAAAAACAATCTTAGAAATAAAAAAAAAAAAAAATTGGGTATGATAACTTTTTAAAATGACCTTTGAAATGAAAGAATATTTTTTGTCAAAAGCTTATTATTCTAAGGTACTAAGGTACTAGTTAGGTATAACAATTTATTGATCTAATCTTCTACTTATCATTAGATTTCATTTTACCCATTTTGATATTATCTATATTTGTGTGTTTTAGATAAAAATGTAATGAAATGAAAATGAATACATATTATAAAAATAGTTATTATATATATAAAACGTCATAAAGTAAACGCAAAAAACAACATAAAGTTTGTAAACATTATGACGTTTTTTTTTCGTATACATTAGAAGTTTTAAAAAAACGTATTTTGTGTCGATATTGAAATCTAGAGATTAAAACATCATTTTCCGCAACTTAACGCGCAACTTACGCGAACAACGGCCTTTTCGCCTATTGCTTTCGGTGCTACAGGATTAAAACCTCCTTTTTTGTAACTTAACCTATGGCTACGCGAGCTAAAGCTTTTTCGCGGGTCCTTGCGGGGTTTGCAGGAATTAAATCCTCCTTTTCGCTAACCAAATAAAGGGTTTTTTTATACCATGAAATTATTATTTGAGATGATAGGATAGTTTTGTTGCAAAATTTGGCGAATTCTTTTTTGCTTCAATATTGAAATATAGACTGGTATTAAAAAAAAATTTTTTTTCTTTGAACTAATAATACCCAAGTTAAAAATAATAATTTTTTAATATTAACGTTCTTTTATTAGATTTTGTCAATAATAAAGAAATAAAAAATAATATTTTTATGAAACATTTTATAAAATGTATGAAAGTAATGAATACTTTTCATTCAGTACTATTAAAAAATTTTGTATTCATTACTTTTGAAACAAAAACATCTAAACAACCAAAACATAAATAATATAAAATAAAAAAAAAAAAAATTAAGTACAATTACTTTACTTTTCAATTACAATTATTTTTTTAGAAATGTATTTATTAATTTTCAAATATAATGACTGGGTATTCAGTACTTGGTCAGTTAGGATTACTTTTTTGGAAAAGTATTCAGTACTTTTCAAATACATTTACTTTATCAAATCCAATACTTTTCTAAAAAGTATTCAGACTTTTAAAATACAATTATTGTTTTTAATCAAATTTTCATTGGACAATTTCAGCATTTTATAATGATTTTATGAAATTAAATTTTATTTTATTTTTTTTTATGTATAATTTTAGGTGAGGCATCATAAAAGAAAAATTATTGTAGTAGGAAAATTGGAAAATTAATATCATTCAAAAAACATTATAAAATTTTAAATAGAAAAAAGCAGTTTTGAATAAAATTTATTAATTTTTAATAAAATGTCAGATATTAATAAGCCAGATGTAACAACAACATTATTACCACATAATTATCAACATAGTCCAGAAGAGTTATCAAAATACAGAAATGTGAACAGTAAAAATGAAAATTTAGATTCAGATTCGGACTGTTTTTTTCCTTTTAAAGGAGAATTAATGATGACAAATGAGTCGCAACCAGACGAGGAAGTTTTCCATGATGTCGATGAAGGGATGGTTTTAAGAAAACGTCACCGATGGCTAATGGATGATGGTGATTCCTTTGACATTCACAGTTTAGATTTATTGGAATATGATGATGATGAATTGGTTGAAGAAGATGATCCTGGTTGCCCTTTACCTTCAACACCAGAAGATACACAATTAATAGAGGCTGAAGTAAGTTTATGTGCAAAATATTTTATATCATATTCTATTTTAATTCTATTTAATTTCTGTAAAATCTTTCCCTATGTGGTTATAATATTTTTTTAAATAAAGTGTAAAAATTCTTCAACTGACGATGTGAAAATTGTTTTGGAAATTTCATATGAAAAAAATATGATAAATTTCATTATTATTTTAATGTCGATCAAGTTATTTTTATCATAAATTACACTCTAGTAAAAATATAAAATAAGTAATTTACATTTTTTATTCTTGTAAAAAAAAAAATTTTTTTTTGACATATTAGATTAAAGATAAAAAAATGTTTACACATTAAATATTAAGTTTAAAATTACTATTCTAATATTAATTTTCGAAGTCGTATTTGTTAGTGAAAATTACATATTTAAAGCCAATATATAACCCTAAATTTAGACCTAGGATTTGCCATATTGATTGTTGATTCCTCGGTTATTCCATAAATTATACATTGATCTTATTATATAAATAAATAAATTAAATTAATAATCCTTTAAAATGCAAATTTTTAACAATTTTAATTTTTTAATCAAATTTTTTTTTTGACTGTGAAAAGTTAAAATTAATATTGGTAAGTTATTTTTATAGATTACTGATATTTTTAATGTAGAATAATTCATAACATGAAAACAATTTTAATTAATAGGGTCTTCGAACCCACTGCTTCTTGTAATAAGCTAATAAGTTTATTAATTTGTCAAATTACTTACCAACATTGTTATTTGATAATAAACAACTTCGTATATGCCATTCTAAATGTGTACAGTAAATAGCTTTGACACGGAACTTGGTTTTGATTGTGTTTTAATGTGATATTTTCTGGATATTTCTGTTACATTAATCATTGTGATTATCCAAGTGTGGCATGTGCGGTTGGTTGTTCGAAGGTGTGCGTTCGTTGTTATACATTGTTCACTTCAACTGCGTGTTGGTGTTACTAATTAAAAAAAAAAAATATGGGTAGTGGGTCTAAATCTCGGAAGTCGAAATCCTGGAATTTTTTTTTCAAATGCTGGGAGACTAAATCCCGAGATCCAGAATCCCGGAAATCAGAATCACGGAAAGACAAAAACCACAAACTTAAAATCCCAAGAGGACATAATTCCGAAAGATAAAAATCCGGAAACTAATAACTCACGAAGTCAAAGATTTCGTTCCGAAAAATTTCCAGGATTTTGTCTCCGGGATTTCGTCTTCTGCGTTTTGGCCATCTGGGATTTTGTATTCGGAATTTCTGCCTTCCAGGATTTTGTATTCGGAATTCTGGCTTTCGGGACTTAGACCCAAATCTGAAACTATGATTAAAATAAATAAAGAAATAAGAATCAAATAATAAAGTATAATATTAATAAAATAATACAGTTTTCCGATAAATTTTATTTATAGTTCGCTAAATAGGTGCTAATTTTATTTAATGTTAGATTTTGATCGTGGTTTCAACATTATGAGCAAATCTTTATAAAATCATACACATAATTTTTCTTATCGTTACAATAATATCATTACAAAAGAGCGATGTCACTGATATTATTTCAATTATCATTTACTTTTAATTATTAAGTACTCAGAACTGAAAAAAAAAAATTATAATCCGATCACATTAATAAATTCTGAACACATATCGCATCAGGGAGTTACATGAATTTAAAAAGTTTTTTTTTTTTTTTTGCTTGAAATAGATTTTTAATAATAGTGATGCTGAATAATAATGCTGATACTCAAATAAAAATTTAAAGACTTTTAATAAGCCTTAATCATAAAATTCGAGAATTCAAATCATTTTATTTTATAATTTTTATAGTTAACCAAAATTTTGTAATCATTAAATTTAATTTGTCGTTATAAAATCTTTAAAATTTATTATGTATGTAAAATGTATATATTTTTTTTAATTGAAATTCTTTACATGATAAACCTTAAGGATTTCAACTTAGATGTCAATAATCCTGTAGAATGGGCTACATATTATTTTTCATCAGTAACGGTAAATTAACTAATTTTTTTTTCTGACGTTCTTGTGTCACTTCCTCGTTATCATTCCGTAGTTAACATTTTAATTTATTTTATTTTTTTTTTAAGAATTGCATAGTGAAAAAATGTCATCAATTATCTTCATATATTTTTCAAGGCACTTAAATTTTTTATTTTAGCTACTCATATAATATTATACGTATATCAACATCAACCAGTACATTTATAGATTATGTTTGAAAAAGTGAAGTTCAGATTCTTCTATTACAAATTAGTTAAAATTATTAACTTTTTAATTTTTTTTTTTGTAATTTGTGGAAAAAGAAAAACTTAAATATTTTTTACTTATTTATTTTAATACTAGAGGGATATCAAACAAAAACAAAGATTCGATATGAGAATGTAACAGTTTTCATTAGTGTTTAAAATTATCGATAACCCAATGACGACAATTTAAAAAATTTATCACGCTCATTTAAAATATTGTGAGGAATAATAGTAACGGTCGACGTAATTCACGCGAGTGTACGCACGTAAAAAATCAAATTGTACAAAAATGTATGCTATATTCAACGACGTAGTGTTGAACGTAAAACGTAGCTTACGCGCGTAAAAATTAAAATATTTTATTCAGATAAATCAAGTCATTAGTATTATGTGGCGACCTGCATAAAATGTTAATAAAATGAACCTAAAAAACATGTCAAAATAATTCATAAGTTGCATTTGTATATTCTACTTATTTTAGTTTGATCACATGTTGTTGTTGAATAAACATTTTATTGAAAACTGAGATTCTTTAAAAATGTTTTTGGGACTAGGTATATAGGAGTTTATTTTTTTTATTTATTATCAACATTTTTGACCTCTTCATTTTTAAATTACGTTTTCGTTTCAATTGCGTTATTTTTCTTCTCAAATTTTAGTAATTAAAATGTCTTGAAAAATATTTCGTTTTAATTTATTCATGTCGGTATGTCCATTATCTCTTTTTATTTATTTATTTCTGAATCTGCAATAAGTTTTATGTACTTAGTTGATATGTAGTCGAAACTAGTTAGTTTTTATTTAATTTTTTTGCTGAAAACATGTATTCAGATGTTAATGATTTTAAGAATTTTTTTTTCAGACATTAATGGACATTTTATTTTTAAAGTTAATGCACATTGACATTAATTTTCGTAGTGCGTAAAAATTATACATGGTTATTTTTCTACATGATTTTTCTACAAAGTTCAAACATTTAATAATTGAATTATAATTATTTTTTAGATGACGGAAGTATTAAAAGCTGGTGTACTGTCAGACGAAATCGATTTGGGTGCATTAGCTCATAATGCAGCTGAGCAAGCAGAAGAATTTGTGCGCAAGGTATGTATTCGGGTGATTTGTTTAAGTCATTGGTCTTGATTTATTTTTCCATCATAGATCTTTAAAAAAAATCGCTTAAATTAAATTGTTTATTTTTTAACAATATTTTTTTTATATTGTTTCAGGTATGGGAAGCCGGTTGGAATGTTTGTCACTATAAACATTTACCTAAATGGTTGCAAGATAATGATTTTTTACATAAAGGACATCGTCCACCCCTACCGTCATTTGGTGCTTGTTTCAAGTCCATATTTAGAATTCATACTGAGACTGGAAATATTTGGACGCATTTACTAGGATGTGTTGCGTTTATTGGAGTTGCTGCATATTTCCTAACTCGCCCAATATCGGAAATACAAATTCAGGAAAAATTGATATTTGGGGCCTTTTTTGCTGGTGCAATAATTTGCTTGGGTTTTTCGTTTGCATTTCACACTCTAAGTTGTCATTCCCAAGAAATTGGAAGATTATTTTCCAAGTAAGATTATCAAAATTTTTTTAAAAATTTTAAATAAAAAGTAAATAAACACTTCAGGTTTTTTAAAGCTTACTCGTATATAAACTTGATTCTCAAAAATTTCGAAATTTATACATAGATGATAGTTGAGTAAATCTAGAAAGGATTTATTTTTAATTGTATTATTTTGTATTATTGTATTACATATATTTTTTAGTTCATTTTATTATTTATTTTTTGGCTGTTTATTGATATTTGTTAAAGATTTTATTTATTATTATTTTTGGGATTTTTAGGCGTATGTGTAATGCGAAAAATTAAAATTAAAGAAGTATGATTTTTTCATTTAGGTACATTACTTTATTTTATTTTATTTCTGTATTGCAAATATTTCCTACTTTGCTTAGAGCGTTATCAGTGCTTGGAAATTTTGTTACTTGTGTGTATTAAAATAATATGTCATGATTAAAATTTATAAACTTAAATAATTATCATTTAAACAGTTTAACAACAAACCAGTTATATATGAATGTATAATATGTGCAGTTTTTAGTTATTTATTAATTTGTATAATTTTGTATATAAAACCATTCGACTGATATAGTTTATTGTAGTTTTTTATTATTTGTTAATAGTTTTTTATTATTTATTAATTTGTACATTGTATAATATATTTTAATATATTAAAATAATGATAATGCTTTGACAAAGTGCGAAATATTTGCAATATACAGAAATAGAATAAAGCGATGTATATGAAAAAAAAACTAAAACTACTTACAGTTTTAATTTTCCGCATTACTAAGAAGGTTGGATAAGGTTGAAACTCTCAAAAAATAAAATCTTTAACATTTATTTTTAAATAATATATTTTTGAATAATTATATTATAATATTTTTTTAATTATTATATTCTTTTAAGGAAACATTTAAAAAAGACTAATATCATTAAAATAAATGTTAAATTTTAGATTAGACTATTGTGGTATTGCTCTATTAATAATGGGCTCTTTTGTACCCTGGCTGTATTATGGGTTTTATTGCCATTATCAACCGAAAGTCATCTACTTATCTGTTGTTTGTGTATTAGGAGTTTTATCAATTATAGTTTCTTTGTGGGATAAATTTTCCGAACCTGGTCTAAGGCCACTTCGGGCTGGAGTTTTCATGAGCTTTGGATTATCAGGAATAATTCCCGCTATTCATTATATATCAATGGAAGGTTGGTTAAGCCAAATAAGCCAAACGAGTGTTGGATGGTTGGTTTTAATGGGTAAAATGAATATTGCTTTATGATTATGTAACATCAATTTAATTGCAATTATGTTTCAGGTCTTCTGTATATTCTTGGAGCACTCTTTTATGCAATGAGAGTTCCAGAAAGATGGTTTCCTGGAAAATTTGACATTTGGGTAAAGAATTTATTTTAATTATAAATTTGTATCCACCAGAACATTGGAATCATTTTGAACCCTAATTTATATTTATATTAAAGTGTACTTTTATATTATATTTTGTTTTTCTTATCAACAAGTTCAATTTAGATATTAATTTTTACTTTGGTTTTTTTTTTAGTTTCAATCACATCAAATTTTCCATGTATTAGTTATAGCCGCTGCATTTGTTCACTATCATGGCATTACTGAAATGGCTATGTATCGTGTACAATTAGGAGAATGTGATGTTCCACCTCCTTCAATCACACTTTGAAAATAAATTATAATTAGGAAATAATTTAGAAAACAAAATCAAAAAGGATACAGCTCTAAACATTAAAAAACATTAAATAATAAATTAAAAATATCACAATCGCTTAGAAAATGTAATTAGAGAATATAACGAAAAAAAAAATACAAAAAAAAATATATATATAAAAATTTATCATGGTAAATTAAATAATATTATTTATGAATTTTTATTCTAAAATTTAAAAAATGTACAGATATTATAATTTTTTTTAAATTGATAAATTATTATATTATCGCAGTAGAGTAAAATAGCATAAAAATAGTTTTTTGCAGGAAGAAGGAAATAAAAAAGTATATTTTCATTCAATGTCGGTTCTCAGGAATAAAAATATTGGTTTTTAAGTAGTTATCAATTTCTTTATTACTTTGTATTTTTATATTGAGCTTGCTATATGAAGTTTGTCAATTTAAATTCATAAAATTATTTAGTTTGAAAATTGTAAATTATTGGGATTGTGAAATTACATTATTAAGTTGTAAGTTGTACCAAAATTAACTGAAAAGATTTTTTATTTTTAACATAGAATGCTTATTGGATTCTACCAAAAACTTTGGTTATAAAAATTAACTTCTTTTATGTATAAAAAGTGGGCTTGTAGCTTATTGCTTTTGAAAAAAAATAAATAATGAATACGGTAAAATCGATTGAAGGCTAATTTATTATATATTACTCATTTTTAGTTAAAAGTGATATTTAAATATCGAATAACTTTGAACTTCTACGTTAAAATTTGCGACAGATTCAGTTCTAGTTTAATTTTTTTTTTGGATGTTGATTAAAATTCGTGTGATAATTAACTAATTTGAGAACAAAAAACAAAATTTGCTTCACATCACATTACAGTTCAAATTAAGTTAAATTATACAGTAAAGGGGATTGTTTTTTACTAATGCAATATGAATCTTAAATTTGATTCTATTAAGTTTATGAGAACCACGGAATGGACCCAAATCGTTTTCGTTACGGATATGATACTAACTGATTATTTTGTTGAAATCGAATGATGACTTATTGATGACATTAATAACGTTCTTATTTTCCGAATATACCAATCGTTACTTTGAAATAAACTATACGATTCCAGGTTAAGTCCAAAAAATCTTAATCAGATCAATTTTTCTTGTTTAGGCATCTGATCTATGCAGCAGTAAAGGGTACAACAAGAGTTGTTTTTTGAATCCTGATATCACTCCTTTTTTACACAGTTTCAAAAATTTTAATATTATTTGTTCAAACCTATTATGAAAATAATTATACATTTGCATATTCCTGTTTTAAATTTTTTTTGAAGAACTTAATTTGATATTCATAAAACATTTTAATTACCTAAAGCTATTGTCGACTAACACAACTTTTATATTAAGTTATAATTTGGCCTCTTAAAAAAAATAATAAAAAAAAAACAAACTATATATTCTCATAGAAATTATGAAGATTTTTATTAAAACATTTTTTTTTCTATTTTATAAGGTTGAATTCACAAAGAAATGCAAATGTTCTGAAATCGTAAAAGCATGTTTTATAATAAATAAATTTAATTTAAGTTTATTTAAGATTTAATGTTATAGAAATTCAGTTTTTTAATAATAATATTTTATAACGGTTATTAATTTGTGTATGTTTTTCAATATAGGATTTCTAAATATCGTAAGAAATTTAGAAATATTCAATTAAAATTATTTTAATTGTACAGATCAAATTAAAGAAAGAATGGTCATTGACAACGAAATGGGTCGATATTTTTAAATTTTAAGATGATTATTATTTGCGTAAACGATCTATAAATTTTTGGCAAAAATCTATAATATTTATGTTAGAACGCTAATCTGTACAAGTTTTTATATAATTTTTTACGGTCCTACTTTCATGGATTCATAGATCTATACCTATAATTGAGTTGTCAGGTTAGTTAGTAGTTTTTATTATAAAAAATTTAATTTAGAACTTCCATGTCACATAATTTAGAAATTATGAACAAAGTATTTAAAAAAAAATATTAAAATCCTAATTTGTTAATTTTTTTTAGTAAGATGCTTTAAGTTCAATTATTTATTTTTCAATATATTTCAAAGAAAAAAATATAAATTTTTATGAACAAACATAAATTTTGTATGTGATCAAAATATTTTAGATCTATGCAAAACACAGATTTAAATTAAAAAAAAAATTATGTAATATTTGTTATTTATGAAAGAAATATTATGTACTATATGAATTAAAAGTAATAAAAAACTTCAAATCTGATTGTTATTCTTTGTTAGATTAATTTACTGAAGCAGGATAAAAAGTAAGTTGGAATTGACTGATACACCAATTTGTACTTTCAAATAAATTTGAATGATCGCGGATTAAGCCCAACATTTTTTAATCAAATCAATTTATCTTGTTAAGGTTCCTTATTTATACAGCAGTAAAGGGAACAACAATAATTGTTTTGTGAATATACTGATCTTACTGTAAGAAAGTATTTAAATTTTTTTTAATGCGTTGTTTATAGTTAATTGACCTATCTGAAAAAATGGTACCGTAAAAACCGTTTTTCTATGTTATTCTATTTATATTTAAGCAAATTTACTGAAAATGAAGATATTAATTTTATCTATTTTTCGTAAAAAGAATTTTTTAAAAATATTTTCAAATAACTAAGAAAATTGAATTTATTTTTTTTTGATATCTGAAAAATTTCATTACTTCACAAAATTATTTTTTTGTTTCTTTTTCATTACGTTTCCTACCTATCATAATATTTTTTTACGATACCTTTCCTGTCAAAAATATTTTTTTTGTTTTTTTTTTATATTTTTTGCATTTGATTTTTTACTTTCAGATAAAATTAGCTGTGAATAGGTTTCCGGAACATTCCTCCAAAAATTACTTTACTGTGGTAGCTATAAACAACGCATAATTAGTATTTATTCAAACCTATTTATTATGAAAATAATTATACATTTACATATTCCTTTTAATATTTTTTGAATTTTTAAAAATTTAATTTAATACCCATAAAACATTTTGATGAGGTACCCAAAGTTATTGTGGACTTACAAATTTTTATGCATCTTTTATGTTTTTTGTTAAGTAAATATTTTACGAAGAAGTGTTTTTACGTAGAATGTTCTACGAAGAAATGTTTATGAAGAAATGTTTTACGGAGAAATGTTTTACAAACAAAAATTTACGAAGAAATATTTCGGAGAAATGATTTACGAAAAAAAGATTACAAGTTGATGGGGGTGAGTGCCACTTGTACAATTACCAGTTGTACAATTTTTCAATTTGTATGGCGAAAAAAAATTGTACAACTGGTATTTTTCTCTGTACAACTGGTAAAAAATAATCCAGTTGCACAATTTACCAGTTGTACAATTTACCAGTTGTACAGACAAATTTACCATTTGTACAATTCACTTATCACCACTTGTACATTTTAGACCAGTTGTACAATCCTTTTTTTCTCAAATTAACCACTTGTACAATGTTTGACCAGATGTACAATATTTATTTTTATAAAATTAACCACTTGTACAATTTTTGACCAGTTGTACAATTTATCTTTTATAAGGCCTCTAGGATTTTTTGTTGCGGTCTTATTTCATTTTGAAAAGTGAAATTAGACCGCAAAAAAAGTCCTCGCGGCCTTATTTCATTTTGATAAATGAAATAAGGCCGCGTAGTAATTTCATGTTTCAAAACGAAATAAGACCTCGATAAAAAATCTTGTGAGGTGAGCACACAGTGCGCCGCAAATCCCACTGACCAACCGCCCGCCCGCCGCCCTGCTGCCCCCTGCCCTGTGTGCTCATCTCACAAGATTTTTTATTGAGGTCTTATTTCATTTTGAAACATGAAATTAGACCTCCACGCGGCCTTATTTCACTGCGCCGCCCTAGCGCCTTTTCCAAAAATTGTACAAGTGGTAAATTACAAAAAAAAAAAAGATTGTACAACTGTCAAAAATTGTACAAGTGGTTAATTCGAAAAAATCGAGATTGTACAACTGGTCTAAAATGTACAACTGGATTGTACAACTGGCACTAGTCTGTACAAGTGGTCAATTGTACAAGTAGAATCTTTTTACCACTTGTACAATCCAAAAAACCAGATGTACAATTAAATTTTAAATTGTACAAGTGGTATTTTGGATTGTACAACTGGTACAAAAAAATTGTACAACTGGTAATTGTACAACTGACATGCATCCGTTGATGGGTTACCAACATTATAAACATTACAATTACATTAAAACAGCAAAAAAATTCTAAATCAGATTGTCTAACTTGTCTAATTTTTCTTACGATGAATTTTTTTATTGTTATAAAAAAAAGGCTCACGGTTTCAGCTTTTAATTTCTACATCTAATATCATTGTAAAAATAACACAATTTTTTCGATTTTTGTAAAAACATTTATTTTTATATAATTTTTGCATGTATGCATTGAATATTAAGCGGAAGTGCTAACAAAATTTATATAAAGGTACATTTATAAATTTTTATCAATATTACTATTTTTCCCGAAAATTTTGAACAATTTTATAATACACCAAAAAGCCGACATTGAGCTTAAATTTCCTAAATTATGTTTTTGATTACATTTTAATTGAAATAAGAAAAATTATCTTCTTTATGAATTCTTAGAGTTCAAAAATTATTTAATTTGCCTCAAAAATTATAAAATGTACATTTATACAATTATAAATTATACTAAAAATTTAATAAACAAAAGAATAGTTTTAACTTCTCATTCAATTTCAAGCATCACATTTCTTGCTTAACTTTGCTTAACTTGCTAATTGTTTTATCATCTAATGCTAATCTAATATTTTTTTAAAGCACTTGCATTACCATCATTATTCTTTTCGTGATTTAACATATTTAGAAAAATAAAAAACAAAAAATTTTGTGAAAACTATTAGAGAGATAAGTTAGTTTTGTGAAATATTTTAACAAATTGAAAACGTAATATTTGTTTGATGTTTATTTTTAATATTAATGCTAGTAGCATAGTATTAAACCTTTCAACCATTATCTGTTATGTTCAATATACTTACTAACCATTTTGATTATACTACGGATTAGGTAGATACTTAAAAAATTTACAAAATTCATATTTTATAAAATTCTACAAAAAAATTAAACAATATTATTTATACACAAAAATAATAAAAATAATAATGTACATGTACTCTTATAATTAAAACTAAATTATAATTATTATTGTTTATAAAACTAGTCGTTTTTCAGTTGTTGTTTTTCTCTATTTTCTTTTTGGTAACTTTTAATATAAAATGCACTAAACATATAAGTGAATAATCCAGCATTAAATGTTAATAAAGCGGCAATTGATTTCGGGAATTTGCAATCAGGTTGAAATTGTATTTGTAATGTATGAACAAAAATAATCATAAATTGAACCTGAAATAAAAATTGGTAATATTTAATATTAATATGTCTCTAATAACTGACAAAATCCCAACGAGTTTGTTATTGAAAATGGTAGTGGATTCATCCAAATTCCGGCCTTAATGGCTTACTTTTGTACATTGTTTATAATCCTGAGAGGCGCAAATTATATAGTGACATGAAAAACACAACTATTTACATTTATTTGCAGCTATTTGAAATATTCGGAACTATTTACACATTTGCAAAGTAGATAGAATATTTAGGGAAAGGAAAAATTAAAGAAAATTTATATTAAAGATGTAGATTACTGAGAAAAAAGAACATTCATATGGGCCAACAGGCATAAGTTCAAACGAGTTTTAAACTAATTCCTTAAGAATTTAAACTTACAATTTGCATAATTGTGAGATATTTTTTCCACCATAAATATTTTTGTACATTTGGACCTAATGCTGATAATAAATAATAAGCATACATGACAATATGAATAAATGAATTGATGCATCCCAATAGGGTTCCGTGACCTCCAGCAAAGTATTTGACACCCACAAATGCACATATTGGCATCAATGTATGATGGTAAAGATGCAGGAATGTTACTTGTCTTTGACGTTTTCTTAATACAAAAAATACAGTATCCAGTAATTCAGTTAATTTAGCAATATAATATAACCATACAGCACCAGCCACCTGAAAAAAGATTATACATTCGAAATTATGTTGGAAAGTTTTCATATCAGCGTAAAAAATATACAGTAAGTTAAGTTTTTATTTTCCATTGTTTTTTTGTATATATATGATAGTAAATATAATAATAGTTATATACTTACTCTCATTTCGTTTGGTTTGTCTGTGCCGTAGTAAACCGGTTGGCATCTGAAATTATAATACGATCTCCAACCATATTCGTAACCCTATGAAATGTTAATAATTGTTAATAATTACATTTTGCAATATAAGTAATATGTCAGTTCATATTTTTAATTAAAGTTTAGAATCTTACCTCATACCACAGCACAATACTTAATACTACTTGAAATGCATTATAAATTAGTAAAGTATTTTTTAATTCAAATGGTTTTCTATTTCTCATATATCTAGGTCCAGCATATAAACAAAAATATAAATATGTTGCTAATATTATCAAAAGAGGTCGGGGAGAGTTTGAAAGCAACCAATTTTTGGTTCGTGGATCTTCATTCTCTATAAACGCATTATAAACTCTAGTTGCCATTCTGTCCATTTTTTTTTAACAAATACAACAAATGAGTTTAATTCTGAAATAAAAAAAAAATAAAAGTTAAGGATTTAATTAATAAATAAGATATAATTTTTTATTTTAATGAAATTTTCATAGTATAGAGTTAGAGTAGCTGTATAGAAAAATTTTTCTCTTTTTATCAGCTTGTACTGTGAAAATAAGAATTTAAATTTTATAGCGCTTAATTTATTATTTTTTTTAATTTTATAAAATTTGAAAAAAATTAAAGCATTTTTTTTTTCAATTTTATTTTTCGTCAAAATATATATCTTTTTCAATAACACGATCTTTCGTTTTTCAAGTGATATTGTTTATCTAAAAAATTCTAAAAATTTCTATATTTTATGTTAGAAAATCAAGTTTTTTTTGAAGGGTATTTATTCAAATAAAGGAATTAATTTTACAATTTTTTATTTTTTAAAGCAAATGAACTTTACTAAAAAAAAATCACTTTAGTTTTAATACCTGTACTGTACATACACACATACATATTACATGTGTATTATATATAAAAGTTTTAATATAAAAACGACGCGACGTAATTCCTATACATATATCTAATTTTCTAATGAAAAAAAATTCCCTAAAGACGTAAATCACATTAATATTTATGTTTTACAATTTGTAAAATAATTTTTTTATTATTGATTTCTTAAAGTTTTTAAGCTAAATTTATATATAAAGGTTTGATCATCAGCC
The DNA here is from genome assembly GCA_964007475.1 of Hybos culiciformis. Classification (NCBI taxonomy): domain Eukaryota; kingdom Metazoa; phylum Arthropoda; class Insecta; order Diptera; family Hybotidae; genus Hybos; species Hybos culiciformis. The sequence continues at coordinate 24,890,532 of OZ023273.1, read as the reverse complement.
ATTTTGGCTTTGCTTTGTTTGTATAATAAAGATTTTTAATGCGTTGGGGATCGTTATTTTGTATTTAGTGCTATAGAATTTAGATCACTAAATGGAGTATTATATGCGTCAATACACATGCAATCATTTAGATGCATCTGCGTAAATAATGAAAAAATTTAGATGCATCAGCGTATATAATGAAAAAATTTAGATGCATCAGCGTAAATAATGAAATCATTTAGATGTTTCGTATTGAATATTACGTAATACCTAAACAAACATAATATATCTCACAATATTTCAATACAGCCAAATCCAAAAAAAAAAATGAGAAAAAATGAGAAGAAAAAATATTATCTCTTTGCAACTACCTCTCCCCTACGCATTAAAACAGTATATTGGATATGTAAACAAAATTTGTTATACAACTCGTTCTGTATTTACACAAAAATACATTGACACTTGTCAATTTATATCACTCGACCTTCGGTCTCGTGATCTAAGTATTGACTCGTGTCAATGTATTTTTCTGTATACAGAACTCTTAATTAATAACAAATTTAGTTTACATATACAATAATCTACTATTATTTGAATCGAAAATATTTACATATTATATTTTATTGAATACGCTAAATGTCCATGAACTTGTTTTACCCTACACCGAAATTACCGAAATTATCTATTCCTATCTTAATTATTATTTTTGATTCAAATTACATAATTATAATAATTTTTTTTTGTATAACATGGTCTCGTTACGTTTTATTATTGCGCCAATGTAATAATGGCTTGACGCAAATTTATAAATGGATAATTATTTGTAAATTTATTTGATGTAATACATAGATTTTAGAAGTTCATAAGTAAATTTTCATGAACTCAAGATTATGTATAGGCCCTTAGCATAAATTTGAATTTCTGCACAAACATAAAATTTAAAATTTGTAGAAAGAAAAAAAGCCATATAATAATCTTTTCAATATTTGATATAAAGGTGAAAAGTATAAAAGTTTTGAGCTTAAGCTATAGCATACGAAAAAATAGTCATCGAAATTCCTGTAAAAGAATATAGACTACATTTTTTTTATTATTTTGTCCATTATTTGTTTTTTTTTCGTAAAATTTGCATTTTTTCCCGTTTAGAGAGTCTTTTTTTTTAAAAACTTTCCCTTCATAAATTTTCAATACAAAAATAAAAGCAGATCAAAATGCTGATTATTTACATTAATGAGCTCATTTTTGCACTTTCAACAGTTATTCTTGACTCGTTTTGTCATCGTAGCTACAAAATTCGAATTTGTAATATTATATATAAGCTACAATTTTAAGTTTATTAAAAAATAGACATCGATTGCTAGAAAGCTATTGACATGGAAAAATGGAAACATTTTGTTGTTTAGCTTTCAAGAGTATTGACAATTCCGAAGGGTTGTTATGTTTGGCTGGAATTTTAATTACATTATAATTATAACCTGGATTAAAATTGCTTCATAATAAGGGATTATCTAATAATAATACATTTATATAAATTTTATTATTATAAAAGATCTAAATTTTAGACAAGTAAAACCATTCTAAATTATTTTAAATTTATTACATTTTAAATATTATACTATTTATTTTATAGTGATACTTAAAAACATGTTTCAAAAATTAAAGAATTTAGTGTAGTTAGTAAACAAAAATAATAACAAAAACTTCATATTCAAAGATTATAATTGAATTATTAATTCTAAGTTTTTAAGTCAATAAAAAAAATCTAAATTTTCTAAAAGAACTTGATTATGAATTGATAAATTTGCATTTTATGTCAATGGTAATTCCAAGAGTAAAAATAACAACAATATAATTTTGTTACCAATCATCTTTTTTTATTATGATTTTTTTTTTAATGTTTGCAAAAGTTTAATCACTGCGTAGAAGGGCTTGGCTAAAAATTAATAAATAAATTAGTAAAAAAAAATAATAGCTTCATCTTTTTATTATGATAATTCAAAAGCTTCTTTCCTTTTTATATTAATAATAATATAGAAAATATCGTCTTTAGTTATTAATATGTATATTTTAATAAGTACAGTGAACGAAATTCATGTAAACACCTAAAATTTTCATAATTGTCTAGAATTTTCAAAGTTTTTGTTTTATTTTTTTGGTAATTTTTGGAACTTTTTTTGAGCTTTTGAGCAGAAACTAACTGTTAATGTTGAAAGGTAAGTGAACATAAATAAGTTTACCACTTTGAATTATGAAATTTTTTGTTTGGAAGTGAGTGCAAAAAACAAGGCAGAGAAGATGTTTGAGAATTTCATTCACTGGTAGCCAAAAAATTTAAAATAGTCAAATTATCCACATTCGATTGCATTTCAAATGACAGCAGCGACTCATTTTAATGGCCTAAAAAAGTAGACTTTTAGAAAATAGTATTTTTCATTTAAGAAAATTGTTTCTTTCATAAAAACAAAAAATTTGTGCAAATAGACCCTCTGATTAAATAAATTGACACAAATATAAAATTTAAGAAATCTATGCAAATGTGAACAAAAATATTAAAATAAGTGTGTTTATATAAATTTCGATCACTATATATTATGTTTGTTAGTTTTTTTTTTTGTATGAAAAAACGATTTTAATGATTTAATAAACAACAAATTATACTTATCTATTATTATTTATAATGTTTAAAACATAGTATTAACACTTTAATTATAATTTAAATATTACTTTCTTTGTTTATTAATTTCAATGTATTAATTGTTAATATTTTATAGAATTTCTCGCTTTATGAATTTTTTATTTTATTCTTTAATTAAAGTATGTATTTAAAAATATTGAATAATGAACTTGATATAGGTACAGTCATAGTTTAGTATTATGTAGATCTTAATGCTACTTTATATCACTTAAACAGAAGGTCGGTGAGATTTTTTTTTATAAAATTTATAAATCATTTTTTAGTCGTAAAAGAAATTACCTACCTACAATTTTTTTTTGAAATTTAAATTAGATACTTTTATTCTTGTAATTGGTATAATTAAAAATACTGCAAAAAATGTCTAATTAACGAAGTTTATTTTTATTAAATTTTTTACATTTTTCATTCATAAGGAACTAGTATAATTGAATCCATTGTACTTGAATGCAACCCACACTTTCCATCCGAAACGTTTGAAAAGATTTTGAAGAAATTTGAAATCAAGGATAGTGTAGCTAATTTTTGTTTGTATATTTAATTCGATCTGTGTCCATTATATTCTCAAATTAAATTTTAATAATGAAATTCAATAAAAGTTAATTCTATTTTCACTCCAAAAACGAGAATAGATCTCTCAGACGATTTTAAATTCAGAACGAAATACTTAATATAGGGTCGCTGATAGTGTATTCAAATTACTCGATTTTTAGTAATACTCGGTTATTCGAGTATTGTACCAAAAATTGGACGAGTACTCGGCTACTCGGTTACGATACTCGAAACTAAATTAAGCTAAAAAATTTAAAAAAAATTAGAATTTACAGATTTAATCTTTAATTATAGTTTATTTGTATATCACAATAATTCATTGATAAAAATAAATTAATAAATAATAAATATGTATAGAATACTATACTGAAACTGCAATACTAGTAAAACAGTTAATTAATATTAATTTAATACCGTTTTACACCGTACCGTGTCTATACACCGTACCGTGTTAAGAAATAATATTTAAAGAAAATTAGTGCATTTAATGTTTCCGGGCTCGTTAGATTTCGGATTTTAGTTTTCATCGTACCAGCTAGAGAAAAAACTCGCTTGGACGCAGTAGAGGTCGGTTTCATAGTTAATAGTGGGTTATACAACCTTTCTAGTTGTACGGAACGTATGCCTTTATTGACTTCTAGAAACTTCAATTCTTTATCCAAGCTCAAATTTCCAGTGTTTTCGTGTGTCTTTGTTGTCGTAAAGGACGAAATACATTTTTGGACGGAAATCCGTGTACCAAAATTCCAATTTTTATTAGGAAATGTTAAAATGTTTGTTTATTTTGCTTAAAAGATAACTAAAAACTAACTACTCGGTTACTCGATGAAATTAACCGGTTAACCGAGTAATGTGAAAATACTGAAAATCAACGAGTACTCGGTTACTCGATTATCGGGGTTGGACACACTAGTCGCTGATCTGTAAGAAATTAAGATTTTGGGTATTTTAGAAACATCATAACCTAACAACGATAACTAACTTTTCTCTACAATCTCAAATCATAATAACTACGATTTTGGTAATATACTTACTAAAATTATAACTATAAATTTGAATAATAATTTATTTACGAGATACTTCTTATAGTTGATAATATTTAAAATTGAAATATTTTAACATCAATTTATAAAATTTATTCGACTAAATAAAGTAAAATTATAAATTTGATGCGTTTTGTTGCAATTGCAAATAATATACATATTTTCAAAAGAATTTAAACCAAATAATGTTTTAATTAATGCGTATGATATATTTTTTTGAACGACCATTGCATATAATGTATGTGTTTTAAATTTTCATTAATATATTTTCCAACAATGTTGTTAGAATTTTAAAGGAAAAATATAATAGCTAAGTTATAATTATCCGCCTAATAGTTTTTATTTCATAAAAGTAATTTAATTGTATATATATATGTATGACGAAAATAAATTCCAATTCGAATGTATGTATATTGTATATATATAACTAGCATAACTTACATTTATATTATTTTCAGATTTTAATTTTGAGTAGAGTTAAGTTACAAAATTGTAATTTTATTATTTAATTAATTACTATATTTAAAAATATATGTATACGTATACTATATTCACATAATGTATTTATATACTATATACATTATAATGTATTGTATAAATATTATTTACATATTGAATTTCAATTAAAAGGCAATCCTAACGTAATATGTAGATAGTAGCTGAATAATTATTAAAATATTTCAAATAAATGATAATAATTTAATATGGAAATTAAATTTAATTTTTGATAGGAATTTGTGTCGTTGAAAAAAAATTTATTCATCACGCTTATTCAAATTAAAAAATTTTAAATCTGTGTAATGTTAGATTTTTGTACAACATGTAGGTGCATTAAAATTAACATTATTGTTTTTCATTTTAATTTTAATATTACACCTTCAGGATTCAAAAAAAAAAATTGGTTTATTGGTTTAATAAGGTCAATAAGGATCATCCTTTATGAGCCCTGTATCAAGTTATGATGTTATATGGAGAAGATTGATCAAAATATGTTGAATCGTGAATTAAAAGTTTTTCTTTTATTTAAATTGTATATTGACAAAAAGGAAAACATACTTTTGTTTCAGATTTTTTGTTATGAGAAAACTTAATGTATATGTAATTAAAGACAATTATATCAGCTGAAATAATGTGGATTTTATATAACTTAGTTACGTGAAATTTTGGTGCTAATTAAGTTAGGCTAAAATTTATAATCGTCTTACGATTAATAAATGAAAGATATACAAAAGTGAAGTGAAGAGATTTTCGTTTCATTAAGCTCTGACATATAACTTGTTAGTGGAATTAGTTATTAGTGCTAAAAATTCATGACTCGAATTTTTTTAAATTTTAATATGAAGAACTTGTCTGCCCTGAGTTCAGCACATATAGTAATTTAAGCTTTTATTTCTTTAATACTTAAGTTAAGCCGTTTTTTAACAAATTCAAAAGCAATTCTATACAAACTTCAACCATTTTTGAAAACTTTTCTTAGCCCCTACGATAATTCTTATAGTTTTGAACATCATATCGAAAGTATTTTGTTTTTCAATTTCATTATCATAACAAAAAATCGTTAACTTTTAAATATTATATATTTAATATTGAAGACAATAATGGCTAAATTAATTACAATTATTTTTCTTATAAGATATTTTAATTATTCTGTTACTGTTGATTGGTATAAAAGGAAAGTTTTTGATGTAAATTGTAAAATATGCATAACTCAAAACTATTTTAAAATACCTAAAGGTGAGTATAATTATCATTTTGCAATATACTTAAGTTTATTTATTTACTTAAACTATCATCTAATAAAGATATATATACATATGAATTTTGTAATTAAATAAGGATTTCTTGAAAATTGTCCTATATTTTATGATTTCCTTTTAGGTAGGAAACCATAGTGTGTTTGTAAATAAAACATCATTTATATGACAATTTATAATCATATATTTTATATAGAATAAATAATAATTATAATTATTATTATTTGCAATTCTATTTAATAAAATTGTTCATCCACATACCATTTTATGATGAAAATATATAATATTAAAACACACAGAATATACAAATATAAAAGCATTGAATACACAAAATATACTTGATGTTTTGTTGAGGAATACCACACATAATTACTGTGTTATTATTGATGGGTTAGTTTTAACAAGATGCTAATTAATTATGAAATTATATCAAAATTATATGAAATGTGATAGTACTAATTTTGTTATTTTTTTTTTTTATTCTGTAATCAGAAAGTCTTTTCATTGAACATACATATACATATATTATATATACACTTGAACAAATTGATGTTAATTGCTTTAAAAAAGGATATATTTCATGTATTAAATATGTATAGGTATACATATAAATATTTTTCATTACAAAAAATAAAAAAATATTTTCCTTTAAGACTCAATTAACGTAATCAGTGTGTATCACTGCTGGTTATAATATTCTATTCAATTAATTAAGAGCAAACACTTTATTTATTTTTAAGAAAATTCAAGACACTGATAACTGTAAAAAGATGTTTAAAATATTGATTTTTCTATCATTTTGTAGACGAATTGAGTCATACTACGTAATACATTAGGTTCCTATATAAATACCTACGTATGATTGATAATTTTTTTTGTGTCAATAAAGGTTTTGACTGTTTTGAATGCAGTTTGCTTACAAAAAATTTACTAAGCTGTTGGGAAGCAGTATTTATTAAGTAGCTAGTTATGTACATCAAATCTACATTCAATAAACCCACAATAATTGATTATTCAAATATAATTTCATACTTTGTTTTGCTTTATTTATAATTATATTAAGATAAAATCTTAACGCACTTTTTGCTTATTAATCAATAATCTATGTAATGTTTACACAAGTGTCCAATAAAATTCTTTGTTTCATTATAAGAAATAATTAAAGATAACTTTAAGTACAGTTTGATGATGATTTCGTTTTGTTCATAAAATTCAGAAAATAAAAAGTTCAGTTATAATTAGTATCTAAACCATAAAGGTTGTAATAAAAAGAAAAGTTTAATAAATAAAATATTTCATAAAATTTAAATTCATGTTTTATTAAATAAGAAATATAATTAGCTACGGGCTTTTAATGATAAATTTAAATTAACAAAAGTCATAATAAAAATATTTGAATTTCAAAACACATTAATTAATTTATATTCAAATTCAATCATAATAATATTTCTTATATTTTGATTTAAACTCAATATTCAATATATTTATATCCACTGATACCGACAGAGGTCAATATCAAATGAAGTTCATTATACATATTATTTAAATAGCAAGGTCCAATTTTTTCCTCAAATTTAAAGATTTTTTCTAATTATAATCTTGTAACTATCAAGCTGTATAATTAACTTAAATGTTTATTCGCCACAACCCATATTATAATTTCCCATTATTTTGCAAAATGAAAGACATATATCGAAAGTTATATAAAACAATTTGCCGAGATTAAAACACACAAAAAAAAAATATCAAAACTTTCTTTTTGCACTTACAAATTTTTCCCAAATATTTTCTAATAACTCTGTGATAATTTTTTTGTAACGCTGTAATTTTTTTTGACGGGTTTGGATTCAAGTATTTACTCGAAAATTTCGAGTATGCGAGATATTACTAACATTATCATAATCAAATTTAGAAATTTATGAAAATGAAAAATTCTAACTAAGACATTTTTTTCTTCTAATAATTCCAACTGCTTACCAATTTTGCGTTGTTCATTTGAATTTTATTATGTTGTCAAGGTTGGACTAAATTAAAATATAAAGTTTTACTTTTTACACATTTATCTATTTTATGTTAATTTAAAAAAAATAAATATTCACATTTGTTTTCCTATTCGGCGAGATTTTTTTTTTTGATTAAATAATCTTTAAAATTGTAAATAGTTTTAAATTTCAACATTGGGCACCAAAATTTACTACTAAAGAATGAATAAATACCTTCAATATTAAATATAATTTCCATTTTTTTATAAATTTTCATTAAACTATATAATATTACTAGATTTTTGTAATATATAATATATAATATAATATATAATATATAATATAATATATAATATAATATATAATATAATATAATATATAATATAAAATATATAGAAATTCATAACAATTGTCAATTATTAAAAATTAAGATACCTCCAGCTCACAGTCATGGGATCAGTATTAATTATTAATTAAACCAAGATTTTAAATTATATTGAACCTTCAACTTGATGATTCCAATTTCTTTATTAAACCACGTTTAATAAAACTAATATATTCAAGAATATTTTATGTTTTAAAAAAAAATTATAAGTACATATAACATTAAATTTAGTGGAAACTACCATAATAGCAAATGAATGACATTATTAATTGTACAATATTATTTTTTAGTACAAACATTTATTTTTAATTAAGATTTTTTTCCGTGTTTTTTTAAGTACCACATTTTGCTTCTTTTTTTTTCTATTACAAATTATGTGATTTCTGTCTTGGGTGTTAATTTTCTTGATTCTGAACTTTGAGTAAAATTATTTTAATCATGAAGAAAATACCAACATTATGTCATTATAACTCAAATACAACAACTAATATACATATTATACATATATACCTACTATAAAAGCATTATGATAAAATCAGACATTAATCATATAATACCAGCTTATTACAAAATTAGTTTAAAATAACCAAAATTAGCTCAAAATAATAATATTGTTATAAAATTATATTTTTTGGAAGTAATGTACATATTATTACTTCCAAAAAAAAGAAATAATCTTGCAAAATAATCAAAATTTTAATATTTTTCTCATCCTATTCTTGTACAACTGGTTTCGTGTGATTAATATAAAAATTAATTTATTTGAGATTAAATATATATATTGATTTAATGCAAGCGTATTATTACGTCAATACAATGATTCAAATTAAAATATAATCCGAATTTTTATTTTCTTCGACTGTAGATAATTGTGCAAATTGGGGGATTTCTCTGAACAAAACAATAATTTAAAAATTAATTAATGCGAACTAACTAGATAGATTTATAGGCGAACTAGTCAGACTTATAGTCTTATATAAAAATTAAGGGTCTATAAAGTATACACGGTTCTGAGTATATATTTAGCTCCAGAAGTATTAAGGCATTTAGGTAAAAGTTATAAAAGAAGCAGTGTTTCTTGCAAACACTAAAATTTCTTGAAATAGTTTCATAATTATTAAAAAATTATTCTAATACCAGTTTCTAGTTTTCAAAACGCAATCAATTCACATTAATGTCAAATAGTATAATAGAAATATATTTAAAATTTAGAAATTAGTTTTTTAAAAGATTCTATTATAACTTAAAATTTATCAGGATTTATTTAAAGAAATGCATAATTATTCAACAAAAATAGAAACAAAGTTTACTTATTTTATAGATTTGGATTACTTCATTTTGTTAACAAAATATTTTGGCATTATTAATTCAATGTTGCTAACTTTTATTTACTCACTTAATTTTTATTGTTATATTTTTTTCTTTTTTATTTAAGAACATTTTTTTAACCTTAAAAACATAAACACAACATACATCGTACGTAGAAATTATGAAGGCTATATTTTTGTTACTTTCTTTGTTGTACTAAAATTTCAAAATAATGCTTTGTTAGCAAGGTGTACATACTGCAAGGTGTACATACCGTACATACTGTGAAGAGAAAATGATTTTAAGCGGTTGAAATAAAAAATATTTTCAATTTCTGTTGAATTATATAATATTGTTATAAAAATATAATTTATAATTTATTTATTTATTTATTGATTTGAAAAATAATTACATTTTGAGTATCTAATCTAAACTTTAATGGAAAATGACCTTGAACATACATTTTCCAAATAGCCCTAAAAAATTAATGGTAAGTATTATTATTGAAAGTAGGTATATTAACCATTGTCGTCTCATCATCGGGAAATAATAATATGGGAAATCCCTACTTCTAAAACAATTCAGCACAGGTCAAAGATATATCTATTTCGTCGAAATTTAGCAAGAGTATGAGAAGTTCGTATTTATTAATTTTTAACAATAAACTAAATTCTTATTATGCTTCGCGCCACAGATTTGAATATATTTTTTTTTTATTTATTCATTGCTTTTAAAATTTTTTATATTATTGAATTAGTTAAATAACTGCTCTTGTCATGAATATTAAAATTTTTTTAAAATTATTATTTTTGTATTCTTTTATTAAAACAAGCTAAAATTGGCGGCAAATTAAATTTTAAAGCCCTTTCTACTCCTGGGTTTTTTTTGTAACGTTGTTATCTATGAAAACAAACCGATAAATAAAGTCAAATTTAATTAAATTTTTCAATTTTTATTTTTTTAGATAAAGCATCAGATCCCCTCAATAATGTGATAATAATAAAAAATAACCAATTTATCAATCAACAAAATTAAATTTAAATTTATTCGATTTTAATAATACGATATATATATATATAGGTATATAAGTATGTTATTGAAATAGGAAATGTTTCTCTCGTACATTATTGGTAGAAAAAAAAAATTATATCAAAAAAAAAATTGTTTTGAATGTCATGGGAATTATATACATACCAATTTCCAGTTTTATGTGAAAAATATATAAAAAAAATATTATTAATAAAATTATAATGTCAGAAAAGAAGAAGTATCGAAATTTTGAAAAAGAAAAAACAAATTGATGATGGTACAATCAACAAGAAATAAAACATATAATACTTATACTTAAAAATATATATTTTCTTTACATAATTATAATATTTGTACAAGATAAAAATTATGTCCGCAAAATAAACATAAAATTGGTGTCATATCTAGTACTATTTTCTTAACATTATGCGTTAATGTCTTCGTTTTTATGAATTTGATAATAAATATAGTAATACTAACAGCATTAGAAATTTTTATAAAATTAATTGTATATTTATATTTTAATATTCTGGCGATATTGAACAAGAACACTACTATAACTATAAATTTTTTTTTTTTTAAATTACTAGTCAACTTCATTTTATATACATAATTAAACCATTTGGTGAGTGCGTAATATCAGAAATAATAAACAATCTAGAGTGTATCTAGAACGTACTCCTTTCTCTCCAGCAAAAAAAAATTTAGAATCCTTTGCAACAATTTATACTTTATTACCGCCATTGATATTGTATTAAATTAAAATATAATTGATAAAAAAACATTTTTTTTTTAATTTTTAAAACTTATAATTTTACAACTTTTATTTAGAAAGATCATTTTTGCATAATTGGTCTAGAACATTTTTAATAATATAACAAAATACTTAGATTTTTTTCTAATTTTCGGTTATGTATGTTGCACAATTTATAAAAAAAAAATCACACATGATAATATACCGACCGTGATAAATCTATTTCATTCAAATTGGTGTTAAAATTGTATTTTCCTGGTCTACACTCTAATTTTTATATACTTTACTTT
>OZ023273.1:24809381-24878561 GCA_964007475.1 Hybos culiciformis | reverse complement strand
TTTGCTTAGACATATTTTAATATGATTTAATGTAGGTTTTACCAATTATATTTTTTATTTTTTTCCTATATATACTACAAATAACAATATATTAAATTTTATATTCATATTATAATATTGTTTTTTTTTTCTTCGGTTACAATTTTCTATTTCATACATTTATATTTTAGTTTTTCTAAAATTATTGCTCATATGATGAAAGTCTGTTTTTTTTTTGGACAAATAAGATTTATTATAGTTTTTGTAATGTTTACAAAAAATATTTGCGTGCATCACTTGTTGCTCTTTATTACAAAATTTTATAAAGTCTTAAAAGTTTTAATCAGCCAAATATATATTAATAAAATGTCAAATTTGATTTAATTAAAAATAGTCAAACAAAATAGAAATCGATAGATACATAGATACCTCGCTGTAGAAATTCATATTAACGAATGATTTTCATATTTTTGTAGAAATGTATGTTTGCTAAAGATTTTTATATTTTTCTGATTTAGAGAGATTTTTAAACTTAAAACGTGAACACTGTACATTTTTGAAAATAATTTTTTTTTTTTCAGTTTTTCAACAAATTTTTTTTTTAAGAATTAAGGGGTATACTATCTATTAATTATAACAATGCTGCACAAATATTCAACTTAAGGTTACCATATTCAATATAAACTAATCCATGCTATAGGTTTTCCTTGGCATTACGCATTCAAAGAACTAATCTTAAATTACTTAAAAAATAGACTTTATTTTGGATATTTTTAATGAATATAAAAATCTAAATTTAGGAATTTTAAAGCTGATGATTTAACATATCTTTATCTAAAGCAGTTGCATCTGGTTGGTAGACTCGTTTGATCTTTTAACAACAAAATCATCAATTTGTTATTATTAAGGTCAAATATTCAATTAATTAATTATTTTCTGGCTAGTTTTTTTAATTTAAATATCAAAAACTTGATCAAAGATATTAGCTTTGAAGCTTTGAATTAGTATTCAGGAACTAAAAAAAAAAGTATTTTAAATAAATGAATTTCCGAAAAATTTTCTACAATAAATTGTTAAAAAGCAAACTGAAAACCATTTCCTTTTCGAAAGAAATATTTTATTTAAAAATAAAATCATTTTAAAAAACGAATTATGGCAAATATTTTATGATATAATGATATAATGATGTTAAGTGATGATATAGATAGAAGAATATTAAGAATATTAATAAGGATTGCAAAAAACTTTTGTTAGGCCCTCATTTGCACATTGTTTTGTTCAATATTTTAAATTGATATCCATCAAAGTCGACAAAGTTGTCGACCGTCGTGTAGCTGTCATTATCCTATAGCGTATTCGGTCTTGGGCTGATATTTGTGTAAATTTTCCGTTTTTACACTTAATCTAAATGTTGTTTTAAAAAGTGTCAATTAATATTATTCCTATGATCCTTATCCTACGCTTTAAATTTCATGTAAATGTTTCGAAATCACAAATTCAAGTTGAACTATTTAAGAAAATGTTTTTATACAACTTTTCGACCTTTTAAAAAAAAAGTTGCATTGGATTTTTAGTGGCACGAAAAAGTTTTTTTTAAATTACATTTTAATCAAACCTACATTTTCGTTCGAAATTTGAATTTATTGAAATGTTAACAAAATATTCGAATTGAATTAGCGTTGATATTTTAGTTATGCATTTCTAGGAATTTTTGTTCTCAAACTCAAGTAGATTGTTTTTTATGTCTCAATTTTTTTTTAATTTGGGTTCCAAATATTTTTCACACAAATTTAATAAGAATATGATAAATATACTTGATAATAATAAAAGTCAATATTTTATTTACTTATTTTTAATTTTTTTTTTTTACTATTTTGATGTTGAAAAATTTTCATTCTCTAAAATCCGAAACAATTACATCAAAATCACATTATTTAATATAGGTAAATTTTGCTCAGTTTTAAATAATATTTATGTTGTTAAGTGTGATTAATTAATAAAATTTTGTTTAAAGGTTGGTGATCAGTAATTATTGATTAACGTTACTATATGATCCAACGAAACTGGAAATTAAAATACAAAATCTACCAAATTAAAATACAAAATCTACATTCAGTTTTTACGTAATATTTATGATCCAAATAATAGCTCTTAAAAATGGACATTTTTCTTGATGACGCAAATACAAATAACTCATGCTTTTATAAGAATGTAACGTTTTTAATTTTTTGTTGACAACTTCGGTTCCAAAGTAATATTTTCGATTGAAAACCTTTAACGGAGCTTAAGAATTAAGTAAAAGCTATGTTTATTACTTGTTCTTCAAATTAAGTACTTATGTACATATGTCAAACTTTTTTTTCATATACAGATGGCGATTTCAGATTGTTTCTAATTTTGTTTTAGTAAAGTTCTTTAAAGTCTAAAATATAATTTTCCGATTATATCCTTTTTTTTGTGAGGAGTTTGAGTGATGAATGTTTTGGAAATAAGTAATAGAATATTTTTTCGAAAAGTTTTCACAAATGAATAAATGATGTAGAAGAAGTTTTTCAGTTGATAATTATTTCTTAGATGCAATCTAATAAAATACATGATATATTCCAAACTTTTTCTCACACAAAAACAATGTCAAAATTTTTTTAGAATGCATCCTGAGTTTGATGTCTTGATCAAACTTCAATCGTAACAAAACATTAAAACTAATGTTAGCCACGAAATCCGAATTTTAAAAAGTGTAATTTTTCTGAAGGCAAAATATTTTTTTTTGTAATAATTTTTATTATTATAAATTGTTTTAATTTTTGTTTAATTTAACAAGAATTTATTTAATTTTACTTACAATTTTTTTATTTTTTTATCCTTTAAATCCTTTAATCCTTATCCTAATAATTACATAAAATTGTAGATTTGATTTGTGATTGTTTATTTTCTTTTAACTTTATTCGAATTTTGTTTAGTTTGTTTTTAAATTGCACTGAATTATATAATTAGCAAAAATTAATGTATTCCTGCGCTTAATTTTATATTTTTTTTTATTTTGAATTCAGGAAAAAAAAATCAATCTTAACTTTTGACTTAAAATAAATTTTTTTTTTTTTGCGTGTGTCTCAAATCCGATCTTAACTGTGCGATTAAAACTTAACAACTGACTTAAAATTAAAATGTATCTCAACAAAATAGTTTTTTTTTTCCTGTTGATAAAATTGTTTTTTTTTTAAGTTTGAGAAATACGAAAAAAAAAAAAAAAATTATAAATTCAAATAATATTTATTTTTATTAATTTTTTTTTGTAGAGGTGTATTAGTGATCGCGATATTTAAAATTTTAAACCTTTAGCAAGTTTTTGTCGCTGAAGAAAAAAAGTTTACAGAGAACAAAAAAAGTTTTAAGCTCAGTATTGTTTGGAAAAAACTTATTTCTGGTTTGTCCTAAATCATAAGTAATTATTGATTAAAAGAAAGGAGAACAAAAAATTGATTTTTGATAACCGCGTACAGTTGTTTACTGAAATTAACTTGAGAATCCTTATTTCAACAGTTCATGAACTTATTATAGTTCAAAGTTCATTTATTTTCAATTCTAGCACTTTTTGCTGGATTACGGTTCAATTATTAATTTATTGAATGATAAGGTTTGAATTAATCAAACTTTTGTTGACAACTAAATATAATTAATTTTTTTTGTACTGCAGCCAGCTCGATGTTTTAATGATTTGTTTTTTACTTCTAGGATTCAACCGGATGAATGTCAAATTATGCTTGTGTGGTTCACTTTCATTTAAAAAAGAATATTAGAATTATAAAGTTTAGTTTATATTTAAATCTTTAAATTAATAAGATTGTTAATATTAAGGGAAGATTCGTATGGAAAAAAGAGAGAGAAAATATTGATATTGATTTTGTGTAATTTAACTTAAATGAGATAAATTCAATTGTAATAAAACTAAAACTAAAGAAAAAAAAAGCTTTCTTTATTGAAGTAAAATTCATAGCACCTGGACCTGAAATTTAAACCCATATTTTTAATTAAGTTTTGTGTAAGATTTTATTCGAAATACCTATTCTAATTCTTGAAATTATTGTTCACTATAATAAAAAATACACACAATGTAGTAAAGTAATTACCTCAGTCTTTTTTCTTTTTTATTTTTAGTGAAAGGCAACTATGAATGAAATAAAAATCATGATTATAAATATTTTAGACCAATAGTTAATTATTTCAAGTATGTAGTTTCTTTTTAAGATTTCGAATATTTTTGTCTACGGTTTGTTTTAAAAGCAACAAAACAATAGTCAATATTTAATAATGATAAGCTAGGGATGAAAAAACTTGAAAGCGTCATCAAATTATTATCTATATGAATTACAAAAAAATAATAATAAAGATATTCACCTAAAATAGTTATAGGAACTCGTTGTATGATAAACACCAAGCAGCTATTATCTTTCTATATGTATACTATACCAACCTATGTTAAGAATATTTTTTTAAATTTCCCATTGAACTGGTCCATTTAATTTTCATTAGAACCTTTAACTTAAAAAGTATATATTTACTTAGTACAATGTTTTTTCATTATAATCATTATTGTTTTGAATAAAAATAATGTTAATGGTTCTGAAATGTTTTAAGTTTTAAGATTAATTTCCTTATCTATACTTAAGCACGGTAAAATAAAATTTATTCAAAGCACGAGATAAATTAACATTAATGTGGATATTCTAAATAATGTCATCTTATCATTTTGCCCTTAAGAAAACAGAGAGCTCTTAAGTTGTATTTTGGAAAGCATCAAACAATTATGATTGAATAAAGAGTAAATGTATATAGTCAAGAACATTTACAAAAATAATATAGAATAAAACTTTATTATTTCAATAATAATGTACTAAACTTAATTTGCATTATCATTATAACTATTATATAGAACCTGAATATACCTAGAAAATAATGAAGAAAAGAAATGGTAAAAATTCTTTTTAATTATAATTTTTATTGGTTTTTATTATAAGCTTGCATATGGTCTTACTATAGAAGCTACGGCTTAAACATAAGTTACACATGTACTCTTAGTTTTTCTTATTCTCGAATCTTACATAAGGAAAATTTTTAATGAAAGTAATATTGGGCCAATTTCTATTTTCATCATTTACAACGAAACTAAATTTTATGTAGGTATCCCATCAAAAACTTTATGATCTAAAAATATAAAATGAAAACATAAAGAAAAATAATTAAGCTTGGCTACAAAATGTAAATTAAATAAAAAATAAAATTTAAATTCATTATTATGGTAAGCTATGTATGTAAGAAAAAATAAGCTTTTGTCTTGATAAGTGTATTGAGGGTCAAGATTATTTAATTTTTTTTTCCCCAAATGCATGTGAATAATTAAATTTAAAAAACATCTCAATGTTACACCAAGAATATTCAATATTATTGAGCGGGGCAAAAAAAAAAAAATCTTCAAATATACCAATAAGATTTTTGGTTTTTTTTTTTCGTTTCAATTTAAAGTTAAGTTTTCCGTTGAAAAAGATTTTTTTTTTTTAACTTTTTTATCTTAATTATACGCGACATTACTAGTGCTTTGAATTGTGTACTTGAATTGTTTGGCTATATAACAAAGTGTTGATCATTAAAATTACTGTGCATACAACACGCGAAATCAAAAATGTGTACCGATAAATCAAAATAATTGGAAATAATAATTTTTTTTTTTTTATAGTCAATTGTTTTGTTAAGAGATTTCATTGTCTTCCGCAAAATAGTAATTTAATTAAATTCAAATTTTGGTGAATGAATTTTGGAGAAGAATCAAAGAATTAAATATTAAAATAATAATTTTAATAAAACTTAGTTTGTTATTATTTTTACTGTGACTGAATAATGGCATTTTCTAACGATTTTATGAATTTCATCGCATTTGTGAAGACAAAAAAATAAAGAAAGATATACAGATTTATCAATGTCAATGATTTTTATGATTTTTAGATGTTGATCATCTTTGTTTTCAATTAACTTGTATTTATGTAAATGTTTGAGGGCACGTTTTCGATGACTTTGAGTTTTAATTATTAAAATGGAAAATATATTTGAAGTCACTTGCTTTTACGGGTGAAATGTATACGCAAGAATTATTTGTTTTTCGAAATATAAAAATTTTTGTTTTATTTTATGATTATGGGAAGAAAGAGTTTATTTATATAACAAGAAATTGCAATACTGGGTTAAAAAAATTTAAAATGTATAAACACTTAAAATGAAAAAAAATTTATGTATGCTTCAATTATGTTAATTTAAAAAAAAGAAAGAAATTAGTTTAAAAACAAAAATGTACAAAATAGTACATACATCATAAATGATGGATGAGGCCAGTTTAAGATACTTTACTTTTAAGATACCTTGCTCACAAATAGGGGCTAAACATTTAATATTGCGTTTAATATATAACAATTTTAATTTTCAAATTCCTCCAATCGAGGTATATTCAGTATAACAAATGATTTTATTCGGATTCCAATAAAAAAAAGTAAAATAATTATTAACTGATCGAGAGCATCCCAAACCCGAAATCGTAGAATCCTATCCTTTCAGTCGCAATGAAAAGAACGAGATTGTGCATATTTTGGCACTCAAAGAATCGAAATCGATTCGACATTATATTTATGAGCATCTCTTAGTGGCGGACGGACATTAATGAAAATTTATTGTCCGTTTTGCATTTTCGACTAAAAATGGACTAAAAAAACTCATAATTCTAAAGATCTACACAGAATCTAAACATAATGCATTATCATGATATAACATAAATTTTTGTTCACTTCTTGACAACGCTAACATAAACAAATTTATAATGATTAAAAATAAATTAAATACTGGTTTAAATTCATATAATCTTTAATAGTGGAGATTTATTCCTATATTCGGCTATTATTCACTGACGATAAAAATGTTACCTATGTTATAATATATTATATTAAAAATTAAAAACTAAATGAAAGTACTAAAAAATGATTATTTTAAAAATTGTTGGAACAACTGTAACAACATTATGCCCGTTTCTTATCGTTATTCAAAGTTTCTATCCGTTTGTGTCAATCAAAGTATTGTTATTAAGTTTTGATCAACTTTTATACTGCTCCAGGTTTCCCGAAGCCTTGCGCGGATACGATCTTTAAATGTTAAGTTAAAAAAAATTTCATACATTAGGAATTTTTACACTTTATTTGTAAAAAAATATCAGGAAAAAGTCTCAATTTTTATAATTTCATTATCGTTCTCTTTATAATAAAAAGGTTTGTTGCAAAAGGAAATAAAAATTCTGACATTATTATTCTTTTAAAATTTACCATAATATCGGAAATCAACCATAATCTAATATTGTAAGATAAATAACATTATGTGTCTTGCACTACAGATCCAGTAATATTATGCTTTTTTTTTGAGTTTCCCATATATTGTATAGTGAATGTAATTGAAAAATATGTGTGCTCTTCTGGTAAAACGTTTATGTATGTAGTATTGGTATATTATCGTTTAATATTATTGGTATGTTATTGGTATAAAATACAAGTTTTATTTTATTCAAACATTTTTAAAGAAGACAGAAAAAAAAACAATAAAAATAAAAAAATAATTATGGTAAATTTATCTCACAATTAATTTCAATGCATATTAATATTATTAGGTTACTAGTTTATGGCTACAACCTTGACTTTGAATCTTTTCCTGAAGATATAAAATCTAACTATGAAAAAATAAATTTTTTTGTAACTTAGTAATAGTTAATTTTTTTTAGACATTTTGGGGTCAATATACTCAAAAAAATCAATATTAAATTATGTGAGTTTTTTTAATCGATAAAAATGATGATGGCTTGATTATGATAACGTGATTATCATCAAGTGACCTAACTAAAATTTCTTTGATAGTCAATTTTTATTTAATTTTTATTTTAATAATTAGCAATTTTTGATTATAAGAATGTGCAAAAATTATAGTTTAACCTTTAATTAATAATATATTTTTAATTTATTAATGATTTAAAAAATTCTTCCGAAATTAATAAATTCTTGCAATATACCATATTATTATTATACCTTTTTTACATATTGTCAAAAAGTAACTGAAAATTAGCCTTCAAAATTTATTTAATTTTATAAAATTTCAATTAGCTGAAAATATTTTTTTAACTAAATTTTTTTGAATAATTTCAAACATAATTTTTATATGAATAATTTCAAACATAATTTTTATAATATGAATATTAAGAATGCCAGCTTATTTCAAAGTCTTAAGAGCGGAAATGAAATCGGGAACCTTAACTACTGGCAATAGAAATAATGGTGATACAACATTAATTAGACATCGTCATTTGACTATATTTGTTTGTCGAGCAGACATCACGACACGACTAAATATTGATGATGTTTCACTATTTAATTACTATTTAATTACTATGTGTCAAACGCTACTAATTTCAAAATAATACTTCTAGGATATAACTTTTAATTTTATTAAAAAATCGTGATACTTATATCAGAGAGCGCTTCATTTATGGTTTAATATTTAATGTTTCTAGTATATTTGTCACTATGAATTTAATGGGCTTCAATAAACCAAACGTATTCTAGCATTTGGAACGTGTGTCGCAATTTAATTTAAAAATATTCTTTCATGACATAAAAATAGTGTAATAAGTGACTGTAACCCCTGAGTATATTCAAATTGACATAAAATATTTTGTGCTATAATTTGTTATGTGAATATTTCTAAATAAGATAGTCTTTGAGCCCAAAAGAAAATCGTTTGAAAACTTGC
This sequence comes from Hybos culiciformis, assembly GCA_964007475.1. Lineage (NCBI taxonomy): Eukaryota > Metazoa > Arthropoda > Insecta > Diptera > Hybotidae > Hybos > Hybos culiciformis. The sequence goes on along the minus strand of OZ023273.1, from coordinate 24,869,756 downwards.
TCTAATCGGGTTGTACAGGTTATTTTCATAATTTTGTTGCAGACCGCTATTTCGGACTTAACATTATAACTTACAAAAAGAAAAAAAATTTTAAAGCATACAATTTAACATTTATTTCCTTAAAACAGACACACCTATTCCGGATATTTAATCGTCTTTCACGTACCTATACATTGCACGCGTAATGTTTTTTATATAGATAAAAACCGTTAATAAAAAATCCAGTATTATGGATATTAAAGTTCAAATCTGTTATCTAGAGACGAAAAAAAGAACAACAAAAATGACATTGATATTATGTTTTTGCTAAAATTTTATACTCAATCAAGACTAATGAGTGATATGCAATAATATTTATTTTAAAAATTATTCAAAGAAAATGTTATTATGACAAAAGTATTTTGCATTTAATTTGCAAACAAAAATATGCGTGAATTATGCAACTAGACATTAGCATTGTTAGTTTTGAATAAAAAAAAAAATTTTTTTTAAATAATTTTTCTTTCATTTTTGTGTTTTCATAAGTTTTCTTTTTTGTTCAACTATAGGTATATCAAATAGAGTACTGGACTTTGTTTATATTGAATAATGAGAACAAGACAGCATTGGCTGTTGACATTATTGTCCACATGAAAAATAATATTTAAGTTTGATTTAATTAATGCATTTAAGCTTTAGTCAGTATTAATTATGTATGTATATGAAAAAAAAAATTGAAAGATTTCTTACATAATAATTATTGTTAGGTAAATATTTTTATACGTTATTGTGCTTTGTATAAGCAAGGAAACCGAAATTTTATGAGAAAATAGACATAGAACGAGGTAATTTGGATCTAGAAAATAGATCTTTATAACAGGGATCGAAAATAAGCATTTAAAATTTCAATAAAAATATGAAAGGGGAATAAAAATAACTTTAACAGAAATTAAAAATTTATTAAAGACTAAATTTTTTTTATGTAATGTAAACTATGAAAATATTAGGGTCTTAACAGATTTTTCTTAAATTCTGTAAAAAAATAAAATTGACTTTCACCTGCTCTTTTTCATTTTTTTAACCATACCTAGGGTGAGCTCCATTTAAAATTTGAATATTTTTTAAAATCAAATTACTATTTACTTTTCGTGTGACATTAATATATGATTTTGAAACTCAGCGTTTTGAAATGTGTAAAAGTTAGCTTAATGTTATTTTTGGAATAATTATCCCAATGTTAAAAATCTAAATTTTATTCAAAATTTGATTTTAAAGTAATATTTGATTTAGCTACAAACATGAAATAGGCGAAATTTGATTTCAAAAGAAAAATTTGTTAATTGATTTATTAAAAGATGTATTAAAGAATTGCCGCAAATATTTTTTTCTTTTATTGAATTATTTGCCTTAAATCACAAAATAACATCGGCATAAATCTCAATAATGATGTATGTATGTACATATTTAGGTTTATGCAAAAAATAAAATTTGTGCATACTTCTAGGCTGTTCAAAATATTTGAATAAACTATGATGGTACATAGTTATGCATATTCAAAAAGCTTAATATTCTTATTATTTTTATGCTTCAAAAACCATTTCATTTTAAATGAAAAGAAATAAATAATTCTAAAAGCTTATATTTTAAAAGCTTAAAAAAAACAAAAGATATCATCATAATATAAAAAGGTGTATTTTTATGTAAAATGCATTTCCTTTTTTTTTTTTTTTTTGTGAATAGGTATAATATAATAATGTCTTAGTACCTAACTAAATATTTGGAAAAAAAAAAAACACAAACTGTTTTAATCAGCTTACAAACGAAAAAAAGAACTTTTTATATTACAAAAAAATATGTTTGGATTTTAAATTTATACTTGCCTTTTTTTCCATGTTATAGCTATAAGAAACTGTATTGAAAAGCTTGAATTATTTTCATAAAGAGGATCAAAATGTAGAAAAAATATAAAAATGTTCAAAAAAAAAAATGATGAAAATCTTTATCTTTATGTTAAAAAAAAAAAAAAATTAAAAAAGCAAAGGAAAAAAAATTAAAGATCTAGGAATATTTATTGAAATTTAAATTTATTTGTATTTCTATAAAAGAGTGAGTGTGAACAAATATAGTCGGCACAATTTAGTTTTAAAAATTCGTTAGTTAGTTCAAACGAACTTTCTTCCTTTACTTCAAAGTCACAGGAAACAATACTACTTCCAATACTTCGACATTAAATGTACATCAAACTTTTTACTTTTTCTGAATTTTAGTTAACTGGAAAAATAAATTTAAAATAAATCATTTTTTAAGAAATCTTCTGATATCTTAAGTGATTTTGTTATTAAAATAATAAATGGACTATGCTAAAATATGTATAATCTTGTTAACTTTCATCAAATGGCTAGTCACAATTGGGTCTAAGGCTTCGGACTGAGAGCTGAAAATGTATTTCCATGAAAATTAGTATATAAGCTTAATGTTGATTAAAGGAAAAAAAATGTTTTGCCTACAATTGTGGTATGTGAAGTGATCGTAGAAAAATAAAAAAAAAATAAAATTCCGGAAAATATTTTATATCGAAACGTGAAATAGTTGATTTCGGTAGATAGACGTTTTGTCGTGGATAACTAAATAAGATGTCTTACTTTATTTGTGACTTTTTGATCAAATTAGGTCTGTATATCTTCTCATATTCTTTCATATCCTTTCTCTTTTCTGTATTTTTTTTGGAATGACCTAGATCTGTTGATTGCAATTCGTTTATTTCATATTTTCGTCTTCATCTTAGCATAGTTCTCTTTTTGTCACTGCCAAATTAGCTCACTTATTTAAGTAGATTATAAATCATTTAAAGTTTATAGATAAGTTAATAAAATTTATTTACTTATTACTTTAATATAATTGTTTCTTAAATTTATTTTTAAATTGCAATTTCCTTGGATTATGTAGATTAATTCAAAAATACTTAATTTTACTAATATGTTAGTAATTTGTAGGAAAATATAAGTTTGGTATGGTATTTATTCAAAATTTAAGTTAAACAAATTGTTCAAATAAAGGTTTAATGCTTTGAACATCAAAATTATATGTTTTTCAGTGTTGAATTATGACAACCTTAATAACAAATGTAAAATATGTAAACTTTAATTTTTTTATTTAAGTGAAAATTAAAAAAGAAATTGTTACTCTTTTCGAAGTTTTAGTTAGTTCTTTGACATTTTATTACTAACATAGTTTTCCTATATATATACTTGTAGTTGTACTCTGCAATCTTATGCGTGTAACTATAGAACAATACTAAACTTAAAGTATTAAAATTTGAAGTAATATAGGAAAAACGAAAATTTTATGGTATTGTTATGCTTAAATTACATAAATATCACAATGAATTTCTATTTTCAAGAAAAATATTATTAAATTCAGTTAATGTTCAAGTAAATACAAAATTAAATATAGTAAATTAAATCTCTGATCTAAAAAAAGATTATTATATTTCTATTACATATCTATTAATTCGAAATCTTTAACTGTTTAATCTAACAAACACAAAATAACTATTTTATATTTTTATTCACATAGATAGAACTAAAAACAATTTTAAAAGAAATAAACCTTTTAAAAGGGTCAAGAATTATTTAAACTTCCAGATAATGAGGGAAAATTTTTAGGTTTAATGTAATATTTTATTTAACATCTTTTTAATGAAATTATGTCAATGTCAGTTGTGGCAATTTATCTCTAAAATGACAAAAATTTTATACTCTTGGTATTATAAACATCAGAATTAAATTTTTAAATAAATATAAAAAATTATAGATGTACGTGTCACCATAGTTATCATCACTTCCAACATAATTATGTTGATAGGGAAAAAAGATGTGCGAAATAAATTTGCATAAAGTTTCTTATTAAAATATCTTTTTATACGCAAATAAAATAAAATATAAAAGGATAGATAAATAAGAGGATTTTAATGTTGTACAATTTTTCCATAATATAGTATTGTTTAATTATTCCTTGTTGTTACAAAAAGGATATGAATATACAAAATAAAAGGGTAAGAGGTTCACAGCTTAAGTGAAGTTGGCGCGACTATTATTATGATAATTACAATGTATAAAATAAAAGTTTTCTTCATTTAAAGCTGATATAAGACAAATTGAGTAGTTGTTGAAAATTTTTGAAGATTATTTTTTATTTAAAAGGTTTTTTTTTAAAACATTTTCAAGAACATTTAAGAATTTTCTTTTAGTTTACCTAAGAAACATCAGTGAACAGTGAAGAATCACGCTGTGTGAACATGAATAAAAAGAAAGACACCTTTGTTTGAAAATATTAAACTTTAATAAATTTGATGTTTTTTATTAGGTAACAGAATATTTTGTCCATAATTTGTTCTCTGGTACTTAACAGAAAAGAGACCAACAAAACACAGGGTCTAAGAGTACTTGTATTCTTTGATGAATCTACTTAACTAAAACTATACGTATAGTTAGCGATTTCATGCTTTTTTTTAAGAATATTAATTTAATAAATTTTAATATATCCAATAAAGTTATAGAATTAAGAGATCAAGCCGGGGAATATGCTGAAGAGCTAAATTATTTTTTTAAATTCAATATGATTGTACTTAACTGACGTACTCAATTCGCGTTCGCTTAATAGTAGTATAAAGTGTTTCAAATATAAATGGGTCATTAAATTCACAGGATTACCTTTTATGAATCGTAGCTCTGGAAGAAAGCCACTTATTTTTACTAAAAAGAAGTTTATATTATTAATAAAGCATTATTTTACGGCTTGATCACCACATATTAGTTCTAAGATATTTGATTTGGATTCAGGATTCAGGATTCGAAAATTTTATTATTAAATTGAATTTTGATAATTTTAATCTGAATAATACATACAGACATTATGTCATCATATATACAGAATTTAGGAATATCAAAAATTAAATTTAATTATTTTAATTAGTATTTAATTTATTTGGTTATAAAAACAAATAATTAAAGTGGATTAAATAATGATTTTTTTTTTTCGAATAATAATTTTCCAAAGCCCAACAAAAACAAAAAAGATATTATTTGCATTGTTATTTTATTAATTTTAAATACTTCCTATACAACAATTAAAATATGTTTAATTATTGAATACATTTTTTTTTATGATGATTTTTATGTTTAAAACTCATCGCATCCCCAGCATTATTAAAATGAAAAATTATTATTGGACTCTTAGGCGTAAAAATGTTTTTCAATTAAAAACTTTTCATGAATATTAAATATGAAGTTAATGGTTTGAAGAGTGAGGGCCAAAGTTTCATGTGAATATATAGAATATAGATATTATTACAATTACTATTAACTTTTTTTCAGCCAAATAACTAAATTTTTGACATAACTACATTTTAAATATTTAAACAAGAGAAAAATTTCATTTTGATAGTAAATATTTTTATATGCCTCTATGTGAGTTTTTTTGGTCCAAGTATATTCAATTAGATGGGTAATTATGAAGATTTCGAATATTATCTTAAATAAACTCTTTTTCAAAAGTTTCTGTGGGAATCATACGAATTTTGAAACACAATTGTCCAATGTTTTCATTTCTTTTGCTATATATAACTAAATTTCATAAATGTCAAAAGTATCATCTGCGCATATAAATTGTTTGAATAAATAATAATTGATTTTAAAAATAATGGATGCTATCAATGAAATGATTTTCGTGCCAAAAATAAATGGCTCTTAATCTGTTATAAAAATAATATTAATTTTTTATTTTTCTTTTAAGTAATTGATGATATTTATTATATTTATTTTTTGGATATACATACATATTATATGTATTATTAATTATTTGCTCACGAAAATATATCATAAATTCATAAATATATACATATATTTTGTTAAAAAAAAGGAATGCTTTTTTTTATAGGTATACATATTTTATTATCATTATTTTTATTTGCAAACATATATATGTATAATATTTAAATAATTCATTCAGATGCAAATATATAGTTCGTCGTATGTAAATATTTTTTTACTTACAAGATCTGGTATGGAGCTGAACGGACCGCATTTTATATTTTTATTATGTAAATTTCAGGAACAACTCTTGACCAAATAAAAATAGAGTTATTTTTTTTTTTATTATTTTTAATTTATTATTATGTTTTATTTTTTAAATTAGGTTAAATTTATTCAATTATTATTTTATTTAATTTTTTAAATTATATTCTGAAAATTAGTATACCAAAATTTTGTTATATAGTTTTTTCTTTTTAAAGCAGTTTTATTGCATTATACTATATAATATAACTCATAAAGAAAAAAACATGTCATGAATACGGATTGGATATAATTCTAGGTTCCGTAGCCAGTTGGGTATATTTAAAAACAAAATTAAGAGATTTATTAGCCTTGAAGCTTGTTTCGATGGTGTCCGTTCACTCCTAGTCACACTGATGTACCCTTAAATTAATAATTTGAAAGTTTGAACTTTTCCAGCAAGAGTTTTAATTACGAAAATTTTAATCTTTATTCTCAACTTTTTCTATGAATTGCATATTGAATAGAGATGAATAGAGATGGAACGAACTGAATTTTAAAATTTTTGTTGAATAATATTTTATATTATAGGTTTTCTATTTAATTTTAATTATTATGAATATTGGTTCATGGGACATTATAGGCACTTGGACGTATATAAGTTTGGATTTTCAGTAAAATAAGAAAATTTAAATATTTTAAATATGTAGTAGTTATAAGAGACATGTTATTTGATTATTAATAATTAGTTCCCTGTAACGTAATTAAATATATTTAACATATTATTAATAAAAGAATTTCTTGAATTTTCATGTACAATATTAAATAATAAATATTAAATTAATATTATCGACATGACGCCATATAGGTATATACTTAAACTTAAAAGATTGTGGTTTTCTTTGGCTTACTTTGCAGTTACGTTTATTTAGATAATTTTACCTTAACTTTTGAATGTCAGATTCAGTTGAAATAAAAGAATAATATTTGTACTTATTTATGATATAATTTTATGAAAAAAAATTGTATATAAATATGTATATTGTATATATATAATTGCATTTATTCATTCATTGTCATAATTATGTTATGTGTACATTTAAATTCCTTTTATGCTTTTCAATTCTCTATTTGAATAATTTAATTCAATTTTGGATTTATTTAATATCGAATTCATTTTACCAATTTATTTACGAAAAAAAAATTTTTTTTTTTTTAAATTGTTCACATAAAATTATTGTTTTTGCATAAAAATATATTTATATAAAAAAAAAAAAAGTTTAAATTATACGATGTTTATAATATGTTAATTTATTGTATAATCAAGGAATTAAATTTTAAAAAAGGTATTATTAATGAAAAATATAAGCTTTTAACTCGTTGATGGATTTTTTTTTTAAAGAGTGCTAAGGTTAAATCACAAAGTTGTCTACTTTTTTTTTTTTTTTAAATAGAAAATATTATATGTAAATTGTTCAATATGGAAGAGATAAAGAATATTAGTCAGACTTAATGTGTAAGCTTGCTGTTATTTAACATATAGCTGTATTACAAATATTACTTCAGATTTGTTAACTGACTTTTGACTAAGAAAACAAAAAAATTCGTATATTAATAAATGGAAAGTATAAAATTGATAGAATTTTCGATAACATAACAAGTATATACTTCTATATTATTGGCCTGTCAGAAATAAATTTAAAATAAAATTGGCACAACATATTTTTTTTCAAAGCAGCACAACCCCATATAAGACAAGAAAAATTGTTATTGCAGTTAAAGTGTTAATGACAACAAAAATAAAATTCTTATTCATAAATTTAAATATTTATATGTATATTATATGTATTGTATATTATATGTATATATATCGTATATTGTGTATTGAATAAAATAATAAAAATATAGTTAAATAAATATAAATCTTGTTGGCTTATAAAAAATCACGTTCCCAGATGAACATATTTTAATAAGAATTATGCTCGTATTCAAAGTAAATTTTGATTTAATTTTTTATATATGTATAGTATGATGAAGAAGAAAGGATAATAAAATATTTCGGTGTATGTAATAAACAAAACATACTTATTTGATATTATTCTCGTCCTAAGAAAAAATGTCACAAACTTTTAAATTCATTTTAACATCAATTGAATGAATATATAAATTTACCTAAGTTTAAATAAATGCAATAGCAGAATAGAAACAGTATTTAAAACAAATTAATAAGATAGAATTTCTATTGGAATTATATTTTATGAAAATTAACTTGAAATAAAATCAAGGGTAATACAATATAAAATATGAGTATTTTTTATTCCATAGATTTATTTCAATGGAAATGCGCTTTTCTCTCAGGACGTCAGAATATAATGAATGTATTGCTCGCGTACTTTGAATGAAATATTTTATGTGAAAAATAATAAGTTAGAAAGTGCAAGTCTGCTTTCTTAATTTTAATTAGATCCAATGAAGCTTAGTTTCTCTATATATATACATATCGTATTTGCTTGAAAGTTTCTTTCTCTTGTGGAAAATAAGAAAAATTAAAATCCAGAAAAAATTAGTTTTTTTTTTACATTTTTTTATGTGTTTTATTTTTTACCAAGAATAACATGAAAGGTTAAATGAATAGATTATTTTTTTTATAAGAGAGGTAATCATTTCCACAGGTTAAAATAATATTTCTGACGTAATTCTAATTTTTACGAAATCCTTAAATTCAAGGTTTTATGTAAAAATTCGATTCAACCTGAGAAATTTGATGACAAAAAAAAATAGCATAATGGATTGCAAGATAAATTATTTAACTTACACAAAATTCGATTTCGGATTTCGGATTATATTGAAATTGAATTTTTTATCAGTATTTGGTTTACTTTTTACTCAAAGCCTCATTAACGTAATTAATTTTTTGATAAAAACGTGATAATAATTACCCATTTTTCTTTTTCTTTCCAAAATTTTTAATCATGGAAAAATAATACTAGTTTAATTTACTATAATTGAGTGAGATCTTCTTCTCCTTAATATATTTAATTGTCCGATTTTAATAATTAATTTAATTAAATTATTAATCTAAAAAAATTTTTTTGAATACACTGCTATATAAATTAAAAGAAATGAACTAGAATGGATCAACAATTATGAACTATTAATATAATTTATAAATATAATAATATTAATCTTGTATCTGTTGGTAATCTCTCAATGTTATCTAATTTATTTAAATTTTACTTTTAACTTTTAATAGTTAATTTTATTATGTATAATATTTTATGTTTTATAAAAATTTCTATGCTTTCATTTGGAAAATTATAATCTGAAATTTAATATTTTTAAAATCTAAATTTATATCTCCAACATAAGTACCTAAATTAAGTTTTATAGAAATTTATTTTATAAATATAGGATTTTAAATACTTATTATTCTAATCTTAATATAAATCTGAATATTAAAATAAGAAATATTATATTTTTGATCTTTTGTATTAGTTACTATCTTTATATTATACTTATAATAACTAAAATATAGAAGTGTGTATTTATATATAGTTTAATGTGAATATAAATATGACCAAAAATTATGACAAACCATAGACATTATCGGTTTAATCAAATCTAAAAGTTTTTTTTTTTTTTGATAAAATATATTTTTCATATTATTTTCAATTTAGGAAAAAATAAATGTTTACATATAGGTACATATACTTATACATAATATATAATATATTGTTTGTGTACATTTAAATATACATAAATTTTATATAAAGTTATTATTTTCGCAAAATATAAAGGATAATACTATACTGGTAAATATTTATTTTCTTCTTTTTTTTTTAAATTAAATTTAAATCCTTTATCACTTAAAAATTGTGTCTAGAGTACCTTTTTCCTGCATATTTTATTTTCAACATTTTTTTTTAGTCAACTTAATCCTTTTTCAAACAATATGAAGTCTATCTTCAATTTTTATAATAACAACATACCTTATAAAAAGTAAAAGAAAAAAAAAATTATATATATTTTTTAAAATGGTATTAAATAAAAAAAAATAAAAAAAATAAGAAAATAAATTTTTATAATAAATATCTTCTTGAAAACGAAAGAAAATCTAAGAAAAAAATAATAATATATAAACCAAATAAATTTAAAATATTTCAGAAGGTCACGTTTAAGGCTTCTAATGTCATAATACCCTTTTATGCGTACATATACACCAGTTTCCAGTTTATTTTATACTTAAAAAGAAAAAAATGTATATAAAAAAATTATTTTAACCTGGAATTAGAATATTGAAATAGGACTATTACCTTCTTTTATAATAAAATTTTTAAATCCTATTTGCTAAATAAATAATATATGTATATAAATATTCGTAATATATAGTGGTGTGCAAATTAATAGTACCATTCATATTTTTACAGTTTTTATACTTTTTTTGGTATTTTATAAAAACGTTTTTTCTGAGTTAAAATTTGAGAATTTTATTTTCAAAACCCTACATTTTCAAAAATTTAATTAAATTTAATAAACATTTAACATGTTTTTAAATTTTTCCTAAAAATATGTCATATTATAAACAAGAAAAATAATTATATAACATAAAAGCTGAATTCTTAAGGGCTAGGTTAAGTCTAAAACTCTATATGTATGAAATTGTAAAAAAAATTAAATATTAAATAAATAAATAAATTGTTGTTAATTAAATTTAATTGAAATTTTCTAACAATAATATTTAAAAGCCAATTATTGGATGTAGATAATTTTGGAACTTTGAATGTGGCTGTAATAATGAAAAATGTCAAAGATCAACGGTTTTTGTATATTCAACGAAGTTTTTTCATCCCTTGTGTTATTATATTTTCAAATTTTGATGTGGTGAAATTATAATTTTCCATTCTTATCGCCATACAGGTCAATGTTTTAAACAATCAATAAAAAGTTGAAATTGTAGAGTTTAAAAAAAATACTTTATATGACGGGTCCGTCTTAATGAGAAAATGTTGAAAAAAATTATGAAAATCAAGCGATGCTATTAATTTGCACATCGGTATACATCTACACATACACAGGTTCATACAAGGGATACAAATATAAAGCAATAAGAATTATTATTTTTGAAAGAAAATCTTATACTTTCTTAAACCTTAATCTTTGTGAAATATATTATTTTGTAAAAATTATAAATAAATAATATGAATGACAATATTTTCATTCTTCTTCTTTTTTAAATGTAAAATAAAATATTTTCTTTTAAAAATTGTATCTAATGATTGATTAAAAGAAATAAATAATTTGCTTATATAAAAAATATTTCTATCTACATTTATTATATGTATATATAGTATATATAATATGGTGTATATATTCTTTAAATATTTATTATGTTGTTGCCTAAGCAACTTGACGAATTGAAATTAAATTATGTAATGAGTATTAATTTTTCATTTCCCTTCAAGATTTTTTATCAAGAAAAATAAGTATGTAAAAGAAAATTTTTATGAAAAATTGTTTTTTGGTAAAACTTTTTTGAGACTCTTATTTTGAAGTTTGCTTTTTTTATTTTTTTTTGCTATTTTCTATTTTGAATTGATTGTGAATAATAAATTTGCACAAAAAAAATTAAAATGTACATGTATTGCAGATATTATAAAAAGCTTAAACTATGCATGAAATTGAGTTTGCCAATTAAACTTGGAAGTCTTTTTAATCGTTTCTACATTTACGTATTTGTATTAGAGAAGCACATATTTTGCCATTAAATGGCGAAACCATATATATACATATATTTGTTTTCAGTTGTATAAAAACTCACTAACTTGAAAAAGTTGGTTTTATAATTATTGTACATCAAAATTTAAATAATTGAAAAAAAAGATTTAGGTTATTTTCCAATTCAATAACTTTTGAATGAACAGCGCTAGAATTTTTGAATTTCGGAAGATATAAGCATAAAGGATTTTAGTATTCTTTTACGATCTGTAGTTCAATTAGCCCAAAAATCGAGTAAGTAAGTTTTCATAGACATAGCCTGTAATATTCTTATTCATCTTCCTATTTATTTATTTTATCTCAGTGGCAAAGGATATACTGGGAAATAGTCAAATAGTTAGAAGAACTAGAATAAACTTTGTTACAGCTGAGTATACTCCAGTAATTTCTCAATTACTAATATATAGTTATTGTTCTCGTGCAAACTGTTAAAAAATATTTTTTTATATAATAACAATTTTCAGGGCCTCATTCATGAATTTATAGTGCGATCTATATACAACATATTTTTGTCTTTTTTTTTTTGAAAGCGCAAAAAGTTATTCTAATATTAATGCTAGTAAAATTTACAACATTTACTCTTCTATTCATAAAAATCTAGGTTATAGTATATATATATATATTATTAACATGTATATTATATATATTTTATCGTTAATATTTTTCTAATAAATTGTAACATCCTGTTAACATTTTTTTTTGTATTGTTATTATAATAATTTTCATAGGAAAGAATTTTTTTCCTATGTATATATTTTAGACCACATACCGTTGACAAGGATATTCAAATGTCCTGTCAAAAGAAACATTTTTTATAGGTTGTTTGACAGAGCATTTGATACTTTGTTATATATTGGTTTTGCCTTGAAAAAAAAAATATATTTTTTTTTTCTATAAAAAAAAAGCTTTTTTTTTTAAAAGTTTTTTTTTTTATCTTTTTTGTCAAAAATAGCGACATTTTTAGTAATCTTTTTTTTTTGCTCTGTTCTTTTGTAAATACTTAGTTTTGTTATGAAAAATTATAAAAAAAATAATAAAACTGAAAATGTTCCTTGAAAAACTTTTATCATTATTTCAAGGTATATGATGTAATTGTATGTTCTTTATTTTTTTACACATAAATTTGTTAGCACCCTTTGGTTTTCAATATACTCTTGGATCTTTCTTTTCGATATTGTTCTATGTTCTACTAAAGCAAAGCTATATAATTTTCAATCTCTCACTTACTAAAATCGGATCAATTTCATGAATATGATGAAATATTTTAAAACCATATAGTTTTGCCTTACTTAGATCATAATGTTAATCTTCGAACCTTGTTTCAAAAGTTCCTTGCTTTTAATAAATTGTAACATCCTGTTAACATCCTGTTATCACATACACAAGAACTCTACTATAAATTATCGCTATACGTCTATACGAAATAATAATTCGAAAGACTTTTAGTTTCTTTAATATTAGTAGTATGGAAAAAAATAATTTACATATTTATTCGAACTCAAAACTTTCAAAAAGCTCAATTTTACAGGCTTTTATCTATGTACACCGAATAATGGAATAATGTCATTGTTATACTTATAATTAACTCAAAAGTAAAGGACAAATATCTGTTCTTTAAATTCTTTTTTAAAACAATAAGTATATACTGAACTGAAATATTCATGATGCTAATAACTAAGTCGTTTATCTTATTTTCTAATATAAAGAAAATGTGCATATTCTTGAAAATAATTGAATTTCCATTATTTTCTTATTATCAATAAAACAATATTGTTTGCAATTTACTAATAAAATGAAAAAAAAAAAAAAAACTTAAACTTCGTATATTTTATCATCAGAAGAAAATGAGAAAATAATAAGTGAGATAAAAACCATTAAATTGTTGTTACAATTTACATATTAAATTGCAAGTATGTATACATGTATAATTTTATTTTTAATATTATAAACTTCTTCTTTTTTTTTTTTTTGTTGTTGTTGCTGTTAATATTAAGAAGCTTAAGAATAACATAAAGAAAGCTAATGTTTTATTTACTTTTATTAGTTTCAGGCTATTAACTTTGAAAGAAAAATTGATTCCCTTGCCAATATAAGATATATACTCGTCGAAAATATTCATAAACAAATTTAAAACTTTCTGATTGTTAGTTAAAATTCCAAGTGAATTTAAAATTCAGATATTCTTTAATATTATGTTTAAAAATTTATTTTCTTCATTTTCCTTAGAAGAGAAAATATATATATTTATTTTTTTGTTTCTTAAAAATATTCAAAGAAAAGTTTGGAAAATTTTATATAAGTTTTTTTTTTTTTTTTACCAAGACATGTTTCCTTACTTCATAAATTTCAAAAAAAAAAAACTTTTTTTTTCAATAAAAATTGAATACTTTTCATAAATTTTCATAAAACTGTCTTGTCCAGGTGATAGAAAATCCATATATAAACTATATATAAACTTAACATATATTATATACATAATTTTATTGTATAATGTATAAGTGTATGCACAAGTACATGTGTATATATAAAAATATATTATTTTCTATGAAAAAAATTTATGTTTTCCTTCGAAAAAAAAGAAGAAGAAGATATTTTGTATATTTTCGGTTCATTTTTATCTTATATTTCAAAAGATTGTTCTTTTTCTGTTGTATACGAAATATAGGGTAAAAACTTATGGTCTGTATTTTTTGAAATTGTTCATCTGTTGAATGTCCTGTCTAAAAAGTCTAAAGGGTTAGAAAAAAAAAAAAGGAAAATGAATCTTAAAAAAAAAAAAACAAATTGTGTGGCGTTAAAAAAGATATCAATTTTCGGTCTGGCGTTCGTTAAAATAAAACTGTCATTATTAAAATAATATCTTCGACATTTTGTTGTAGTTAGTAAGTATTTTTTGTGACTGGACGATAGGCCTTTGAGGGGCCAAAGAAACCAATTTAGGCACCCGAAAAAGTGTTAAAAAAGCCTAATCAAGGTAAAAGTAAGTGCTAGGTGCTTAAATAAATTTAAAACCTAAAAAAAATTGTGTTCATTTTTATAGACTTTATTACAAAAAAAAAAAAATTAAAAAAAAAAGATAAATTACGTAAATAACAACAGGAAAAATAAGAAACAAAATTTATTTCCAAATTAAATTTTCAATTTTCAATGTTTCAAAATAATTACAAAAAAGGGTTACCATTAAATAATTAAAAAAAAGCGAATTTGGGTCGGTATCCGTAGCAGGATAGATAATAAGTTATGGGATTTCGCATTGGACTCATGCATCTCATCAAGAGCGCTGGAACAACTGGAGAACAACTATCATTAAAATTTTGGCTCAAAAACTAAATATGTATGTACAATTATACATTAGGTATATTTTGGTTTCTTTTTTTTTTAAAGTAAACATTTATTTTATTTATTATAAAGGTTAGGAATTTTTTAATCGATTCTAATGTTAAAAAAAAATACAACCATACTGATTTCACAATAAGGTATAATCTATTTTAGACAATATTGTTTTTTTTTTCTTTTCTTTTTTCAAAACCCATTCATATTTCATAATGAAAGATTGTACGTTTTATATTCTTCTTAAATTCGGAAAAACATTACCAAAATTTCTCTCTATACACATTTTTCAAAGAAATATAAAGCAGAAAAAAAAAAAAAAAAACTAAAAAGAAGTAACGAACCACAAAAGTTAGCCAAGAAGTAATGTTTTCAATTTCCCTTAACTTTTATAAGAAGTACAGTCATTTTTCATATTGAAGAGATCCATTTAGTCCAGACGTGCAAAATAGATATTTCAAAGTTTAGTGAATAAGTGCTTTATATTCTTTATTATTATCTTTTGAGGTATATTTTATGTTTAGTATTTTGGCAAAAATTATTGATATAGCCTGAATATAATGCTAAAAATAATATTCGTTATCATAATTTATGTGCAAAATAAGGTTGTGTAAGCTATAAGCCTTGGTCATGAATAGAATATACGCATAAAAATAAACTTAAACAGGGTCAACCTACATACAAGTGTTTTAGGTGTAGGTAGAAACATTTAAAAACAGTTCAGGAGAGCAATTTCTCTTACTTAAAGAATTATTATTTCTAAGTATGTATTATTTGTGTGTGTTCTATCCACTTAGTGTGATCGTAGTAACTGAGTAAAGTAAAATGAAAATTCTAAGCTCAAGGTATAGTTTACAATTCTGTTGCATAAAAATAATCTTCTTTTTTTTCTGTAAATTGATTAGAATATTTTTTCAAAATTTCGAATAAGTATTTGAAATATTTTAACATTGAAATGCATGAAAATTACTTTAGTGTTACTATGAAATTATCGAATTGAGTTCTTTTAAAAAGAACATTAAATTCATAATATATTTTGTTTTTCTTGTTTTATACTTAGGTAGGTAGGTTATGTTTATTTTTTTTAAAACTTTGAAAAATTCAAAGTTTTCTAAACACAAAGGAGATGAAAGTTTTATAATTTTAACAACAGCTAAAGAAATGTAAATAAAAACAATACTTACGTCATGATGACAAGGACCCAATTTTTTTTTGTGTTAAGGGTGCTAAAAACTTTTCAAGATTATAGTTAAATCTACGGGTTTTCATTTCTGAAATGGGACAGGCTAAATAAAAGTTTTAGAACAAAAAGTTGGGATTTTTTTTTAAACGAAATACGAAGATAGAATTAATATCAATTTTAACAAAAATAATTTTAATAATACTAGCACTAAAGTTCCCAGAGGCGAGAGATGTTTAAATAGATTTCTTTTAATTTAGACAAATTTATAAATAGGGAAACAAGAAATGAATTTATAGATGGACTACTATATAAAACAAATGGGAAACTACCAGAATTAGGTTCGAGAATACGTAAACAAGAAATGAATGTATATAGGTAATTTCAAATATTTTGGAAAAAAAATTGGAAAACTTTTCCAAAATTATGTTTTCATAAAGAGAGTTTCGCTTATTTAAAGCATAAATGTTGAATCTTATGTTCAAGTTTCGTAATAAATTATCACAAAATGGATTGCTATAAAATCTACCCAATCCTAAGCTTGAGTTGGTTATTATTTTCATTCTCCTGAATAATGCTTTCCCGCATAGCCATTCACTACTTATACTCTCGCTTAAAAACTATCAAATATGGTTCTATTTTGAAGAATTCAATTTCAAGCTGGCATATCTTTAAATTTTAAATAAAATATAAGCTTTAAAAAAATATCCTTTTTCAAAAATTGAAAGAAAAGGAATAAATATTTTATTTAAAAAAAAAAAAAAAAAGAATAAAAATAAAAAATATGAACTAAAAATTTTGAATTTTTAATATCTATTGCTACATAATATCATATTATGTTTATACATATATAAATATCTATATGAAGTATTTTCCCTTTTGGAATTATATCATGCATAAAGCTTTTTAGATCGATTCTATTTTATCTGTCAAGAAATTGCCAAGAGAAACATTATAGATAAGAATTAATGATTCTGGGCAGGAATTGTCATCACAAATGATTAGAATTTAAAATTACGAATTAAAAGTTTTTATATTAAATAAAAATAAAATCACTGCAATGCAATTAAAAACACTTTGATAATAATAAAAATTATAATAATAATTTTAGACAAAAGTTATAAAATTTGATTATGAATATTCTATGGGAATGTTTTGGGGTATTATATAAATTATAACAAACAAAAAAGAAACAAAAACAAAAATACCAAGGACTTAATTGAAAAATATTGATTTCATACTTAGGTATATATAGTGTATACTGTATTTATATATAAAATGTATAAAACATATTAAAAGTTAAAAATTTAATATTGTTTTTTTTTTTTTCAAGATTAATAAAATTTAATTTTATTAGTGTTATAAATTTTAATAAAATATTATGACTTTTTAAGAGAAATTTTTAAGACTATCTGTCTTGAATAATAATTAGGTGTGTTCAACTATATTTTTCTTAACTTTTCGATGATGAAGAAAAAAAAAATGAAAAATATAAACAAAAGTTTAATTAAGAAAATGTTTGAAAATTATATTTTAAATAAAATTTTTTTTTATTCATAGTAGGTATAAAGAAATATAAATATTTTAAAGAATAAAATAGAACATTAGTAATATTGAAAAAGATGTTTTCTTATAATGGTAATTTAAAAACTTACTTTGTGGTTTGAGATCACATTAGAAGTTTTGGAATTAAAAAAAATGAGAAATCGAAATAAACAATAAGAATTTTTTTTATTTTTCACATTTTTTGACAGATTGAATTTTATTATTATTATTTTTCAGCAAATCATTGAACAAAATTCAACGCTAGTTGTTGTATAAATACCTTTTAATTTAAGTGACTTCTGGCAAAACCAGGACTATTATATCATTTATTATTTTTATCCAATTAAATAAATAAATAAATAAATAAATAAACTTCAACTTCATACCTTGAGTAAAAAAAAAACAAAAAAAATTATTGTAAATTCAATAATACTCATATTTATTTACATAATTTACAAGTCAATAGATTTTTTTTTTCTAAATTCTGATTTTAAATCTTAAACTTAACAAAAAAAAAATTAATTTTTTCTCATCATTATCTACTATTATTTCTTGTAACATGATTTAAGCTTTATTTTAGAAATAAACGGCTTATGTATATTCAATATATTTTAATATATAAATATTTATGATCAAACTGCTACAAATAAATAAATACACATATATGTAGTCATACATATTTGTATTTTTAAGCTGTTGAACGTAAATAGAAATTCATATTCATTTTATATGAATTCAGATTTTCAATACTATAAAAAATATATAAAATGTCTAACATTTTATATATCCCTAAATTGAAAAATGATGTGGTATTATAAAAGATAAATACAAATATAAAATACAAGAGATTTTTCTGATGATATTTATACGAGAAATGTAAAAATAAATAAACTATATATTATAGTTATATATACATTGATAACTACTATAATGCTTATTTTACTAAGTAAAAATATAAATATTAAATATTTACATTTTAAAATTCTAATATTTTTTTATAATACTTGCTTAAATAGAGTCCCTGTGCAGTTAGTTTCCTTATTTCTTTAATTTTTATATATAATATTTATGAACCGGCGTGCTATATTATATGTATTGTTTTTTTTTATTCAATTTTCTACACAGTTTGTGATCATCATCAATCAGAATAAAATTAATATTCTTTCCATTTTTGTTATATAAATTATACTTAACTTTACGTATTTTATTAAAAACATTTATTTTGAAAAAAAAAACAAGTGTATTCATAAATTTATCTAAATAATATCTTTAAGTGATATTTAATTAATTTAAATTAATATTTTGTTTCAATTTAGAAACGTTAGGTGAAATCTTGTGGGTGAAGACATCCTCACACTTCACTTAATATTAATACATCAAAATAATAAAACAAGAAAATATTAGGCTCTTAATAATGATATACGATGTTTTTGATCAGTCTAGTTTTCAAAATGTTTCAATATGCGGCTTAATATTGGAAATATGAAATCAAAGACGATTTCTGTTCGATTCGATATTATAAAAATTCTGTTTTACACAAAAAATATTGTTATTTTCTTTTTTTTCTACTTATGCGAACACAGATGAACGATCACGCTAATCTAGTTAATCCGTATACCTTTACCACTTAATTTGTAATTAATTCCTAAGAGTTCTTAACAATACTCATATTCATAAAATTCTTCTGCAAAATAGCACCTCAAATGAAATATACAAATTTACTTACTTAATGTATTTAATAATGATATATGCAATTACTATAGTTTAAAATATTATTTTCATTACAGTTGTGCTTGTCATTGAATCTTTGAAATTTATTTCGTATTTAATTTTGAAGTAGTATACACTTTGTTCATTAATTTTTTGTTTTGCTTTGAGCTACCTAATTCTCCTAAATAAACAATAATCTTTCCAAAAGTAAAAACAAAAAAAAAAAAAAACATTTTTTAATAATAACAAAATTCATAATATTTGAATCCGATTTAAATTTCTAATTTTAGCTAATTGAAAATTATTCGTTTGAAAATTAAATTAATAAATATTTTATTATATAATACCCTTTATATTACAATGAAAATTTATACAAAATGATTTATAGTTTAAAGGAAATTTAACAGGATTCGTATTTCGTGTACCCAGGCAGAAATGAATTAAGCCTATACATAATAATAAATGCTCCTATCTTTTAGTAAAAGTTTTATTTTATATACACCTATATATATATTTTTTTTTCAAATAACCAAAAGAGTAAAAAAAAAAAAAGGAAAATGAAAAGAAAGAAATAAAATATAAAAAAAATAACAAAAAATCCCCGATATTAAATATACAAAATTTATTTTAAACCATAATCAACTTTCATGTAGTGTAAAATGTTTTTGGAAAATATAAAATTTATTTCCTCTGCATTGTCAGGAAATTCACAGACCATTTATTTAAACAGCATAGCATAAGAATTATTATAATCTTAAATGGTTTACGTATACACATTTTATATTATTATTGTAATGTGTAGAATTTATGTAAGGATTTTTAGTAGGTAAAAAGTGAAAACGAAAAATCAGCCTGAATATAGTATACTTAATATGTGTATCTCATGATGGCTATAAAAGAGAAAAACCAAACAGATGTGAAATAATATCTTTGAAAAAAGTTTTTTTTTTTTTTTGATCTGATTTTCATTCTAAATATTATGTTGACCATGGCTTTTATGTATTTAATATGCAAAATTTTTGTTATATCAAATGTTATTTTTCTTATATTTTATTGTCATCATTTTGTGTTGAGTTAAGGTAACAGATTTTTGGGTTAAATGATAATATTTCTTTTTTAAATATTGGTTCTCTCTAATTTGGTTAGTGAAATAAATTCTGATTAAAATTGAAGAGAAAATATTAAAACAGAAATTAAAATCTTTGTAATAAATATTCTCCAATTTAAATAAAAATAATGTCCTTAAAACTATGCATATGAAGTATTAGTAAAAAGATTAACTTTTTTTTGAAACTTTACATATAATATTTCTTTGAAATAAATAGGATCAGAAGAATTAGAAATATATTGTAGAAAAATTAAAAAATATAGTCATCTCAGCTGTATAGTTGTTCATTGCAAATTCCAGGATTAACACTAGTTAAAAATTTCAAGGGATTTTATTTTCACCATTTTTATGAAATTTCAAGGAATTATATATCGCAGCCGAAAATGACAATATTTTGTGTGGGTTACTTACCAAAATTAATACTCTTGTATAACAAAAATTGTTTTTTAGTATTTACAAAGCTTGTCAGAGTCATCCTAAATTGCATTCCAAATATATTTATTTAAAAAAAAAATCAATATTAAACATAACAACATATTTACATAAATATTCAATATATACAATTTCTATGACGATTGACAAAAAGCTTATAAGTTTCTCGTATTTATTTTTCCAATAAACAATTTTTTTTTCTTTGAAAATCAAAAAAAAAAAAATTATTTACAACAAAATTCTTACAAAAATGATGTTTTTTTTTGTTTCATTTTATCCTTGAGCTTTGTTTCTGAAATCAATATTTTCCAAACGAAACTTAAAAGAAAAAAAAAGAAGTAAATTGTGAAATTGCATGTTAAGAAAATGCGATTTTTTTTTTTGTGTTCACTATTTTTTTTAAAATTCAAAAAATAAAATAATATTGCAAAAAATATTTATATGACAAATAGTTAGTTTTCAGGGTGGAGTTCAAAAATATTTTATTTTCCAATTTTTTTTTTGTAAATTTTTTTGTACATCAAAAATAGGTTAAAGCTAAAAAGCAAAAAGATTGCATTGGTTAGTGAACAGAAGTCACAGTGATTTTGTATCAAATTTTGGATTACAGGTATAAGGTTATGTTGTTTTGGTGCTGAATTTTTAATGTTAAGTTTTAGCATTGATTAAGAATACACAGTTGTATGAAGCTGACCATCTTTGTGTATTCTTAATCAATGATTTTAGTTATATGCATGTTTTGTCTTATGTTCTGCAGAAAAAACTAGTTTTTAATAAAGATGTGCCAAAATTGTTCCATCCGTCATACGTAACTTTTTGAAATATGAATTAATTTTTCGGATTTTTCAATTAATGATTTAAAAAAAAAACATTTGTTACACTATATTTGATGCTTTACGAAATATGTTGCCAAAATATCAATACCTATTTATATTTACATAATTATGTTTTCATTATATTCTAATTTTTTTTTTACCATTTGTCTTGACTCAGAAAACACATTTTATCAAAAAGACTTTGGGAAAATTATTAAAAAATTTTGTGAAGATTTCCAATACTATAAGCTAGCTTATCAAATATTTACGGAATTATACTCTGGCTGTAGTTTAATAAAATTTTTTGGATTGATTTTAAGTTTTAATACGGAAAGATAAAAGAATATTCCACCTTAATCCTTTAAATATAAGAAATCATACACTCCAACCCAATCAAAAAAGGCTTATCAGAATAACAAGAAATTTTTTTTTTATGTGACAAGAAAATGATTTCAAATCAAATTTCCATTTTAATTTTTCTTGCATTTTTATTTTTCATACTTTTTTAAGTGCTACGATGTTGCTTATTATATTGTCTGTCTATCCATTTTATTTATAATTAAAAATAAAATAATTAAGGATGAAAACAAGAAAAATAAAGATATATGTGTATATATATATATATATATCCTCGGTTTGATATCTTATTGAAGAGAAAGCTTATAAAATAGAGCACCGGAGAGGGAAAGTGATAGCAAATAGGCTGTAGAAAGAACCAAAACATTATCAGAAATAAAAAGAAAATGAACGCAGGGACATTAGGTCGAATCTTACTTTCTTATAAAATAGAGCACCGGAGAGGGAAAGTGATAGCAAATAGGCTGTAGAAAGAACCAAAACATTATCAGAAATAAAAAGAAAATGAACGCAGGGACATTAGGTCGAATCTTACTTTCTCGAAACATTCTTTATCTAGCTAGAAAGTAACTTCGTCCTGAATTCCGGAGTAATGGAAAAAATGAATAATACATATCCCTGATGTAGATCTAGAAAGGATAACAACTTTATGGAAATTTTTTCGCAACTTTTCTAAAAAAAATTTATGGTTCAAAAAAAAGTTCTTTTGAAAAAATATACGACGGCGTTCAAGAAAACATACTTTCGAGAAAATAACAACTGAGATTCTGAACCCGCGCCACAAAAATATTTGAAAAAAAGGAATAAAAGGAAAAATAGTACTTAGGAAGAAAACGAAATTAAAATTAAGCAGATTAGAAATCTAGGAGCAACATAAATGGAAAAAAAAGATACATGCATAGCTGAATAAATTTGAATAGAATGTCTACAACAGTGTTGGAAGTTAAGTATTTGAATAGACAAGTTTTCTTTTGTGTAGTTTACATTAAACAATATTAGTTTACTTTGTTTTTATCCTTTTGTTTATCATAAACAAAAACGAAATATTAAAAACGAAAAATAAAATAAAAAGATATAAAGGTCGTGTGCAACGGATCAAAATTTAATAAAAACGAAAACAATACAAAAAAAAATAAGAAATAACAAATTTACTTTTCTAGAATATTAGGATGCATGCCTTTTGGCAATTGAAACACTTGCATGTCATAAGGATATTAAGAAAATCTTCTACATTGTTTTTTTCCTCCTCTTTTTTTTTTTTTTTTTTAGTTGTTATTTGAGTTATTGTTTAAAGGAAAGGAGGCGGAAAGAAAACTTTACAAGTTATTTGTGTGAATCTTCTTTCTTTAAGCAATAAAATAAAATTTTTTTTTTTACTTATTTCACCCCGATCATTTCATTTAATTTTATTTGCAATTTTACATTATATTCATATGACCACAAAAAGTTTCACTGAATTTGGTTTTTCCGAAATTATCATTGTGTTTTTTTTTTGTATATTTAATGGTACACACTGCAGTAAATCTATACTACCACCAGAAAGATTATTACACATGAAAATACATGTACTTTTCTTCGTTATAAGGTCAATCACTTTGGTTTATCCAACCACAAAACTGAATATTAAGAAAACTGATTTTCACATAATGTTATAAAAATAATTTTTAAATTAAATTAAATTTTAATTTTTAAATTTGAAAAAAAAAAAAATAAAAAATAATTGTATAACATAATATTTGTTATATGGGTACAGTAAATTTTCGATATAAGAAACTTTTCTGATACTATTTTTAAAAAAAAAGTTCCCTATGTGGAGAACGTACCTTATATGACATAAATAGAAACAATTTATTTTAAACATATAAAATTAGTTTGACAACAAAGATAAGCAGCAAAAACAAGTAAAAAACAAGAACATTATTTAAATTTTTTAAAAACTGCCTTTTCTCTTATAACTTCGCTACACTTCAGGTTACAAACACAGAATTCCATGTTTTGCAGAAAAAAATGGGTTCGTTCTGTGTTTGTTACTTGGTTTGCCATATAAATTTTTTATTTTTTTTTTCATGGTTTGAAAGTAGGTTCGACACAAACCTAGAAATTTTACTACATAGTTTTATTGCATTTCAAAAAAAAAAAAGGTATAACCTGTCAATTTGCAGAAAATTTATAGAAAAAATAATACTTTAAAATGCTTCGATATAAAAAAAATAATAATAAATTGTAGGTTGTCAAAAAAGAAAATAAATTAAAATATTTAAAAAAAAAAATTGAATATTATTTTTATTTTCCATTTTTTTTTTAAATTAAAAAAATTAATTTTTTTTTTTAAATTACGAAAAAATAAAATTTTATTTTACAAAGAATTTTTTTTTAATTTTACAAAGAATTTTTTTTTAATTTCAAACCAAACCATCTTTTATAAGTGTGTCACCCCATTCGCCAACCTACTTTAAAACCAAGAAATTCATGGTTGCTAACCTGAAGTGTAGCGAAGTTATAAGTCTTCTTAACAGTAAAATTTCATGATATTCGAGATTATTTGCTTCAGCCCATACTAGAGTGGTATTAAACGCATTTATCATATTATTAATATCTGTGGCCACTGGTATTTCATTGTTGATAGTTGCACATATAATGTTGGTTGTGATATCTTCATCTGTGATAAGAGGATATATTGTGATTCTTCAGCAATACCTGATGCCCAATCCATAATTTGATCGTTTGACAGACCGCTGTTTGTAGCTACATGTCGGTATAATTGTATCAATGAAATATCATCATCTTCATTGAAGTGATCAGGTGGTAGGTTAAATAACAAATCGTCATAGGATGAAAACAAATGTTTCCAGATTTTGGCACATCATTCCAAGCATCTGTTAGCATAAAAATAACATCTTTTAAATTTAGATTTTTTAAATTTTGGATCAAACTACTAAATGATTCTGCAGCAACATTCAACAACAATCGTTTTTTGTACCGTTGTTTCAATGATTTAATTACTTGCTGATCGAGTGGCTGTAACAATGGTGTTGTGTTTGGAGGAAAAAAAAACACCGAGAATTTTCCATCAACACTTTTTAAAGTTTCATTGTATCAAAAAATCTGAGTCCAACTCTGTGTGTGAAGAAAAAGTTATTTTCTACTTTTTCATGCGGCTTGTCCTCAGTTTTTTTGAAAACTCGTTTTTTACTTATTTTTTTTCGGGATTAGTTTGAATATTCAATGTAAATAATAAGTTGAGCCCAAGATGAGCTAGATATTAAAATTTTTTATTTTAAACATTTTGCGCAATACTTGAATTGTATGCCAGGTCCGAGATATTAATTTTTACTATTTTTTTTTTGGAACACTGTTATACTATACAGTGAAGGAAATTGAAATACGTTGTCGAATTTGATACAACCTTTTCTCATGTGAAAAGTTCAAGTTTCATAAATTTTCCGAAATCCCAAGGCCGATCGATTTAGACAGCCTAGAACCGATACAAATTATACTTGTAGTATAGTATGATTTCACGAAGGAACTATGGAAACTTTTTTTTAAAAACAAAATAATCAAAATTTTGAAGTAATTAATTTAAACGAAGGAAAATGGTAAGTATATCATTTATTTTGTCGAATTTCTTATTATTTTCAGAATAAGTGACGTCACAAACTTGGTGAAAAAAAAATCCACATTTTCATTTTTTAATTGACTTAGCACTGACATTTGCATAACACAAACTGACTGTTTGACTGTAGATAATTCAAGATTTTTGAGTTTTCTCGCTACGATGGAGGAAATTTTGATTGAAATGACAAACAAAAAATAGGTGAAAAAAAAATACAAAAATTTTCTTCGTTTTTGTCCTTTCACTAAAAATTTCTCACACTTTTCGCTTCGCTGCCACTAAATAATAGTAACGTTCTTGTGTGGCCGTGAAATAATGTTAATTGGCCTTGTGTTAATTGCCATTAAGGTCTCTACGAATACCTAGCAGTGATAACATTTTTGTGAAAGATTACTTAGTTAAAGTTTGATCCTACCCAATTATATAATTAAATTAGAAATTCGGAATATTTTTCTTTAAAAATTTACTTCGATTTTATTCAAAAAATGTACATTATGTATTGTAGGTAGATATAGATGTACATTATGTACATGTTTGTACATATTTTTATTTCTATTTTTGTTGTATCTTGGAAAAATGTAAAGTTTATTTTTTATAGAAAAAAGAAAAAACATCAGAAAACATTGAAAATCCCATTGCAAATTGGGTTAGTATCATTACATGAGTAGTATAGGAAACTTTTTTCATTTTCTTCTTCTTTTATTTTGTTTTATATAATATGTATATCAAAATAAAGGAATAATAAAATGTAAATATTGTAAAGAATGAAAGTAGAAAAAAAAAAGTTCTTTGATCCTTTAAAAATAAAAAAAAATAAAGAAGAAAATAGAAAAAAAAATTTATACATATATATTTCAGTTGATGAAAGGAGAAAAATATTATAAAGTCTTTCTGGATAAAATATGTTGTGGCAGTAAAAGTTTTCACTTCAACATAACTGTTGAAGTTATTGGAATTTATATGTTGGACCGCAACATTTATTATATGAGAGATTTGTTTTTTTTTAAACGCATTTTGTCGATAATATCCATATCTGATAGTTTCTTTCAAAATAATATTCTGTTTTCAAGACTTGAATAAAAATTGCAGTATTTTGAAAAACTAAAATATAATTTTGCCATCAAGTTCCATAATTTTTTTGTTTAACTTATGATTTAAAATGTTCTTCAAATATGTACTATTTATGTCACATACAATAGTGACAAAATAAAGGTAGCGTTATCTAAGTCAGCGTGTTTCAGTTCCCAATTTTTTAATCAATATTTCAATAATTGCATAAAAAGGAAACATAAATGGTATATTTTATTTTTCAGGTCTGGGTTCCAAAGCTTAATGAATCTTATGTTGTCATAAAATTAATTTACAACGTATTCAATTTATCAATTTTATGTAATAAAGTATAGCTTTAATATCCTTAAGCTATAAATTTCGACAATTAAATATAAAGAAAAATTATTTTTAGTTTTATTATTTTTTTTTTGTTTTATATTTTCATAAACTTTTTTTTTTTACATTTTTCTTATTTGTAGTCTAGTTACTTTGTTTAAATCCAAAATAAAAAATTTATATTTCTTGTTTGTATCCTTAAGCTATATATTTTTGTATTTACAGATGGAATTGAAAATTTTTGTAGAATTATTCAATGAAAATATAGCGAAAGGTACCTGGAAAACATATACAGTACATATGTACATAATAACGAAAAAAGAAAAAAGAAAAAAGTGAATTTTTATTTTATGTTTAGAATCATTGATCCCAATGGGACTTGTCATGTCATTTGAATTTAACAGAAATCGGGGGACGACAAATGTGATCAAAAAAAGAACAAAAATTGAAAAAAGGATCAAAAATTCAGGATACGTGAAATTTCAAAAATATCAAAAAAAAAAAAAAGAAGAAAAAATGAAAAGAAAAACCATTTTTAGTAGATTTGAACATGCGATAAAATTAGAAATAATGTCCCAAATGGTTTGGAGCAATATTTTCTGCTATTTTTCTCTGTTTGAAAACTGTGTTACAGCAAAAAAAAAAAAAAAAAAGGAAAATTTTACAAGGATATATAAAATATCCAAAAATAATTAAAAAAAATAGATAAATTCATTCATATTTTTTTTTCTGGGGATACTTGTTTTTTTTTTTTTTTGAACATTGTTAGCTTGCTGATAATAAAAATTCATTGAAAATTTATGATGAAATATAAAATCGGTTAAGGTCAAATTAGCTATCTGGTTATTTTCAGTATTTTTTTTTTTTTTATGTAATTTTATGTGGAGAAAATATTTTCGATTATATGTTTTTTTTTTTTTTTTAAATAACGTAACCAGAATACATGACCGATGGATGATAAAATTAAGTTAAATAATTTTCATTAGTTATTAAAGTTAATAGAGCAGAAAGAAAATATGAAACTAGATTTTTTTTTTTTTAGAAATTTTTAGAAATAAATGTATACATGATACAGCTACATAGTTATGTTATGCCTAAAATTATATTGGTTTTAGCATAAATGTTTTATAAACTCAATAATGTTGGTGAAAAAATAGCAATGGCATCAACAAATGTTTTATTTTGAATAACATATGTAATGTTTGATTTACAAGTGTGATATCGTATACATGATAATACCTGTTGTAGTTCAGGGTTTGTTCATCGGTTGCTAGAGTAGCTATGGAATGAAGCACCATTTATAATTTCTTTGTCATTACTTTTAGATATTTTAACTCAACTTCAATATAAGAACAGTTTTTTAATTATAGTTTTTAATTCATGCTATTAAATTAAAAATGTTAAAAAATTTTCTTGAAGAGTTTTTTTTATTTTGCTAGGTGGGGTCGAATAATTTTTTATTTAAAGAAGGGGGGTCGCAGTCGGAGAAAGTTTGCCCCACCGATGTAGCCCCACCGATGCTGAGACCTGTAGCCTTATGGTATGGCACCTATATACACAGTACACAGTACTAGGCAAATATATTTTTAAATAGCCAATTTCGAGGAAAATTTTTGTGTATTTTTTTTTTAAATTCTTTTTATTTTATTTTGTTCTTCGAATTAATTGTTCTTTTAGAAAATTCTAAATATGAAGACAAAATTTTGTTCATTTTGCTAAAAGGGAATAATGATTATAAAAAATGATTATAAAATAAGGAGAATAACTAATTTTAGTAAATATAAATTTATTTTCTTAATAAAAGCTAATAGTTATTATTTTTTTTAAATTTTTTCATAAAATAAAGTTCTAATATCACTTATGTAGATCCTATAGATTATAGAACTACAAACTATAAGATGAAAAAAAATATTATTTTATTCATCTTCTTAATCACGAAACATCTAATTTATATTAAAACCAAAATTCTAATCATCATACTTTTAATAACATTTTTTACTATCTTTTATTTTAAAGTTAAAAATGGGGCAACAATAAAACAGTAGATGTAGGTACAAAGTAAAAAGTTTTATTATTAGCACAACATACAATATAACGTATTATGATGTTTAATAAAATTGTATTATATTCTTAATTAATAAGCATAAATATTTCAATACATCTAGTACAAAATTCAGTCTATAATCGATCTTATAAGAAAAAATACCCAAAGGTGATACGTAATATTAAAATCAAACGAAATACATATTAATTCATTAAATTTTACTACTGGCACCGTACAATAAAAAAAAAAAAAAATATCTCATTCATTCGACATAGTAGTGTTATAAAAACATTTCCATTTTGAACATAAAGGTATATAAACATACATTTTATGATGTTGGTATTATGGTTAAAATATCTGTATATACACAATTCGTATTATTATAAATATATAGTATAGGATATTTTTTCACATGAATTTTTACCTTTTTAAATACAATATTGTACAAATGACAAACTTTTGTTAAAAATTATTACACCCTAGTTGAACATTATCTCATGTAATAAAAAAAATTTTAAACCGATATTTATTTTTGAATAAATGAAAATGTACATATTCTATTTATATAAAATTATATAAAACCATGCAAAATTGATAAATAATGAAGAATCTTTAGATTCCATTTAATATTCGATTTTATTTATTTGTTTGCATACAGAAGATAGGTTCGTCATATTCGTGGTAATTAGTATTAAGTTTTTCTATGTCTCTCTTCAATGTTGGATTTGATAATTATTCTTTATTTATTTATTTTTGAAACTTCATCAGGGCGAAAATTGAAGTTAAGAAATATATTAAAACTTTTGATGAGAGGCAAAAATTTAAAACTTTTTTGAAAATTCGTGTGTATTTCCACTTCCGCGGTGGATTCAAAAATGAAGGCAACTTTTTTTACTAATTTTATAATTTTGTCCTTTAAAATTTTTTCCTTAGAAATGATTGAAAAGAATGATCGAAAAATCTAGTGAAAATATAAAAAAAATAAAAATAAGGGAAGGCAAGATTTTTATTATTTTGTTTGTAAACATTTTTTATATTATGTAGAGGCATTTTAATGTACAAATATTTTTCATTTATTGAAAGGGAAAGAGATAAAATATGAAATTTCTTCTTTTAATAAATATACATATTTTTTTTTTTTAACATTAAATTTGATATTGAATCGAAATGGCAAAATTAAGCCAACAGAATTAAATTATTTATTTATGTTTTTTATGTATAACACAATTAAATGTCTTTGCTTAATTTTAATTAACTAGCGCCTGGAGGACCATTTATAAGGATAATAAAAATAATATAATTTCAAATTCAAAGTAGTAGACGTAATTAAAAATTAAAATATTATAAATGTAGATTTTAATATTGAAATAAGAATATCATTAATTTTTTAAGGGTTTTAATAATAAAAAAAAAAAAAATGTCAATAATACATTTCAGAGAATTATGTTTTAGAGATTTTAACAATTTATATTTTTTACCATTTTAACGACTTTAATAAAAATAAAATGATTATGATATAATAGTATAAATGTTGTATATGTATGACATAAAATTTTTAGAATTTTTTTTTCTTATACTGGAAGCCTTTTCTACAGTTATCAGTTGACGGTGCCGTAATGGCCGATAACTTAACAATAAAATAATACTTATATAATGTTAAAATAGAAATTGCCATTTGTCAGTTTGTGAATTAATTTTGTTTTTTATGCTAAAACTAAACAAAAAAACATCTATTTATCGCAATATTGAAGTTGTAGTACCATGTAATAGGTAAAAAAAAACGAAAATATTAAAACAATAAAAAAAAATTTCGATTACGTTCTAAATTTAAGTAAACATTTTTAATTCTTATTAATTCGATATTATCAAAATTGAGCTTGATTCATTTTAATTCCAAAAAAATCTTTGATAGTAATAATAATAATAATAATAATAATAACTACTCTTATAATAACAATATAAAATATTTCATACATTATTCCTTAAACTTTAAAAATTAAAAAGTTTCCGATAAGAATAATTTTTTGAGGTTTTTCCATAAAGTTATGTGTAACATATGTTGGAGAAAAAAAAAGTTAAATATACATATTTGTATATAGTGTTATGTTATGACAATTTTAAGTTTCTTATTATAATGATTTTAAATTGATTTAAAAGTTTTGGATTTTATTTTTGGTACCTACAAGGGAAAGTCGAATAATTTTCTTATTTTATCCTCTAATCTCATAAGTAGGGAACTTCCATTTACCATTTAAGATACGTAGATTTTTTATAAATAACTTAGATAAAATTTTCTTTGTACAAGAAGAATAATAATGACAATCCTGTAACTAACCAACTTCATGATTCGAAGAAAAATTTGTTATTATTTTTTTGTTGTAGGTGTAATTATAGCAAGTAGTTTAATAAGAACACGAACACAAGTTCAGCTTGAGTCCAGTCCAATCTGATATTGATTTTGACATTACAAAAGTGTGTGGATATGACATGATACCATATTATGAACGAGTTTGTTATTTTTTTATGCCATTAGTATTTTGAATCTGCAGTAGTGTGAATTTTAGTATGTTCATAGTTTGTATTCAGAATAAAAAAAAAAAAAATTTTAATCTAATTTTTTGTCTTAAAAAAAACTTTTTTCCAAACCAAAATTTTAAAAGAAATAGTATTCTATAATTTTATTAGTTTTTGTTTTAAATTTGCAGTTACTTTTCATTTTCATTTAAGAAAATTATATGAGTTCAAAAACTTAACATTTATACTACTGAAAAATATCTAATCAAAAGAAGAAAAAATAATATTATTTTATATTTTTAATGAGAAAACTTTCTTATTATTTATTTTCATATCATAAACTTAGAAATGAAATAATTTCAAATGACATTTTCATTAACCAATATCATTTTATTTTATAAATAAATATATACATATGTACATCCATTATACATATATACCTATTGGGTATATATTTTTGTATTTATTTATATCTTATATAAAAAATATATTTATTTCAAAAAAATATTCAAATATTTACATAATATATGTACATATATTATGAATTCAAATAATTTTATTGAAATCATTCGAAATGCATATATAGCTTGTACATTATAATTTGGAGGTAATTCAACAACATTTCAATTTTCATTAAGTTCGAATTTAATTGAAATTTTTATTTCTTGGTTTTCAAATAATTTATTTTGTAAAATGAATGTTACTTTATAAAATTAGAATAATTTTAATTTAATTATAATGATGGCTGTAGTTAGTGCGTTTTTTGTTTTTAACAATTTATATAAATAAACTGTACAAATGACATTGTAATGAAAATAATCGACTAATTTTATTATAACTACTTGGCTATTACATTATATGAAATGAACCACTACTTTTAACAATTCGATAAATTATTTATTCTGTTTAACTATTATTCAGAGTTATATTTATTAAAAAAAATCCATATTAAAACTTTCAAATTGAATAAAAGAAAGTTTCTGGTATAACTTTCCAGAGTTAAGTTTATAATGAAGTGAAGCAAACTAGTTACAGAATTAGTTGAAGACTGAAAATTGGAGCTATGTAAAATTATATGAACTCTTATGGAATTAGTAATTCTAATCCAGAACAGATTGGAAGTGCATTTTGGAATATTTATTATTTTATTATTATACGCATTTAATAAGTTATTATGCTTAAAATGTTACAGTTTGTGTTTTCGATTTTTCTAAATTAAAATTAGAATGCCTTTCAGTAGAAATCAATTGAACGCACATAATTCATAAATATTTTGAATAAGAACTAAAAGATAATGAATCTCTCGCTGTAATGATGTAGAAAAATAAACCCAAAAAACAAAATAAAAATATTATTAATTATCTTAATTCCAATACCTTAATTTTTTTTTTTTTTTTAATAAAAAAAGACCAAATTTGTTGTATACAAATTATAATCCGTTTTGAAAAAAAAAAAAAATTATGTCCTTAAAAGTTATCTAATTGGGATTATCTCATAAAGTTGACAGAAAACTAATTAAAAGTTCGTAAACTGAATTTAAACATTTGTGTTTTTTTTTTTTTATATAAAATACAAAAATTTATTCCATCCATATTTTATTATATTATGTTTATTTATATAATTTCCTAAGGATTTTCCTCAAGCTCTAAAGTTTCAGAGAAAAAATAAAAACATAAACCTAAATAAAAAAAAAAAAAATTCTAAGAAGGTGTACAAAATTATATGAAATTTTTGAAGAAAGCAATATTGAAAGTAGACACTTTTCCCAAATGACACAGATTTGTTTTTATTTGCATTATTATTATTATATTTTTTATTTTTATTGAATATAAACTAGGAATATTATAATATTATGTAATAAAATATTATTTTACTTGATAGAATATTAAAGTTATGGAAAATACAAAATATATGTATGTATATCGAAAACTTTTCTATAAATTTTGAATTTAGAAGATGATACTTTTTTCAAGGATTTAAGTTGGAATTTGCGTTTTTTTTTTTGTTTAATAAAATAAAATCAAAAAAAAAAATAATAAAATTATAAATTGATTTTTAAAAATATTTTTTTTGTGGATTTTTATAAAGTGAAGTAGAACTTTGCTTAAAATTGAAACTTTTGCGATTAAAAAAAGAGAAATATTTATACACTTACACTTGTTGATGGCTTTAAAGGAAAAAAATTATACTTTCAACTCTTTATTTTCTTTTATCATAAATTCATAACTAATGTAATAGATTTCCATATTGTTCTGAATTTTTCAAAAGTTCAATTATTTATATTTACTCAATAAAGCTACACAGAAAGAAATTTGCTCTTACTGAAAACTAAAAAATGCGTTAAAATTAACGAAAATTTCGTTGATATTGCACATACGAACATTTCGTTGAAAAAAGAACGTTGTTCGTTAAAAAAGTTCGTTATACCGAAAACCAAAAACCTTTCAAATTCATCAGCAAAAAAAAACACCGCAATTTCAAAAAATAAAATTTTTTTATTACTTATTTTTTTATTTATTTATTTTTTTTTTTTTAATTTTTTTTTTATTATTTTTTTTTAATTTTTTTTTTAATTTTTTTTTTTTAATTTTTTTTTTTATTTTATTTTTTTTTTTTTTTTTTTATTTTATTTATTTTTTTTTTATTATTTATTAATTTTATTTATTTATTTTTAAAAGTTTTTTATTTTTTTTTTTTAATAATTTTTTTTATGCCCGCTTGTGGATTCGAACCACTGTCCTAAACATTGCAATCCACCAACTCTGCCACTGAGCTATAAACTAAATTTACGGCAATGTGTAAAATGGAAAATATAAGTTCTGTATGGATTGAAATGTTTCTTTCCCGTATTTAACGATTAACGAACTTCTTTAACGAGTACTAAAAAAGGTTAGTATTTCTGTAATGTGAAAAAATACGAAATTTACGTTATCAAAATCTACGTTTTCTTAAATTTTCGTTATTTTAACGAGACTTTCAATAACGAACTTTTTTGACGTAAACGTTACGACCTTATTTTTCTCTGTGTATCTTTAACCTTAACTTATATAATTATATTTTTTTATCTTATGTTCAAGATAATCAAGATAACCTAAATATTACAATATATGTATATATATTTTCTTAATCCAGAAAAAGCGTATACAGAAAATTTTTTATATAAAAAGAAAGATTTCAATTTTAAGATAAATCAGTTTAATTTAAAATTTTTATCGTGTTATAAGAATTTAAAGAAAATTACAAAAAAATGTTTCAAGTTTTTAATTTATTCATTATTTTTAGTTTAGTATTCAATTATTCTCGTGGAGCTGAATTAAACAATATGGTTGAAATTTTTGGTGATTCTCCAAATAGAATTGTTGGAGGATTTTCTGCAACTAAAAATCAGTTTCCATATCAAGTTTATCTGAAGCTTGGAAATTCTGGAGGTTTTTGTGGTGGTTCAATAATTTCTGAAAGTTTTATTTTAACAGCAGCTCATTGTGTATCAAATAATGGAATATTGTGAGTATAACATTTAGAATCTAGAAGATTAAATATTGTTCGCTTGGAAATTGAGTATAGCCAAATTTATTTAAATATGTATGTTTGGGTTAAATATAATGTTAAATTGGAAAACAAAATCTTACTTTATATATAAAATTATATTTATTATGTTATTCAAAAATTTTAAAATGTACTAATGTTATAAATGTAATTAATTGAATATAATTTTAATTACCTTCTGATTTTATATGGACTTTTATAAAAATATGAATATTTCTTTATTTGCCTTTTATTTCTCAGAACACTTCCTGAAAATATAAAAATTTTTGCCGGAGTTGTTGATTTAAGTGATGAGAAACGGATTGTACGCAATGTGAAAAGTATCAGGGCTCATGAAGAATATAAAATTTCGAATAATTTATTATTAAATGATATTGCTTTGTTAGAAATTATAGAGCCATTTATATTTTCTGACAAAGTGAAAAAAATTGAGCTGAATGTGGATGAAATACCAGCTGGAGCACAAATTACTGTTTCAGGATGGGGAAAAGATGCAGAAAAAGGAAAAATTTCAAAAGTTTTGAAATATAATCATGTTACAGGAATGTCGAAAAGAGAGTGTTTCAGTTTAACTGGAATATTGAGAAAAGAAATATTATGCTTTAGTCGTAAGGTGGGAAATGGCGTTTGTTATGGTGATTCAGGTGGACCGGCTGTATATAATGGCAAGCTGGCAGGTGCTACCAGTTTCGGCATAAGAGCTTGTGGAAGTCAAACACCTGATATGTTTGTAAATGTTGCAAATTATTTAGATTGGATAAATAAATATGCTCGAAGAAGTTAAAATTATATAAAAAAGTATTATCTTGTAATTTTTGTACTTTGCATTATAGTTTACGAAAATTCTTATAATAAGTTAATATTCTTTTTTTTGCCAGGTCTTCGAATAATCTATTGATATACGAGACCTAATATAGAGTTTTGGAAATGCCGTCAGATAAGGTTTTGACATGTGCTGCACAGTGGCGTAGCTACCATATAGCAAGAGTAAACAAGGCATAAGGGCCCTCTAAGTTTGGGGGTCCCCTTGTAATACAGTTTTTTTTTTTCATCGATTCAGACCAAGCTTTAAGTTGAATGAAAAACTAATTATCCAGCAGCGAAGCTTTCTTTTTTTTGTATAACTCACATCAGATAAATGCATGAGTACACTTATATTACAAATCACTCGTGAATAAACTTTATTTATTCAATACATATAAGAATAATGCAACTCAAAAAACTCAAAAACGAGTGTAATATATGATTCATAATATTTTTTCAATACATTAGAATTGTATTGAGTTTTTTGTATCATGTGTAATTCCTATTCGCAAGTATAGTGAGTAGTGAAATATGTATTGAAAAAGATTTGACTGCTACAATGTCTATTAGACAATTTTCAACTTTCTAGAAAAATATGGTTGTTTGGAGAGTGAGTTTTCAGAAGTATATTTAGTATTAATGTTATTTCTTACTCTACCAATCACAGTTGCTAGTGTGTAAAGAAAAGATTCAGTAAATTAAAAATCATAAAGGAGTACAAAAGAAATTCTATCAACCAAGGTAGATTACGTGATCTGTCGCTATTATGTATTGAGCACAAAGAAGCTGCCAAAATGGAAATAAGTGATCTTATTAACGATTTTGCAAATGCAAAAGCTAAAAAAAAGAATTTTAATAGTTATTCACATTATTATTATTATTATTATTATTATTATTATTATTATTATTATTACTTTTATAATCGAAAGTATTATAAAAATTATAAAGAATTTTTTTGTATTTCTTTAATACTTTTTACATTTTTTCACAGGGGCCCTTCCATCATTGTGGCATAAGAGCCTAAAATTTCTAGCTACGCCACTGGTGCTGCACAATTAGATAATTTGTGTTGCAAAAACAGTTCAGAACTCCCTGAACAACTCTTTCTGTTTTGCTTTTTAAATAAGAGTTACATATTTTTTACAATGGAAGCAACTTAACTTTACCGATTCGAACTTGTTGTATTTTTCAAAATTTAGGTTCAAAAATAACAGATAAAAAAGGAAAGAAAAAAAAACCAAAAATTACTTTCAATACAAAAACAGTATTTATATACTATATTACCTCGGTTAGTAGGTTTACTTGATGAACAAATACTACTCATATGAATCTTATGTCAATAGTCGGTAACTAACAGGTTAAAGTTTCTTAATTTTTCGATTTTAAATATGAATGATAAGGTAAAAACAAAATTTTCTTCGAATGGAATTTTTTTTCAGTAATACAAGTGACTCAATTTTTCTTGATAGAAAGAACTTTTTTGAAGTTTATACTTCTTTAGCGACGTTGGAAGAAATTTGGTAGAGGGTAAAAATTTATTTTCATATAAAATTTTTCTGAGAATCGTCATCATTTTTCTGAGAATCGACCGTCATCATTTTTCAAAAATTAAAAAAAAAAACAAACCATAATTGGGTTCGAACCTGGCACCTTCAGACTTATTAGTATGGTGTTCTATCCACTAAGCCATACGGCCATATAATTCTTGCTTTCTAAAATATAATTAAAAAAAGTCTAATAAACCATTCATTTTTTTGTTTTTATTTTATTGTAGGGGAATAAAAAATAATACTCAAAAAAAAAAATAAGAAAAGAATTAGAATACTCAAAAAACGAGTTTGAAAAATTAACTAACCAATCAAAAAATTAATCTCATTGCCATATAATGAGATTTAATATTATTTAGGAAAATAAATCAAAAATATTTTTTGTATTTGTTTAGAAAGCTAAACTCATATAGGCAATATGGCTTAGTATTATAGTAGAACATCACACTGTAAGTCTGAAGGTGCCTGGTTCGATTCCCAATGAGGATTTTTTTTTTTTTAATAAAGAAACAAATCCTTTTAGTATTTTTGGAAAACGTTAAATATTCATATGATATATGATAAAAATTAAATTTTTGCACCACTTAACAATTCTTGAATTAAAATAAAAATATGATTTATAGTTTTTCATTAAAAAAAAGAAATTAAATAATCCTTTTCTTTGTGGGTCGCCAAAAAAAAATTCTCATGTGACAACGGAATTTATTGTCGATTTATTTATATATGTATAATAAAATAAGGGACTATGAAATAATTAAAAAGTAATAGTTAGCAATAGAAATATACATTTATTTTTTGATCCTATATTTTTTAATTTATAGCTTAAATATTATTTGCCAAATTCGATTCTAATTTCAATTTGATATTTTCGTCTATTTTTTATTTTGACATGCAGATTGTGAAAACTTCGGAATTTCACGCAGTTACGAATGATTAAATATAAAAATATAAAATATTGTTAACTTCATATTATTTAACGTCTCAAATTAATTATAGATTTAGCTAGACAAATAATATTATTTCCAGTCGATGATGAACTTTTACAGATAAGACTTATATAAACAAAATACAATAAAATAGATTTAAATGCCAAAATTTAATAAAATTATTTAACAATTGATTAATATGAACAAAAATTTAGTAAAATGTCTTAAAATTCGATTTATATGAACAAAATTTCGATTTATAATTCATAATGTTTAATTTAAATTAGTTATTCGAGCTGATTTTCCATCAAATAAAATAATTTTCGAAACATCTGGGAAATGTTTTTACACACTCTAGATTATTTTTTACAGAGATCATGTAACCACTAAAGTTATAAACATTATATCCTATAAAACAAATTTATAATATTGGACGCACTAAACTCGTTACAAACAACATAGGTATATTTTGGCATTGATAGTATAGATATCGATCAAGTAATTTATCAT
This sequence comes from Hybos culiciformis, assembly GCA_964007475.1. Taxonomy (NCBI): domain Eukaryota; kingdom Metazoa; phylum Arthropoda; class Insecta; order Diptera; family Hybotidae; genus Hybos; species Hybos culiciformis. The sequence continues at coordinate 24,830,582 of OZ023273.1, read as the reverse complement.
TATAGGTTTTCCCGGCTCAAAATATGCAAAAAAAAAAAATATTTTCAAAATAGGTAGCTCTGGTGAAATAAAGATTACCAGACCAAAAATTTTGGGTAGGAATTCATAATTATCGTACACTTTTTTAATTTCAAATATATGTCCAATATTACAAGCAAAAAAATTACATATTCTACCAATAAAAAAATTATGTTCAAAAAATTATAAAAATTATTATGTTCAAAAAAATTTAAAAAAAAATGTATTCATTGGGGAATCGAACCTGACACCTTCACTCTTATAGTCCGATGTTCTAGCCACTAAGCCATACGGCCATATAATTTTTGCTTTCTAAAATATAATAAAAAAATTCTAATAAACCATTCATTTTTTTGTTTTTATTTTATTGTAGGGGAATAAAAAATAATACTCAAAAAAAAAAATAAGAAAAGAATTAGAATACTCAAAAAACGAGTTTGAAAAATTAACTAACCAATCAAAAAATTAATCTCATTGCCATATAATGAGATTTAATATTATTTAGGAAAATAAATCAAAAATATTTTTTGTATTTGTTTAGAAAGCTAAACTCATATAGGCAATATGGCTTAGTATTATAGTAGAACATCACACTGTAAGTCTGAAGGTGCCTGGTTCGATTCCCAATGAGGATTTTTTTTTTTTTTAATAAAGAAACAAATCCTTTTAGTATTTTTGGAAAACGTTAAATATTCATATGATATATGATAAAAATTAAATTTTTGCACCACTTAACAATTCTTGAATTAAAATAAAAATATGATTTATAGTTTTTCATTAAAAAAAAGAAATTAAATAATCCTTTTCTTTGTGGGTCCCCAAAAAAAATTCTCATGTGACAACGGAATTTATTGTCGATTTATTAATATATGTATAATAAAATAAGGGACTATGAAATAATTAAAAAGTAATAGTTAGCAATAGAAATATACATTTATTTTTTGATCCTATATTTTTTAATTTATAGCTTAAATATTATTTGCCAAATTCGATTCTAATTTCAATTTGATATTTTCGTCTATTTTTTATTTTGACATGCAGATTGTGAAAACTTCGGAATTTCACGCAGTTACGAATGATTAAATATAAAAATATAAAATATTGTTAACTTCATATTATTTAACGTCTCAAATTAATTATAGATTTAGCTAGACAAATAATATTATTTCCAGTCGATGATGAACTTTTACAGATAAGACTTATATAAACAAAATACAATAAAATAGATTTAAATGCCAAAATTTAATAAAATTATTTAACAATTGATTAATATGAACAAAAATTTAGTAAAATGTCTTAAAATTCGATTTATATGAACAAAATTTCGATTTATAATTCATAATGTTTAATTTAAATTAGTTATTCGAGCTGATTTTCCATCAAATAAAATAATTTTCGAAACATCTGGGAAATGTTTTTACACACTCTAGATTATTTTTTACAGAGATCATGTAACCACAAAAGTTATAAACATTATATCCTATAAAACAAATTTATAATATTGGACGCACTAAACTCGTTACAAACAACATAGGTATATTTTGGCATTGATAGTATAGATATCGATCAAGTAATTTATCATTATAGGTTTTCCCGGCTCAAAATATGCAAAAAAAAAAATATTTTCAAAATAGGTAGCTCTGGTGAAATAAAGATTACCAGACCAAAAATTTTGGGTAGGAATTCATAATTATCGTACACTTTTTTAATTTCAAATATATGTCCAATATTACAAGCAAAAAAATTACATATTCTACCAATAAAAAAATTATGTTCAAAAAATTATAAAAATTATTATGTTCAAAAAAATTTAAAAAAAAATGTATTCATTGGGGAATCGAACCTGACACCTTCACTCTTATAGTCCGATGTTCTAGCCACTAAGCCATACGGCCATATAATTTTTGCTTTCTAAAATATAATAAAAAAATTCTAATAAACCATTCATTTTTTTGTTTTTATTTTATTGTAGGGGAATAAAAAATAATACTCAAAAAAAAAAATAAGAAAAGAATTAGAATACTCAAAAAACGAGTTTGAAAAATTAACTAACCAATCAAAAAATTAATCTCATTGCCATATAATGAGATTTAATATTATTTAGGAAAATAAATAAAATATTTTTTGTATTTGTTTAGAAAGCTAAACTCATATAGGCAATATGGCTTAGTATTATAGTAGAACATCACACTGTAAGTCTGAAGGTGCCTGGTTCGATTCCCAATGAGGATTTTTTTTTTTTAATAAAGAAACAAATCCTTTTAGTATTTTTGGAAAACGTTAAATATTCATATGATATATGATAAAAATTAAATTTTTGCACCACTTAACAATTCTTGAATTAAAATAAAAATATGATTTATAGTTTTTCATTAAAAAAAAGAAATTAAATAATCCTTTTCTTTGTGGGTCCCCAAAAAAAAATTCTCATGTGACAACGGAATTTATTGTCGATTTATTTATATATGTATAATAAAATAAGGGACTATGAAATAATTAAAAAGTAATAGTTAGGAATAGAAATATACATTTATTATTTGATCCTATATTTTTTAATTTATAGCTTAAATATTATTTGCCAAATTCGATTCTAATTTCAATTTTATATTTTCGTCTATTTTTTATTTTGACATGCAGATTGTGAAAACTTCGGAATTTCACGCAGTTACGAATGATTAAATATAAAAATATAAAATATTGTTAACTTCATATTATTTAACGTCTCAAATTAATTATAGATTTAGCTAGACAAATAATATTATTTCCAGTCGATGATGAACTTTTACAGATAAGACTTATATAAACAAAATACAATAAAATAGATTTAAATGCCAAAATTTAATAAAATTATTTAACAATTGATTAATATGAACAAAAATTTAGTAAAATGTCTTAAAATTCGATTTATATGAACAAAATTTCGATTTATAATTCATAATGTTTAATTTAAATTAGTTATTCGAGCTGATTTTCCATCAAATAAAATAATTTTCGAAACATCTGGGAAATGTTTTTACACACTCTAGATTATTTTTTACAGAGATCATGTAACCACAAAAGTTATAAACATTATATCCTATAAAACAAATTTATAATATTGGACGCACTAAACTCGTTACAAACAACATAGGTATATTTTGGCATTGATAGTATAGATATCGATCAAGTAATTTATCATTATAGGTTTTCCCGGCTCAAAATATGCAAAAAAAAAAATATTTTCAAAATAGGTAGCTCTGGTGAAATAAAGATTACCAGACCAAAAATTTTGGGTAGGAATTCATAATTATCGTACACTTTTTTAATTTCAAATATATGTCCAATATTACAAGCAAAAAAATTACATATTCTACCAATAAAAAAATTATGTTCAAAAAATTATAAAAATTATTATGTTCAAAAAAATTTAAAAAAAAATGTATTCATTGGGGAATCGAACCTGACACCTTCACTCTTATAGTCCGATGTTCTAGCCACTAAGCCATACGGCCATATAATTTTTTTTAGTAAAAGATTTAGTTGCATACGATTTATAAGAAATTGTCAGATTTTCTTACTTGATAAAAAAATAATATTTTCGTCAATCAAAATAGAAAACATAAAATGAATAATAAAAAAAAGTAACGTTTAAGTAGATAGATATAGAGATATATAATTTCATTAACAACGTCATAAATTAAAAATATAAATATTTGTTAATCAAATTTAAGTATTTATTGGATTTTACCTTTACGTCTTTAAAGTTAGCTACTTAAAAAAAAGTATCTGTAGTTATTAACTTATCGCATTTTTCAATTGCTTATTTTATCTTCAAAAAAATTGATTAGGATTTATTAGTTGAATTGATTTGAGTGGATTAAGCAAATAATTAGTAACTGATAGAAATTATATACTGAAACTTTTAATAGACACACTTATTGCGTATATTTTATGTATATTCATATAATAATCATGTAAAAATAAAATAATTTAATCATTATATACTTTGTTTGTTTTTGAAAAGGCAAAAATATTTTGGAATAAAATAAATACCTAAATTGAAAATTAAGTTTTTCATTTTAATAAAATTTTGGAATTTTTGAATATATTTCAAGAACTTTAAAATAAAAATGATTTAATCTGGAATTTCGAATTGTTTCAAGTTTAGTATTTTTAATTTTCTAACAAATTCTCGGTTAATTTGAAGGGTTTTTTTATTACAAATTATTTATTTTTAGTATATGATACTTTTATGACATAAACGCTCTATTGAAAAAATTTTTGAATTGAAATGAAATTTGTAGTACTTACCTAAAGTATTTTGGTATTTTAAGTTACTAAATACCGTATTATATATCTTGATTGTATGACGATATCTTTATTATCAAAATATTTAGGTACCAAAATCCTTACTTTTTTTTTCCTTATTATAGAATCCTTAATAACAAAATTCTTAATATCAAAATCATTATTTTCAAAATCTGTAAAAACATAATCTTCAAGTACCAGAATCATTACTTTTCAAAAATTATAAAATAAAAAAACAATTATCCCACGCAAAGATTTTAATAATAAATTTCAGCACAAAAAAAAATCAACTAGATATATTATTTAATTGAAGATACGTAAAAATTGTTTCTTAATACATTTGTCAGAGATTTTAATCGATTAATATATAGGTACACTAGGGTGGTCCTTATTATGGATTAATCCGAATTTCTTTGCTCCCAGGGGCTTAAATGGTTCCAAATACATAAAAAATAATTGCCTCAAAATTCTAGCTCTTAATATTAACTTTAAGATAGTCCGCATTCCAGTCAAAGTTTCTCATATAAATAACATGGGAAAAATTTCATTTGTTCTTCAGAATTCCGTAGCTCTGCGACAAATGAATCAAAAGTAATTAATTGTTCTTTAGAATTCCGTAGCTCTGCGACAAATGAATCAAAAGAAATTAATTGCGTCATGTTTATTGTAAATTAAACGCTCTACAAAAAAGGTCTTTTATTATTTTTCGCTAAATCTATTGGCTTAAGAGTACCCTAAGGTACACATACATAAAAGAATTTTATCGTTGTTGTACATATAATACATAAGAACTGCATACTACATATTTTATTAAGAAATTTCTCAGTCGAACACAATATCATATTGATGGTAACATATATATAATAACCATGAATTAAATAAACAACCGCAAAATATCTGAGTCCTCAGCAATAATGACAAATAGTAAAGCGAATTTTTCAGTGAAAAATGAAATAGTTAATACTATGTTATAGTAACAGATAGACGATTAAAATTTCGCTTCTTAGGAAACTTTGACAAAAATTGTAAAACAAACTTTAAAATAAAGAAATAAGTTTTTAATTTAAAAAAAAACCCAAATTAATAAAAAATGTACTTTTTTTTTTTTAAATATTAAGAATTTTTAATTTATGGATTTTGTAAAAAAATTTTTGTAACTAAGGCAATCGAGATACAATCATATATCTTTAATCCTTTTCAATAAGGAAATACGTAAAAGTAAAGTTATTTTATTCTTATGGACGAAAAAACTCTTCTTAATAAGTTTAATAAATTTTAATGCTCCATTTATCATTATATTATAAACGAATCATTGTTTTTGTTTTGTACCTTTATCAACATTATTATATAGAAAAGTACAAAATAATTTTTCTATTAAGTAATTGTTACTTGGTTGTTGAATTTCAATACAGATATAGAATTACTAAATTTTGAATTGCTGCAACGATTGTACATTTTACGTAGTAAAATATAAAAAATAATAGATTATTATATTTTTCTATTTCATTTTATTATTATTATTATTATTCTTCAAGACATGCTCTTGACATCGTCACAGTTTAATCAAAATAAATTTCTACAACTTGAAAATGATAAGTGTTATCAGATTCTTGAATAAATTTTTGAAATCATGGACACATTTTTACCTGATATTATTTTGTGGTCTTTAGATATAAATACCACAAATCAATTCAAATAAATCACAATTAGTATTCTGTTTTCATAGCAATTAAAAGGTTTCTCTTTGACCATAGAAAAATGTTCAAATCATTAGTTATTTTAAGTGTTATTTGCCTTAGTGGTGCATTTGCATTTAAAATTTTAAATGATTCAAATGGAGGTAAGATAGTTGGTGGAAAGTTCACAAAAATTGAAAAATTTCCATATCAAGTATCGTTACAAGTTCAAGGACAACATAATTGCGGTGGATCCATTCTATCAGCTAAATATATCTTAACAGCAGCCCATTGCTGTGCCTATGAAAATGGTCAAGCGTAAGTTTCTATTTAATTAATTAAGAAAATAAAGAAAGTAAAAGGACTAAAAGTTTAAGGTTTGGATTACAAAATAATGTACATTTAAGTTCAAATCTTGAATTTTATAATATTTTTTAACTTTTTTAGAATCAAAAAGTATTTATTATTTAAAAAAAATTTTTGTTTTTTCTTTTTACAGTGTGAAACCATTCTCAATATTCAGTGTTTTGGCGGGATCATCGTATATGAATGACGCAAAAGCTGGTGTTCTCAGAAAAGTAAAAAATATCATTATTCACAAGAATTGGCAACTCAATGACTTGGCAATTTTAGAATTAGATCAACCACTTACTTTCAGTGATAAAATTCAACCAATTGCATTAATGACTAAGCGAGTTCCTTTAGGCGGACAAGTTGACATTTCTGGATGGGGAAAAGTTGGAAATAATTCAGATGTCTCACCTCTTTTGAAATATAATACTTTAACAGCATTATCTCCTAAAGTATGCAGCCAAATTGATTTGGGCGCAGAAGAATTAATGTGCTTAAATCATTTCCGTGGTAATGGAGCTTGCCAAGGAGATTCTGGTGGCCCAGCCACATATGAGGGAAAATTAGCTGGGGTTGCAAGTTTTATTATTTACATGTGCGGTGGTCCATTGCCCGATGTATACATCAATGTTTCCCACTATGTTGATTGGATCAAACAACACACTGACATTTAATTTGGAAACATCTCGATGACACAATAAACTGGAATTGATAATAATATTTTATTTATTTATTTATTTGATTTCGTATGAAAATAAAATATTTTTTTATTAAATTTATTTATTGATCTTATTTATTGGAAAGTGTTATTTATTAACTTGGCTATAATTACTTGGATGCGATATTATTATGATTGATATTATTATGATTATTGTATACGTTGGTAAGTGTCAGATATATCTTTTTAACAAGCATATATTTTTAATTCTTCTAAATCAGTTTACGAATAAAAAGTATACTAAACATAATGTATCGTTAAGCATCATGGACATTTGATTATCTCGTTTCGCGTAGTGTTTTGACTGACCAACATAACTTTATAACCGACAAGTGTCAAAAATTAAAAAATATTTTAATAGTAGTGGTAAATAGAAGAATTCTTCAAATTCACTTCTATAATATGTATATATATTTTTTTTATTTCAAATTCTTCATCACTGCTATTTTGCAAATGTGAATAAAAAATGAACAATTGGAACGTAGTTCCTTATCATACGCTCTTGTGGAAAAATTTATTAAAAATTTGAACACTTTAGTGTCGCTAAACATATGATGATAAACAATATAAAACAAAAAATAAATTTTCTTATTATTCGCAGAGTCCGACGCGATCATAGATTTTGAGCGACCGCAAGGTATGCAGCGACGTTTTTTGACCTAACAGTAGCGACAAATTTTTAGGTGAAAGCGATCGCTAGCAGTCACAGAAGTTTAAAAAAAAAAAAAAAAACCAAGCAGCGACGAAAATTTTTGTGTTTTTTTTTGTTTTTTTTTTTTTTTTAGGTTTTTTTTTAACTTTTTTTTTTTTTTAGCGATTATCAGGGACGCAGTAGCGAGCAATGATTTTTTTTTTTAGCAGCAGTTCCAAAAAATTGAGAATATCGCTGCTAAGCCGCAGCGGCCAAAAATATGATCGCGTTGGTGTCTGATTATTCGATATTTTTTTATTTTTTAAATAAAAAAAATAAACTCCCGTCGCTTAAAGCTTTTTTTTTTGCATATTTTTTTTCTCTTTTTATTTGGAAGTTTGAAATTGGATATTTGTTTCGCTTTATGTTGTTGTCTTGTCGCTTAGTGCAAAACAGTGGTTGACTTTATTATGCAAAATTTATTAAAATGCATACAGATTGATTGGGCATACACCGTCGTACGAATGAAATGAGAACTAACTTAGAAACTGGATTTTTTCATACAGAAAAAAACTAACTAATAGCCTTTCCAAACTTATTTTCTTATAATCTTATGATACATTAAAGAAATCCGTTCGTGCTATAAAAAAAATTTATAGATATTTAAATATTTTTTAGTTATTTTAATAAATATTGTGTTCTTTGGTTTGCATTAATAATTAATAGAAATAAAACAAAAAGAATAGTAAACATCCAATGAAATTTATAAAATTAAAATCCAAAATTCTATCAAAGTTATCTATCAATATTATCTGTACAAAATAATTCCGATGTTTCGGCTCTTGTATTTTTTATTGAACTTTGTATGACAATTGATAAACTTAAATTTTATTTCAATTTATAAAATATTTAGTAAATATTAATTTTTTATTATTAACTAATTCATATTTTATAGTTCAAATAAAATTTAGATTTTCATACTAATTTCAATGTTAATAAAAATCTTGTATTTTTTTGTCAGTATTATTTTGCCAATATAAAGGCGCTATTCGGTACCAAGGCAAGTCAAGTCGTCTGCCGGCGTTAGATATTTCGATACTTTTTCATTTTGGCTATGATATTTGTTTTTTTTTTTGTGTTGCAAACAACAAAAACAAAAAATTAAAATTTATAAGTAAATTAACGATACCTGTTAATTTTTTTAAAGTTTAAATAATGAGTCGACGCCGTCGCATTTTATATGATTTGGTGAAAACTTAAATTTTATTTGATTTTATAAAATATTAATAAAATGCTTAGAAAATATTATTTTTTTATTATTAACTAATTAATATTTTATATTTCAAATAAAATTTAGATTTTCATACTAATTTCAATGTAAATAAACATAAATCTTGTGAAATTTTGTAAATATAAAGGCGCTATTCGGTACCAAGTCAAGTCAAGTCAAGTCGTCTGCTGGCGTTAAATATTTCGATACTTTGCCATTTTGATTATGATATTTCTTTTTTTTTTTGTGTTGCAAAAACAAAAAAAACAAAAAATTAAAATTTATAAGTATTCACTTATTTAAATCTCCAAATAGCGACTCCTATGGCGAAAAAAGGCACCTACTTATGGGTGAAAACAAATGTAAACAAAAGAGTCATACTTAGTTAAATATTCAAATAGTGCCCCAATGGCGAAAAATAGCACATACTTATGGGTGAAAAAAATGTAAATAAATGGGTTGTCAAAACAGTCAATATTAACGATACCTGTTAATTTCTTTAAAGTTTAAATAATGAGTCGACGCCGTCGCATTTTATATGATTTGATAAAATGTAAACAGTCCGTTTCGCGGCAAATAAACAGTCCCCCTCGTGGCAAATAGTAATAGTTTTTTATTGAACGTTGTATGAAAATTGATAAACTTAGAGTCTGTTCACTTATTAGCGATTATTGAAAAAATTGAAATCGGATTTAATATTCCAGGTTTTCTAATTTGTGAACGACACGATTTTACTGCTGTTATTTAAAAAAAAGAAATAATTTTGTCCTAAGGCCATTCACAAACTCAATTTTACTTTTTTAAATTCTGCAAAGGGAAGTTTTAAATTTCCCATAACAAACTAAATATGTAGGTCTACTTTTAAGTGAATTCAAAAACTAAAATTGTATAGAAAAGAAAAAAGCGGCAAAAATGGGTAAGAAAATTCGTCGGTCACGTATTATTATAAGTTTTTGATTTCAGTCAGCCGAATATTATTTTATAAGTAGTTGATTTTAGCAGATTATACAGAATTAAACGATTGAAAAAAAAGAAATCTCCCTTTTCTGTAAAACAAATGTCACAATTTCTAAATTGAGGACGTAATTTTCTGCATTCTGTGTAATCTGCTAAAATCAACTACTTATAAAATAATAATAAAATAATATTTGGCTGACTGAAATCAAAAACTTATAATAATACGTGACCGACCGAATTTTCTTACCCATTTTTGCCGCTTTTTTCTTTTCTATACAATTTTAGATTTTGAATTCACTTAAAAGTAGACCTACAAATTTAGTTTGTTATGGGAAATTTAAAATTTCCCTTTGCAGAATTTTAAGAAGTAAAATTGAATTTGTGAACGGCTTTAGGACAAAATTATTTCATTTTTTTAAATAACAGCAGTAAAATCGTGTCGTTCACAAATTAAAAAATCTGGAATATTAAATCCGATTTAATTTTTTTCAATAATCGCTAATAAGTGAACAGACTCTTAGTTTTAGCTTTTTGAATTTTCGATGTTAAAAAAGATCTTCGAAATTCGAAAAAACAGTCTAAAATTGCTCCTGAAAAAAGGTTTCTTTAAATGAAAATAATGCAAAATTAGAGAAAACTGGGAAAAGTAGAAAAAAGATTCTTTTTAAATTAATAAAATTTTGAATTGATAAAAAATGAAAATGACTTATATGTACGCTAAGGAACTACGTTCCAATCTGGTGTCCCATGACAGCTCTTTTGTTTTTTTTTTTGTTTTCTGAATATAAAGGTATAGAATAGTTTATTCTTATACGAATTTTTTTAAGCTGATTTTTATTAAGAGCCCTCAATGTGAAAAATTGCAAAAAATTGGTCTTAGTTTGGCTTTGATTGTAGGGTTACTACGGATTTTTTAAATTTTGAGTTTTTTGGCCCAAATGAGCCTTTAAAAAACTTGAACATATTTACTTGGATTCTGAAGTAAAAGAAAAAGGTAATAAAAAATCTCAAACGCAGAAATAAAGGTTAAATACCTTTCTACAGGGCTGGTGACGTGAAATTTTGAATTTCATTAATTTCCTAAACAATTTTTAATTAATTTCATTTATTTCTAAAATTTTTTTAATTTTTTTGATAAATTACAGTTTCTGCACAGAAATAAAATTCAAATATAGTTTTGTGATTTTCTGGTAGAGATGTTTTTCGTACAATTTTGTCGCATTTTTCACGGCCGTTTATTTTCTGTAAAATAAAACCAAAAAAAAATTGCAAAAATAGAAAACCGAAATAGGAAACAGAATTTCACATGAGGGCTCTTAATATCATTGATTGATAATTACTGATGTTCTCAATTATGAACAAAATATTTATGTTTTGTGATTTAAAAAAATGTTTGACACTTTACATCACGTTGACGCCGGTGCTGCTTTTTGTATTTCTGTTCATCTGGCTGGATTCTACACGGAAAGAATTTTTTTACTACAAATGTGTATTCGCTTTTCTTAATCTTAGAAAATATTAAAATAGATAAAATATGTTTCAATACGTGTGTATTTACTAAAATATACAGTAATTTAAGCATATTTTTCTGAAATTGATCCCTAAAATTTTTTAATAATATAAGTACCATTTTCTTAATTTTATTGAAAAAATTGCAGATTAAAATAAGAAAACGTTTGCTTAAATACAGAAACTAATTTAAGTCAGAAAATGTGTATACCAAATTTATATTTTCTATTTTATATACTTTTCAAATTTCAATACCGTAGCTGAGTGGTAGTGTTGACGAATTGCAATGCTAAGGACGCAGGTTCGAATCCCAAAGAAGGCATAAGAAATAAAATTATAGAATTTAATAAAAATAAAAAAATAAAAAAAAAATAAAAATAAAAAAATATTAAAATAAAATAAAATTTTATTTTATTTTCTTATGCTAGAGATAGAGTCGACGTAATTCACGCGCGTATGCGCGCGTAAAAAAAATAAAAAAAAACTGTTTTTTTTACCTGTTATGCTCAACGCCGTTCACATGCGAAAAACAAAAGAGAAAAAGAGAAAAATTAAATTAGAAAAATAAAATGGATTCTGTTTGTAATATTTTTATAATGCTTTTTAATTTATTTATAACTTAATAAAACATAAAAAATTTTAATAAATTTGCAATAAATAATTATTTAATTTTTATTTTTGAATATAATTATATTTATGAACTTTTTTATTTTATTAAATAATTATTTGTTTGTAAAATTTTTTTTTTCTAAATACAACAAAATAAACAACACAATTTTTTTTTCTAATTACAACAAAATAAACAACACAATTATAAACAAATGATTTCCACAATGTACGGCGTAAAATACTGGGAAAGTTAAAATATTTCAACTTTTACGCGCGTAAGCTACGTTTTACGTCGTTGCGTATAGCCGGTCTCATACATTTTCATACAATTTGATTTTTTACGTGCGTACACGCGCGTGAATTACGTCGACTCTATCTCTAGCATTATGTAAAATCATTACAGAATTTTCTTGAAATAAGCATTGCAAATGGATAAATTAAGAAATAATTTATTTAAAACAAATTATTTTATACTAAAATTAGTGACATTTTAAAATACTCATATCAAGTAATTTAGAGCATGTTTTATGCAGTTTTTTACTAGCCGCTAAACCGATAGGGTTTATGCTTGATTTATGTCAGTTATGCTTAATTAATTCTTTCCGTGCAATGTGACCCACCGGTGGCCCGATGAAATATTTACATGTGACCCACCGGTGCGTCACTCCGCCAGATGAAATAATCAGATGATACCAACCGGTGGGTCACGCCGGTTTGAACGTGTTAAAAAAATATTTTAATATTATAAAAAAAATTTGGTATAAATATTTAGATAACTTAAATAAAAATTAATAATTTTTTTCCTATTTAATATTAATTTTTGTTTTAAAATTTAAATTAAAAAAAAACTTTATTTGCTTTAATCCCATAAAAAAATTGTTTTCGTATATATATTTACTTTAACTTCTTGATCTCAATAGTTTGCTATGCTCTTCAAAATAATATTTATTTTAAAAATATGTATCTACATATTTATTTTCATACAAAGAAATTAAGAGCCCTCAATGTGAAAAATTGCAAAAAATTGGTCTTAGTTAGGCTTTGATTGTAGGGTTACTACAATCTAGACTGAAGTGATTTTTTGATATGTTAGAGAGTATATAACTGGCTCCAGGGTAGGTGCGGCGGATTTTTTATATTTTAAGTTTTTTGGCCCAAATGAGCCTTTAAAAAACTTGAACATATTTGCTTGGATTCTGAAGTAAAGGAAAAAGATAATAAAAAATCTCAAACGCAGAAATAAATCTAAAATACCATTCTCCAGGGCTGGTGACGTGAAATTTTGAATTTCTTTAATTTCCTAAACAATTTTTAATTCATTTCATTTATTTCTAAGAATTTTTTTATTTTTTTGATAAATTACAGTTTCTGCACAGAAATAAAATTCAAATATAGTTTTGAGATTTTCTGGTAGAGGTGTTTTTCGTACAATTTTTGTCGCATTTTTCACGGCCGTTTATTTTCTGTAAAATAAAACAAAAAAAACTGCAAAAATAGAAAACAGAAATAGCAAACAGAATTTCACATGGAGGGCTCTTAAATACATTTTTTTTATAAAGGATTTTTTATGATTATGATGATGGCCAAAAAAATAATTGACGTAAAAAAAACTTTTTCTTATTGAATCAAATGATTTTTGGATGACATGAAACGCGCCACTTCAAATTGTAATTTCTGTCCTATAGTTGCAATCGGAAAAAAAATATGAAAGATGATACGTGAAATGCCATAAGAGCTGATTTTCAAGAAAAAAGGATACCATAATGCCAAATTATTATATTTAATACTAATCGAAATACCCGGCTTCGCACGGTAGTTCCGAACTTATATTAATATCAAAACACTTTAATCCAGATTATGTGCACTAAAAAAACAGAATTTCAAAATTTGTTAAATAGCCACTTCCCCGCTGCTTTAACACATCCAGTCTTCTAAATAGTCGATTCGGGTCCAACGCTATAATATTTTATCGGAATATACCTAAATTGCATTTTGTGCACTAAAAAAAACAGAATTTCAAATTTTTTTAAATACTTCCCCGGTGTCTTAACACATCCAGTATTCTAAATAGTCGATTCGTGTTCAACGCTATAATATTATATCGGAATATACCTAAATTACAAAACTGCCTTCTAAGATAGCCCCCCGTCCGTGCCTTGGATAAAAAATATAACCAATCGTGTCTCTAGGCTCCTTATTTTCAAAATTTTAAAATTTCGGAATTTGTTGTATAGCCCCGCAATTGAGCTCTTAGACGGTTGGGGGCTTTTCAACATCCAGTTTTTTAAATTTCAGGTCCAACGCTACAACATTTTATCGGAATATATCTAAATTTCAGAACCGGCTGCTAAGGTAGCCCTCCGTCGGGGCTTCGGATCAAAATTTCTAGTACCTTATAACCATCTCGCGTATCTAGGCTCCTTATTTCCAAAATTTTAAAATTTCGAAATTTGTTGTATAGCCCCCGAATTGGCCCTGGGACAACGGTTGGGGGCCTCTCAACATTCAGTTTTTTAAATAGCGTTTTCGGGTCCAACGCTACTATATTTTATTGGAATATACCTAAATTTCAAAACCGGCTTCTAAGGTAGCCGGGGCCTCGGATCAAAATTTTTAGTACCCTATAACCATCTCGGGCCCCCATAATACTTAAGTTCAAAATTTCAGCCAAATCGGTCCAGCGGTTTAGACGTGATTGAGGACAGAGGACAGAGAAACAGAGAAACAGAGAAACAGCGAATTTTCATTTTTATTTATAAGAAGATTATTAGGCAAAATGGGGTTATCCTACGAATAAATACTAAAGGAAGAGTAAATCCAGCTCTGGAATGAAGTATCTCTCTTACATATATTAGTGAGACCAATACATTTACAGTACAGGGTGTTTTATATAAAATCACAATATTTTTTTTTTACTGTTTTAGATTTCTTTTTTCCACAACACCTTTGCCGTATCTCCGAAACGGGGCCTTTGCCCCAAGAACTGATTTCAGTTTTGGAAGTTTGGGCACCGCCTCTACTCCCTCCAAGTTTAAGCCGGTTCTGAGTGGTTCACATAAACTGCACTTTAGCCTTATTTTTTATTCCCGGTTTTCCCTTTTTTTTTCTCGAACCTTAGAAGCAAAATTCCTAGGGGTTTCAGGGAGGCGACAGATGTCCCCCATTCAGCATACAGCTTCCTATTTTGAACATTTTTATGCATTAGGGCCGAAATATTTTGCCCTTTTCCAAAAAATAATATGGTAAAATATTTTGGAATGTATGAAAACTTTGAAGGGCTATATCTTTGAAACGGGGCCTTTTACGCCAAAACCGTCTTGGATTTCACATCGCGGGGTACGCCTCTATCCCCTCTCCAAAAT
Organism: Hybos culiciformis; assembly: GCA_964007475.1. Classification (NCBI taxonomy): domain Eukaryota; kingdom Metazoa; phylum Arthropoda; class Insecta; order Diptera; family Hybotidae; genus Hybos; species Hybos culiciformis. The sequence continues at coordinate 24,815,194 of OZ023273.1, read as the reverse complement.
TAGGCCAAATCGGAGTTAAAAAATTCCTTCCCCTATCCAAATTTTTGAAAACTTTGAGGGGCCAAAACTCGGAAACTGGGCCTTTCCACCCAAAAAAAAATACATGGGGGGTGATTTTGGCACCGCCTCTACCACCCCACCAAGTTTGAGCGAAATCTGACGGGTGCACGCGTTCTGCACTTTAGCCAATATTTATTTAAAAAGAGACCGATTATAAGCCCAACACTCTATGAGTTTATATTTTTTATTTTTTGACATTTGTGTGCAAAAAAAATTTTCCCTCACCCACCGATTTTTTTTTCCTCCAACCCACAATTCTTTTTGAATTTCTTTAACAAAATAATTTAAATTTAAATACTGGAACTCACATTGAAAATGGAGTGAGCCGGAAGGGATGAGCCGACAGAAAACAATTAGCTGATAGTTGTTAAAATTTTAACCCGCCCATTTACTTACTTATTATTAAACATGTTCAAAATTTATAAAAGAAAGAAATATGAAATAGAAGAGTGAGATATGATAATTGTGAATAGGTTTTTACAAGTTTTTTATTAAATCTATTGAACTGATGGTATACATTTTTTTTGTAGGTATTATGAAATTATTCGTAGGCATTAAAATGTTATATGAACAGGTTTATACAAGCGTTCTACTTATGGAAACTCCAATAGATGTCGCTATACTTACTTAAGACATTGTCAATTTTATTTTATCTGTCAATTCACTGTTTTGACAGTCCCTATCTGTGGTCACATAAAATGTTTATTTACATTTAATTTTGTATGAAAAATACGAAATTTAGATTTTATTTAGATACTTCGCAGATATGTGAATATTTTATAAACATTTTTATTAATTAATAAATGTTTTACATCTAAAATAAAATAAAATTTCACATTTTTGTGAATTGAAAAATAAAAATAGCAGCGACCGTACCTTAATAATAGTAACGGCGTTCCTTTTTTTTTTTTTTTCTAATTTTTGACATTTGTGTGCAAAAAAACCAAGTACTTCTTCATCTTCTTCAGTTTCATTCGTTTATAGTATAAACCATTGTACACCTATTTCATAAAGTAAAGTATCTGCCATAGAAAATTTATTTCGTCCCGCCAAAAAATCTATGTTTTTTTTTACTCAAAATCTATCATTGTGTTGAATAAAAATGATCAGGGATGAGATGGTTGCTTTTTTAAAAGTTACGAAATAAAACAAGACTTTTAATTTTATAAACTCATCACAGACAACATTTTATTTCTATTTTTTCTAATTTTTACATTTTTATTAAAAAAATTTAAAATGAAATATATGCGCTCACGTATGAAAAAATGAATTAAATAAATTTTATTGAAATTTTCACAACATTTGAAATTACATTCAACGTTTGTAAGAAGGGAAGCTAATTTACTTACTAAATTATTTTCTGTTACATGTAAATCGAAATTTTCAGCAAACTTATCCTGTAATATTTTAATATAATTAAGAAAGTTTTCAGGAGGAACTGTTAATTTACATTTTTCAAACTGTTTAAAATTCATCAAATTAAGAACTAAAAAATTGGTAAAAGTTAATTTAAATTATTATTTTAATTTCTCACATTTAAATCACTAGCGGTTGAAATTCAAATTAGCTTTAAGCTTTAAAAAAAATTCTCACATCCTTAAAATCTTAATTTTTCGAAAAACAAAAATCATATGATTTTTATTTATTAGTATTGAGTATTTAAGGGAAACTATGACGCGCTTAAGGCCAAATAAATGTAAACAATGCATTTATTTTATAAAAGAACCAGGTGACTATGATAATTTTTTGTCTTTACAAAAAATTAAAAAAATTGTAAAATATAAGTAATTTTACGGTTTTCAAAAATTTTAAAAATAAGAAAATAGTTTTAAGTCGAAAATAAAACGAAATGAACTCACTTTGTTCTTAAAAAAGTACTTAATTTTGGATTTTAAAAAAACCTGCGAAAAAAAATTAAGTAAAAGGAATCAGAAAGGCACCTTGTAATTGTGTATTTTGGTTAGAGTAAGAGGGAGGTGAATTTTTTTTTTTTTGCATAAAAATTTTCGTTATTCCTTGTTACTCTACTATAGAAATATGTTTACTCTGGTATAACGTACCAAAATATTTATCCATATAGATCGATAGGGTTATCCCTTTATATAATCTAAATAATGCTTTTATCCGTTTTTCAGATCAGCTATAATCAGCTATGGCATAATAGTAATTAAAGTCCGTCCTTCCGCCACTAAAATGCTTATATTTTATACATATTAAATTTTATAAAAGTTTAAATAGATTCTAATGGAAATTAGTGTGTGGGTAGAAATTAGTGTGTGGGTAGATATCGATTAGAGATATATATCGATTAGAGGAACTTAAAAAAATGGGAGATTCGGACCAGAGATGAAAATGGGTATATTTCTATATACCAGGGGTGGCCAGACTTTATCCCGACAGGAGCCCAAATTTCAAAAATCAGAATTGTCGAGAGCCGCAATTAGAAATTGATTAAATATGTAAACTGTCTTTATTGTCATTTTCATTTATCTTTATTTTCATTCATAATTTATTTAATAAAATACAATTATATACATTAAAAATACTTATAGAAAATTTTTATATGCTGTTGTTTTATGTGTTTGTATCTTGACCGCGAATCGTTGAAAATCTGGCTCATAACTTGTTAGTGCCGTACGAATAAACTCAGTTAAATGTTCATTTGTTAGCTGGGAACGGTGCTTCGATTTAATAAATTTCATTGTTGAATTCAAAGATCACAGCAGTATGGTGTACCAAATATCGAAATCAATTTTTAAAAAATAAACGTGAGAACTTTTCTTACGCGGTTAAAATAAATCGGAAAATATTGCAATTCGCATGCATGTTTATTTATAATGAAAAATCATATGACAACGAATACATTACATAAGAAAACGGTTTTTTTTAAATTGTATTTGTATTTTTAACAATATTTTTTCGAACGTGGCTAGAGCCGCAGTGAAGAAGAACGAGAGCCGCAGTTTGGCCAAGTATGCTATATACGGCAAAAAATATCAAATAAAAAAATATTAAAAAAATATTATGTATTTATAGGTGGGGTGTCACAACATCAACAGGACATAAAGTCAGTTGACTTTATGTCTCAATTTTTGAGACATAAAGTCAACTGATTTTATGTCTCATTCAAAAGGGACATAAAGTCAATTTTTTAAGGGACTTAAAGTCAGTTGATTTTATGTCTCATTCTGAAAAAACGCAAAGAGTCATAAAGTCAAATTGAGTTAAATAAAAAATACTTTAATTTAATATGTAATTGTTCTTTTGGAAAAGATGTTGTTGATTTTAGGCCATGGAAACTTTTTTTTAAATACTTGTTTTTGTAAAAAAATTATCCGTTTAGCATCCAAACTTATATATAAAACACATGGAAACTTCTATAAATATTATCAGAAGAAGATTTATCAAAAAATAATCAATATCTCCGCGTGTTTGATTGCAAGTAAAAATATTAAAAAAGTTGATTTTATATCTCATTCAGAAAATATAATTTCGAGATTTGTAATCAATATCTCCGCGTATTTGATTGCAAGTAAAAATATAAAAAAAATTTGATTTTATATCTCATTCAAAAAATATAAACTCGAGATTTTTAATTAATAGTTCCGCGTGTTTGATTATTATTTTAAAATAATAATTAAATAAATAATTAAAAAAAATTAAAAATGGAACTTAATTCAGAAAATAATATCGAACAAAATTTAAATAATAATAATTTGATAACTTCAGAAGAATATTGCTTCATGCCTGGATTAAGACGAAGCAGCAAACTATTATTTTTTAAAAAAACTGAAGAAGTATTTAAAAAATGCAACAATCTTGCAAACGGATGCATTAGATATATTTGTTACACAAAAAACTGCAAGGTAAGATATTTAAAATTAAAATTATGTTTTTTTTTACTAATTCCTGTCCCGGTATTTTATTTTTAGTAATTTTTTCTTTTAGGTTTCAGTAAGTTTAAATGAAATGAATAATAGTTGTAAGTATATTAATCCTCTGAATAAACAACATAACCATGAGACTGATGAAATTTTCAAAAAAAAAATTAAAATAATCAATGATATAAAAAAAGAATGTAAGAATGTTGGAGCTTTAAAGAGAAACGGCGTCAGGGAGATATTTGATGATGTTTGCCTCAAAAACGAAAGCGAAGCACATTTTGTGCAATATGGAAAAATGAGGAGAAATTTAGTTCGAATTAAAAATGAAGTATTGCCTAGAACACCCAATTCCCCCAATGATATCAGAGAACTTTTTCTAAAAGCAGACATAATTAAAAAATTTGGCAGTTCCAGATACAACGAACATTTACTTTTTTATAAAAATACTGTTATTGATAATGAAATATCATACACAGTTTTTATGTCTCCAACAATTGCCGAATTAATACCAACTTTTTCATCTGGTAGGCACTATTTCGTAGATGGTACCTTCAATACCTTACCATCATGCGGTTACAAACAGTTATTAATTTTCCATATTCAACATGAAGATAATCACGTAAGAGAATTATAAAAATAAGCTAGAAATAATAAAATTAATTATCTTTATTTTTGCAAGAAATATATTTATTTTAAAATATTTGTTTTTTAATCGTTTTAATTTGTTTTAGCTGTATCCTTTTATTTATGTATTAATGAATAATAAATCTGAATCCACTTACATTCATTTAATGCAATACATAAACAATAATTATTTTAAATTTGAAGCACAAACCTTTACAACCGACTTTGAAACTGGTTTAAGGAACGCAATAATCAAGGTTTTTCCTGGTGTCACATTAAATGGATGTTGGTTCCATTATTGCCAGGCACTCCGAAGAAATGGTGGAAGAATTAAAAATTTTTTGAGTATCATGAGAAAAAATTCTTATGTAAAAAGGATTTTTTCAAAACTTTTAATTTTGGCTTTACTTAAACCATCCGATATTGAAATAGCTTTTAATATATTGAAAAATGAGAGCAAAAAATTAACCGGAGAACCTGGTGTAAAATTCGAAAAGTTCATAAGATATTATGAAAAACAATGGATGAAAAAGGTAATTGACGTTTTGTTTTTTTTTAAACATTTCTAATAATTTTTAAACATTTCTAATAATTGATATTTATTAATTATTTAGTAAAATTATGTTAATTGTATTTTAGGTTGGGCCCGTGCACTTTAGTGTTTTTGACAAAAAATGTAGAACAACAAGTGCATGTGAGAGTTACCATAGCCGTTTAGCATCCAAACTTATTAAACATGGAAACTTCTATAAATTTCTCAACGTCATATTATTAGAAGATTTTAAAGTAACCTTGGATTTGAAAAACTCATTAGATGGAGTGCTAAATATTTTTGAAAAACCTAAAACTAATAAATTCAAAAAGCGTGGAGCAATTATAGATACAATAATTAAAAAATTAGAAAAAAATGAAATAAGTATTACGGAAGCTTTAAATCAGTTAAGCAATTGGCAAAATAATGTAATAGATAGTGAAATTTTTAACAGTTATAATGATGATGGTTCCGATAAAGATAATGATGAAGTAGATAACGATAATGAAAACAATGACGAATATACAGAAGATAATAATATTAAAGACACATCTTCACAAATAGAAAAAAAGTTTTCATGCATTGTTTGTTTAACAAATTCTTTTTCAAGTACAAATATGATTCTTCTGCAACCGTGCAATCATTTCAAAGTTTGCATTGAGTGTTACAAGAATATTTGTCAAAAAGCGTGGCGCGGGGCGCGAACGCACACG